>BSBK01001048.1:410000-843267 GCA_027943335.1 Chamaecyparis obtusa | reverse complement strand
AAAATAGGACCACTTTTTGTGCTCCCCCTTTTTGAGGGCCTTAGTCTGCACCATTTTCAAAATAAGTTAGTATTTTAGGAACTAGATTCAAAGTATTACAACTCTTGTTTTTGTCACATCTCAAAATTTTGAGTCTAACTATCTTCAATTTCTTGTTGAAGTTCAGAGTTTTCTGATTTCAGGAAAAAAGTGGCAACTTATACCCCCTTTTTGGTCCCCCATCTTTGTGCACTTACCCATATGTTCATCCTATTTCACAAGAAACTCCCATCCAGTACACTTCTTTTGAAGAAAATATGTCTAATCAAGTTAAGAGAAAAGAACCTTGTGGGAAGGGAAACCTAGTCAAACCTAATGGCATGGGAGGATATCAAGTGAACACTCTTATGGTTCTCCCTAGATCTAATGAAAAGCCATTTATACATGAAGGCACTGGCATGGTCAAGGAAAAAGTTTCATTAGAACTAGAAAGGGAAGAGAGTGTTGTGTTACATAAAGAGGTTGAACAAATAAAACATGTTGATATCTCACCTAAAAAATATGGTATGGGTTACCAACTTATGCACAAAATTGGATATGATGGACTGAGTCCACTTGGTAAAGGAAAAGATCTCCTAGAATCTCTTCACATTTAATTCAGAGATCTCAAAGACTGGATTGGTGTAGGCTATTATACAAATGAAGCTAACCAACCTAGCAGCAACACTCCTACATGCGAGGACTCATTTGAGGAAAAAGAAGTGAAGATTCAACCAATGACCTATGAAAGACTCTTGCAAATTCAAACTGCTAATCTCAGTTACCAAGGGAAACCCTATGTGCCATCACAACTATCTCAAGAGCATGATCCTAGTTCTAATTAGAGAGGTCTTATCCCATTTATTGAGAAAGCTCATACTACTACAAATAGCGCCTCTTCTATTGATCTTATAGTTGAACACATTGCTGAATCTGATCACATGCATTCGAATTAGGGGCAAATTGTTAAAATTCCCCACATCTCGGATATGTTGTTGCCTATTCTAGACTATGATCCTACTATTGTAAATGATACTACTACTGCTACTACAACATAGGCTCCTACTGCTACATAGTCACGAGGCCCTACCGAAGACTTACCTCCTAAGATAGATAGTGATGATGATGTAGATCTCCCTCCTATAACCACTATAGCTAATTACATCAAACAATATCAGAATAATGACACAAACTCAAATGAGTATGAATGAGACTCACTGTCAAATGCTACAATGGAGATTCAAGTTGATGTTTTGCACAAGTATGCTATTGTCACAAATTTTAAAAGGGGAGAAATCTCTAGTTCTCAAGCACAATTAGATTATGAGGATCTCTCTCACCCTCATGTGGAGATCATCCTTATGGTTTTTAGGCCATCTACTTCTACTCTAGCTAATCAAATGAACCATGGATACACCAGACCTTATCCTACAATAACAACATGGAATTTAGGGAGGTCTCGAATTGAGATGGTTCTTGTTTGTACAATTTTGGAACAAATGGCTACTTGAGCATGAGAAGAAGGACATAGTTCTAGGGCTAGTTTGTCTCAATTGGATATGCAAACTACTTCTCTAAACTCCTCTAACTCCTCTAGGATGACTCATGATCGACAATGCTTTATGGAGGATAACTTTCTAGATCTATCTGAGACATTCATGAATGATGAGGATGATACTGATGTCTTTGCACTTGAACATATTGACCATTTATCTCTTGTCATTCTTGAGTTAAGTGGCTGGACCATTTCTCCTCCATCCATCCTTCTAAACATGTCACATAACCCTCATTCATCCATAATTCTTGAGTCTTCTAGAAACAAATTGAATGTGCAACATAAAAATAAAAAATGCAAGAATCCACTCACATATAAAGGTCACCATGTCCTATCTAATCAACATGTGACTAAAAATACCCAAGAACTATTAAAGAGACCACAAGGGTCCTTAAAGAAAAGAAGAAAAACAAAGAAAACAAGGATTCCTAAATCCATCCTAGAAGAATTTTGATCAAATGCATCTCAAAGAAAAGAGAAATCAAAGGTTATGTGGATTCCCACATCTCTTAAAATACTTGGATATAAAAGAAAACTCAATATTTACATTCAAGCTCCCCTCTCTTTCCTATGACTCACCTCACTCCTAAATTCTCAGCACCATCATTACCATGCTACTCCTCGCTACAGTTACCACTCCCTCCAAAATCAAATCACTCGTGCAAGATCCTCTACAATCCAAAGTGCATCCATGTATCTCCTCATCACTAATGAATGGTTCAAGATAAATCTAGATGATACTTTCCGTAGGTTTCTAGAACGTGAGGAATCTGACAAGGTGTTATGAGTGGTTCAGGAGAGTATTTGTAGATCTCTCTGGAATGGTCTTTCCTTGGATATGATACCTTCACTAAAGGTGTCTCTAAAAATGTTCCATATTGATGATGATTACATAATCTTCCAACTTCAAGCGCTAGCACTACTTGGTGAACACAAGAATAACAACACGTGCCTATCTGGGGCATATCAAATTGCAACACCCAAGGGAGATCCGCTCCTTGATCTTGTAAATATTGTGCATCTAAAGTGCTTTTATGTGTAGGTCAACATTTAGTTCTTGTACAGTGTTCATTTAGCAAAAATCCTAAAAATTAGAAAAAGTCTTGAAAAAATCCTATAAATCAAAAAATATCTTGAAAACCCATAAAAATTTGAAAGCAGAAAATCCTAAACAACAGAAAATGTTCTTGAAAAAATAATTTTTTTCGTGAAAACTTGGTAAACAACCACCTTGCAAAAAAAAAGAAAAAAAGAAGAAGAAACAAATTCGTCCAATAGTGAAAACTTGGCAAACAAGCACTCTGGCAAGTATCATGGTGAAAACATGTTTCAGGCACTATGGTAACAGATTTGGATCCATTGTTTTCCCTCACCCATTGTACATATACATCCTCATCATGGTCCATATTTATGATCATTGTATCCCACATCACAATAAAGGTCCACGTGCAATTCCCAGTAAGCTGAGCTTAATCCCATCACACTAAGATTTTCCCAGACATGGTGATCGCAAAAGTGCTTATCAAAATCACATCCAAATTGAATCTCTGAGTTATTATTCCTTTCACATCTATTGCCAACAAATATCCATCTCAGTTAATCAATCTTTTCCCTATAGGATGCGTCCTTCCTCACTCAGCTCAAATCAAACTCATCAATCATATCCATTCATGGAAAGAACTATGGACCGAATGACTACTTGGTTATGAGGTATTCTTTTTTGTTTTTATCTTTTTGTGTTAGTGAATCCTACTCATGATTGCCTAGATTTTTCATATCTTGGTATATTGTTAATGGTAAAATTTGATGCATGTGTCATTTATGGTATGATCTGTTTGTTGATACTTTAAGAGCATTCTTGTTGGTTTCTCAGTTATGATTATGAGTATCTTACTAGGGGGAAATTTTAGCATACTTATGCCCCTTAAAAGATATAAGTGTCCCCATACCTCTCCAATAAGTATATGTCATAGGTTCCATCATAATTAGGAAATCTACATCATTGTTCTTAAAGCTATCTGAGAGTCTAGTCCACATAACGAAACAATGTCATATGTTCTTTTATAACACATGATGCATACCTAATGTTGCAACATCAAACTAGGGTGTTCTCTCCAACATAAACACAAGTGATCCCACTAAATCATGTAGTCAGGTTACATTGTAGTTCAGTTGCATATTAGTTAGTTTCTTTTTTGTATTTTTGCTTGAGACAAGGGTCATATTTATACACCCTTTCCTCCCCCTTTTTTGTCCAATGAAAAATTCCCATCTCCCTCATCTCCTTTGTCACTTCCACCTTGTCCCTAGACAGCTCCCCTTTGGTGAATGGGTCACTTCTTCTTGTCCTCATTCTTCTGGCAAGTAAATACACTTGTCTGGCGACCACTCTCTCTCTCTCTCTCTCTCTCTCTCTCTCTCTCTCCTCTCTCTCTCTCTCTCTCTCTCTCTCTCTCTCTCTCTCTCCCCCATATAGGCGGCTCTACCTAGGCAAACATTTTCATCTAGGGATAGGCGGTTCCACCCCTAGATAGATAGAGGCACCCGTCTGGGGATGGACAACCCCGCTCGTTGATAGGTGGATTCACCCCCCTTCACTAAGAGGAGATGCTCATCTATCGACAGGTGGATCTACTACCCTTGGGCACCTCCCTTAGACAAGTAGAGACTCACATCCATAACTTCTCATTAGAGGATGGACCTTCTATCACGTCCCCCCTCTCACTTTTCTCTTGCCATCTAATCCCCATGACACAACCAAATAAAGTCTACTAATTTGTTTTTTAACATGCAAATATTAAGAAATTTAACAAACGAAGATAGGATTTTGAACTCACTAGATCGCTCATGTATGTTGGTCATCGCTTGACCCTCCTCTTTTCCAAGTCATGCAAAGTATTTTCCCTCTTTTTTTCGCAAAAATTAGCCAAATTTTTTATTTTAGCCTATTTTCCTGAGGGGGCACATCCTCCTACTAACTTTTCTTCTATGCACCTTTTAGGTCCCATTTTTCCTTTGGGGCATCTATGTTTTCTTTTCTTTGATGCGATGTCATTTTTGACACCGCATCAAAGAGGGACAAAATGTAGACAACTAGATTCTTTCATTTAACATTAATTTAATTTAATTTAATTAATGACCCAAATAACATTATAATTAATTTCTAATTAATTATATTTGTTAAAATTCACTAACTATAATGTTTAAATTAAATTTAAATACTACCTCTCATAATGTATTAAATTTTATTTAATACATGTTCCTCCATATTCCCTTTTTAAATATATTTTAAATTTATTTATTCCCTCACATGGTTTATTTCTACTAAACCATGATTAAGTTAAACTTTATTTAATTTAATCCTAAACCTAACCTAAATGCTATACTACACACATCACTTTCTATCTAATAGGTCTACTTACTAATTAACTAAGGTTAATTAGACTAATTTTTGGATTCCTACACCCATTAGTCCTAATTATTTGCTCACACATGTGTGAGCAAATTTCTAAAAATTATCTTTTCAAAAATTGCTAAAAATTACCTAAACAAGTCTTCTTACAATTTTTTATGACACTTCTTACACTTACCCAAAACATGAAAATTGACATTCTCTTACACATCTGTTACACACACACATGTACTTGGAGTACACATTGACCCTTTACATCCCAAGTTACTCACACATGTGCGAGAAAGTCCTGGACTTTGCATGGCTTATGTGTCTCCTTGGTGGCACCTATGTGGATTCCACATAGATGCCACCTCACCCCAACCCTCCAAAATCCTATAAATAGGATCCTTGCCTCAAGCAAACCATCCATCATTTGCATGTAGAATTATAATGTTAGTTTGTTTTTGCATCTAGATTTTTTCACTAACCAATTGGTAGTTGCTAGATTTATTTGAAGATTTTAGACTTAGTTTACTTCATATTTTAGCTTCATCTTACTTGTTAGTTGCATGCCATTAAGCTTGAGGATTGCTTCCATAGCTCCTCCTTGAGCTTCTTTGCCTTCTTGCATTGAATACTTGAGGGTTTCTCTCATAGCTCCTCCTTGAGTAGTTAAATCTTCATTTTACCTTGCATTCATAGTGGGATCTATACTTGTGTTGGGAGAGCACACCCACAACCTCTCTAAGAGCTTAAATCAAGCAAGTCTTGGGTGCACTTGTTTCATGCTCATCTGAGGTTATGGTGAAAATTCTTGTTTTTGCAAGTTTGTGAACATGTTAGATTAGATTGAATATGCTCTTTATTGCTAATACTTGCATGTTTGATCTTGCTCTTAACATGTAGGTTTTCATCATATACAATATCATATTTGGTAATACAGTTAGGGTTAGGAGTAGGTTTGGAATTAGAGTTTTAGTTAATGCTTATTACAGTTAGGATTATTATAATAGTTAGTGTTATATTTAGATTTAGCATTAATATAATAGGTGTTGTGAGATTTAGGTCTATGGTTGGAGTAATTGGTTAGGGTAAGGATTTGGTATAGTTTTCTAATATTGATTAGGGTTAGGTTTAGAATTAGGGTGTGAATCAAGGTGAGAATTAGGGTTTAAATAGGGATGTGATTAGTGATGGCATGTAGGGTTTAGAGTTAGGATTTGTATCATACTTAGTATTATAGTTAGGATTAGGGTTAAGGTTAGAATTAGAATTAGGGTTAGGGCTAGGGCTACTTAGGGGCTAGTTTGTTTGTGAGAAGAAGGCAGGAATTGGAAGATGATAATCAAGTTTTGACCTGAATCCACTATTTGGAACGCTCATTTCAAAATCGGGTTATACCATCAAAACTTGAATATACCACCAAAATGGGCATAAATGGGCATATCCATCTTCCCACCAAAGAGGTGGAATTTAAAATTAAAACCTGATTTTGAGATAATTAGGTTTTGACTCAAATTCCAATTCTGCAAACAAACGGGCCCTAGAAGTAAATTTAGAATTAGAATTAGGGTTTGGGTTTGGGTAGGGTTAGTGTTAATATTCAAGTGACTATGATAGTAAGATTTATGGATGTAGTTAGTGATGGGATGTAGGTTTTAGAGTTAGGATTAGGATCATACTTAGTAATATATTTAAGGTTATGATTAGGGTTAGAATTATAGTTTTAGTTAACAATTATTATGGTTCTCATCAAGGATAGCATCTAGGGTTACTTAATGTTAGAGTTATGGTAGGTTTAATTGAAGTTTAAGATTTATGTTAATGTTATTGAATAATGGTTACGCTTAGGATGCATATTATGGTTAGGATTATTCTTAGAATTAGGATATGGTTTTGAGACACATTTAGTGTCTCACATATTGGTGGCATGTCCATTGTAATTAATTTTTCACATATATTTGGAACATCCATTTTAAGCATCCTTTTTATGACACACATTTTAGAAAGATGTTAATATTACAAATGAAGAGTTAAACAAAAGATGTTGCAAGAAGTTAAAGTATAGTAGTACACATCACTTTAATATTCAAAACAATTTATTTTTCTCTTGTTTCTCATCAAAGTTACATAGATGAAAGGGGAAATATAAGTCTTAGTACAACTATTTAGATTAAGTAAGAAGTATCAAAGCTAAAATAATAACTAACTATATGTAAAACAATTCTCCGTAATGATGTAAGTATATTACATAATCTTCAATGATGAAATTGATATTGTGACCTTTATTTTCACAATGACCATGATATACTTATTTCATCATTGATGGAAATGTATCTACTTTTGCATATGTCTCGTAAATAAATTTTGCAACACCTTTCATCTTCAATATTTCTAGTTCTTCAATATTGTTAGTTAATAACGCTACGTGTGCAATAGCTTTGATTATACTTATGCAGGACTCTATAAGTATTCATGCACATTTGTTTGTGCATCAGTTTCAAAGAGATCATTTGAGGCCATAGAAGCAACTAGGCTAGTAACAATGATGTGGAACTCTCTGTCTGAGACATCCATAGCTTTAGTTGTATGTTGCACATTTTAAAATGAACATTAGTATATAGAAACAATTAGAATAATAGTATAGATAAAATTTACGATAAAAATTTGAAATCAATATTGTTTACTAATACATACTACTACACAATTAGTGAAGACACTTAGAATAAGATAGTAAATGATTTCGTATGATGAAATGACAAAAAAATCATTTTAAAACCCATAAGAAATAAAAAACAATGAGGTAATCATGTTGCATTGATAATTTGGAACTTTACATGTTACTTATAGTGGAATAGCATGTAGGAATTTGTGTAATTTTTTTTTTTTAATTAATCAAAATATGGGTATCACAATATGATATGATTTTGATAATTGATACACACTGAAGTTATTTTAAACATAATTTCCAAATATCATCTATTAATTTATTTCTTAACAATCATTGAGGAAAATTTGCACATAATATAGGAGAATAATTAATAATATATTTCTTAATAGCTAGAGAAAGTACATCATTAGAGTACATCATTGATTTTCAAGACACATGAATCTGATTTCTTCTTCTTTTCTCTTGGGAAGTTGTTTCCCACTTTTCATTTTTTCATAACAGTCATATGTGAATAGTGGCATTATTCTCAAGCCTTTTAGAGACTTTACATGAGATACAACCAAAAATGTCAATCCCACTCTTTCTCTTGTGCCTATATCAACTGTGGTTGTTGTAAGAGTTAGTACTTGATATTTATGAATTGTTAATGCCCATGCCAACCTTAATGGTAATTGAAAGATTCTTCCCCTCTTTACCATTGTTATTGGAACTATTTTTGGATGATGATCATCAAATGGTATTACATAATAATTATCAAATTCAACCATGCCATATGTTGGTGGTTCAGGTGGAGCACTTCCTATTTTGTAGACAATATTCTAGATATATCCCAACACTCTATTAACAAGACCAGCTTGTATCCAAAGATTTGAATTCAATGTCACCCTTGAATCCTTACCGAACAATAACTTTAGATCAAGTTCTTCAGTTGATAAATCTTTGATTGTATTACCATTCCTTGACTTAGCTACAAGACTACATGCAACAACATGCCTCAAAGAATATAAAATTATCATGTTATGGTTATGAATATTATCATTTTTTGAGAACAAATACATTGTCTTTTCAAACTCATCATTGGTTGCAACATCTAACCTTATAGGTATTCTCATCATAAACAAGTTCTATTCATCCACTTTTTGAAATGCATCTCTTTGATTTTTCAGAAGTTGATGAAACCTTTTTTGTTGGATGTTTTCCCCATATTGCCTAAATATTTTATCTAATGTAACCATGATTTTGAGTTCTTGTCGCAGTAACTTTGCCCACATATTTCTTGTTGGATACAATTGTCTAAAGGACATTATTGGATTAGCTATGTGTTGTCTTTGATGTCACACAAATGTCATATCAATTATCATTCTCAGTATCTACCAAGTTCAGTCGGTCAGCTAGGCGGTTCTCAGTGTCTACCGAGCTCAATCGATCAGCTAGGCAGTTTTTAGTGTCTACCGAGATCTCTCGAGTGTCTAAAGGAAACATGACAGGGTAACAGTGTTAACCAAGCCTCCTCAGTTATCAAAGGAAAAGTAGTGGTTACCGAGCTCTCTCAGTCTCCGAAGGATGTTGCAGAATTCACTGTGGTTACTGAGTTCACTCGATCACTGAAGGAAAATCTTTTTAGGATCAATGTTTACCGAGCAAGGTCGGCCCTTCAAAGGATTTTGTTATTACAGTTTATTTATCTAAGCCGACTGTTATAATAATTATTAGTGCCGACTTGACAATCTAAATGTTAATTAAAATGGCATATATATACAGAAGGTCAAGTGGTGAATAGAAAATATACAGCATGCAGAAATCATTTTGAAGAAAGGTATGTGCGAATTTTGTAGGATGGTCAGATATCCTTGAGGAGCATCAAAGATTTATTTGATAAGTAAGGATCTAGTGAAGTAGAATAGAGATCTATATTCAGCAATTCAGTTGCAGGTCATTTCATTGTTACTCTCTTACAATTGTAGCAGTGATATCAAAATCTCTTAACCGAGTTGGTTTAACAACCATTTTGTAAATCCTCTAACAAGGTGATAGTTCTATTGAATTGTTTCAAAGACCTCTTACAAGGCCACTCCTAGCAGGTGATTAAATCCTCTAACAAGGTCACACCTAACAGTGTGTTTTGTAACCTTTTACCGGGTTGGCTTCTAACCAGGCATCACTTCAGAAGAGTGAAAAATAGTAACTAGTTACATTGGTGGTTTTTCCCATATTGGGTTTCCATGGTAAATCTTGTGTCTCTTGTGTTCATGTTATTTTCTTTATTCATGTAAGTTAATCAATGATGAATGCTTAAGAACAGTTTAATTATTACACACTTCAAGGATCAAGTTTCAGCATTTCTCTGTATATTTACCGAGTGGCACAGTAAATAATTTGTTAAGATATTTAAGGGATTAGTGGTAATATTTTTGTGGTTAACTAATTCACCCCCCCCCTCTCAGTTACTGCATCTATATTTCCAACAATTGGTATCAGAGCTTTTGGTGCTTGCAGGAAGGGTTTCAAGGACCTAAGCTAAAGATCAGGATGTCTTACAAAAGAGAAATTCCAAGGCTTAACAGAAATAACTTTTTAGCATGGCAAGGTCTCATGAGACTTCATCTGGCTTCCATTGGTGATCCAGGATGCAAATATATTGATCAAGAATATACAATTCCTACTGGCACATTAACTGTTGAAGACATTGCAGAGAAGAAGAACCATAACACTATGATGATAGACATTGCATCAGCTCTTAGCTATGAAGAATTTGATGAAATCAAAGACTACACAACTGCTCATGAAATGTGGAACAAGCTAAAGAAAATCTATGGTGGTGATGACAATGTGAAGAGAGCCAAAGCAGAGAGCCTAAGAGGATAGTTTGATCAGATGAAAATGAGAGAAGAAGAAAACATTGCAAAATACGTTGAAAGGATCAAGACAAGTGTTAGTGCAATCAGAGCTTCTGGAGGAAAAATTGATGATAAAACTATTATAAGTAAGGTTCTTAGAACATTACTTCCTATTTATGCAATAAGAGTTTCTGCTATTCAAGAAAGAAGATGTGAAGAAAATCACAATATAACTTTGGATTCCTTAGTTGGAAGATTGACAGCCTTTGAACTGGATAACTATGAAAACTATGTTCCAACTTCTAAAAATATTGAATCAGCTTTTGAGGCCAAACTTTCACTCAAAAAAGGGAAGAAAATCCAATCAAAAAGTGAAGAAGAATCAGAGGAAAGTTCTGATAACGATCTTGAAGTTATTGAAGCATTACTTGCAAAGAAGTATTCAAGAGGTAGAGGAAAATACAAAGGTAAAACTCCCTTAATCTATTTTTCATGTGAAGAAATTGGTCATATTGCAGCTAGGTGTCCAAACAAGCAAAGCAAAGATGAGAAGAAAAATTACAAGTACAATGGCAAGAAGAATTTCAAATCATTCAAGGATAAAGGTAAGAAAACATGTTTTTTAGCTAAAGATTCAGATGATAGTGAAGAAGAAATTGTTTTCATTGTTGTAAAAGATGAATCTGATAATGATGAAGATGAGATGGCACTTATCTCTCATATAAGCAAGAATGATACATGCATTATAGATAGTGGATGTTCACATCATATGACTAGTGACAGGACTAAGTTTGAACACTTTGAAAACTTTGATGGTGGTAATGTAAGGTTTGGAAACAATGAACCTTGTTGTATAAAAGGAAAGGGATGAATTTCATTAACCAAAGAACTTATATGTGATAATGCATATTGGGTTGAAGGACTAAAGAATAATCTTCTAAGTGTAGCATAGCTAATTAACATTGGATGCAAGGTTGAATTCATGAATGGTAAAGCAAGACTACTGGATGACAAAGGAAAACTGATAGGATCAGGCAAACAAACCAAAGGTAACCTATTTTATCTTGATCTTGGTGATTACTCATGTTTTATTGCTCAAATTGAAGAAAGTTGGTTATGGCATAAAAGGTTATGTCATGTAAATTTTGACAACATGATGAAAATAAGCAAATTCAAGAAAGTAAGAGGTATTCCTACTTTGAAGAAACCTGATGTTGGTCTATGCAAGAATTGTCAAATTGGTAAAATGGGAAAGTCTAGTTTTAAAAGTAAAAACTATCAGTCTGAAGATATTTTGGAAATTGTGCATACTGATTTATGTGGACCTATTGGAATTGAGAGCTATACCGGAGAAAAATTCTTTATTCTCTTTGTTGATGATTACTCTAGAATGATGACTATTATGTATTTAAGAGAAAAGTCAGAAGCATTTGAGAAGTTCAAATGGTATTTAGCAAGAGTAGAAAAGGAAACAGGAAAAAGATTAAAATGCTTGAGATCAGACAGAGGTGGTGAATTCATCTCCCATGAATTCAATAATTTCTACATTGAAAGAGGAATCAAAAGACAGGTATCAGCCCTGAGAACTCCTGAGCAGAATGGAATAGCTGAAAGAAGGAACATATCTATCATGGACTGTGCAAGGACTCTAATGATTGAAAAGAACATTGCTATGAAATACTGGAAGGAAGCTATCAGCACTGCAGTTCATACCTTGAACCGAGTACAGCTGAGAAAAGACACGTTCAAGACTCTGTATGAGCTATGGTATGGCTACAAACCAAATGTAAGTTACCTAAAAGTATTTGGTAGTAAATGTTATATCTTAAAAGAATCTAGAAAAGGAAAACTTGATGTAAAAAGTGATGAAGGAATATTTTTGGGATATTCTTGCAAAAGTAAGGCATATATATGTCTAAATTTGTCTACTCACAAAATCATAGAAAGTGCACATGTCAGAATTGATGAGTTTGCAGAAAAGACTGAAGAAGAAAGCAAAAAGGAACCAAAGGATTACAAAAAAAAAATTTACATCTAACCTGATACATTGCCAGACACATATAAGGAAACTACATCTACTGAGCCCAGTACGGTAACCGAGTCACAAGAAGAAGTTTAGACCGAGTCACAAAGTACCGAGTCTCAGTCTGAAGCTACCGAGCAAGTATCTACCGAGCCTGAGCAACCTGAACCTGAAGATGAAGAAGATGAAAATGTAACTCATTCAGGAAGCAAGGAACCTGTATTAGCCAAGTACATCAGAAAGCATCATAAAGCAGATCAGATTATTGGAAACAAATCAAATGGTACTATGACAAGAAGTAAACTAAAAGGTACATGTTTATTTTCTGATTTTGAACCTAAAAATGTCAAAGATGCATTGGAAAATGAAAGTTGGATTGAGGCTATGAATGAAGAAATAGAGAAAATAGAGAAAAATAAGACATGGACTCTTGTACCTAGGCCTAAAGATAAAAATGTAATTGGGACAAAATGGTATTCAGAAATAAGTTGAATGAAGATGGTCAAGTATCAAGAAATAAAGCAAGATTGGTATGTGAAGGATATTCTCAAGAAGAAGGAATAGATTATAGAGAGACTTTTGCTCCTGTTGCAAGATTAGAAGGTGTGAGGACTTTACTTGCATATGGAGCACATAAAGGATTTAAGGTATATCAGATGGATATAAAATCTGCATTTCTCAATGGTATTCTTGAGGAAGAAGTCTACATTGAGCAACCTGAAGGTTTTATTGATCCAGACAAAAGGGATATGGTCTACAAATTACACAAAGCATTGTATGGTCTGAAACAAGCTCCTAGAGCATGGTATGAAAGATTACATAACTATCTTACTCAGATTGATTTCAAAAGAGCTAATGACAACAGTAATTTATACATCAAAGAAGGATCAGATAACAAAATTGTTTTGGCAGAAATATTTATGGATGATACTGTGTTTACAAGAAATGATGATCAGTGCAAAGAATTTTCAGAGCATATGAACAAAGAATTTGAAATGTCTATGTTTGGTTAGATAAAAAATTTTGTTGGACTTCAGATTCAGCAGAACAAAAATGGTATCTACATTACTCAGTCTAAATATATTAGGGAAATACTTAAGAAATTTGGTATGGAAGATTCAAAACCAGTTGGTACACCCATGTGTACTGTACTGAAGCTTACCAAAGATGATGATTCAAAAGAAATAGATCAGACCTTATACAGATCAATGATTGGAAAATTACAGTATGTAGTACACACAAGGCCTGATATTGCCTTAGTAGTTGGTATAGTGGAAAGATTCTCGGCTAAACCCAGAGAAAATCACATGATGGCAATCAAAAGAATCTTGAGGTATTTAAGGGGAACTGAAGATTATGGCTTGTGGTATAAATTTGGAGGCAATCTGGATTTAAAAGTGTTTACTGATGCTGATTGGGCAGGAAACATTGATGATAGAAAGAGTACAAGTGGTGGAGCAATCTTTCTTGGCAAGAGGTTAGTATCTTGGACTAGTAAAAAGAAAAACTGCACATCCCAATCCACAGCAGAAGCTACAGCAGTAAACTGCTCTAATATTGTATGGTTTAAACAGCTTTTGGAAGGCATGAAGGTTGAGATCAAAGAACCAGTTGTTATGTTTTGTGATAATACAAGTGCAATAAATATTTCAAAGAATCCAGTAATGCATTCCAAAACCAAGCACATTGCAATTAAATATCACTTTGTCAGAGAATTGGTGCAAGACAAGGAAATCAGATTGGAATATATTCATACAAAAGAACAAATTGCAGATATCTTCACCAAGCCACTACCTAAGGATGCATTCTTGTATCTTAGAGGCAAGTTAGGGGTCACTCCCCTGTCCGAGGTTCACTAAATAAATTTTTAGTGATGCATCAACTAGAACATGTTGAAGATCAATCAGTTGATGCAGCATAGTCAGGGAATCATTGCATATGAATCAGTACATAAGGTATATTGATATTTACCGAAACTGTGTAAGTTGTCTTTGGCATGTGTTGTCAAATAGGGAGAGTTTGTTGTCATTTCAAGAAATTTATAAGAAGAATAATTTGAGAAGTTAAGAGGGAGAGTTCTCAGTTAGAAAGAAGTTTGAAGATGATGAGAATTAGAATGAAGCTAAGGATATGTTTCTTACTCTAGGTTTCTCTATGAAATTTCATTGTGCTATGACATGTTGTGTTGCCATCAATGCCAAAGAGGGAGATTGTTGGATACAATTGTCTGAAGGACATTGTTGGATTAGCTATGTGTTGTCTTTGATGTCACACAAATGTCATATCAATTATCATTCTTAGTATCTACTGAGTTTAGTTAGTTAGCTAGGTGGTTCTCAGTGTTTACTGAGCTCAGTCGGTCAGCTAGGTGGTTTTTAGTGTCTACCGAGATCTCTCGGGTGTCTAAAGGAAACATGACAGGGTAACAGTGTTAACTGAGCCTCCTCAGTTATTGAAGGAAAAGTAGTGGTTACCGAGCTCTCTCGGTCTTTGAAGGATGTTGCATAATTCGCTGTGATTACCAAGTTCACTCGGTCACTGAAGGAAAATCTTTTTAGGATCAATGTTTATCGAGCAAGGTCAGCCCTTCAAAGGATTTTGTTATTACAGTTTGTTTATCTAAGCTGACTGTTATAACAATTATTAGTGCCGACTTGACAATCTAAATGTTAATTAAAATGGCATATATATATATATAGAAGGTCAAGTGGTGAATAGAAAATATACAGCATGTAGAAATCATTTTGAAGAAAGGTATGTGCGAATTTTGAAGGATGGTCAAATATCCTTGAGGAGCAACAAAGATTTATTTGATCAGTAAGGATCTAGTGAAGTAGAACAGAGATCTATATTCAGCAATTCAGTTGCAGGTCATTTCATTGTTACTCTCTTACAATTGTAGCAGTGATATCAAAATCTCTTAACCGAGTTGGTTTAACAACCATTTTGTAAATCCTCTAACAAGGTGATAGTTCTATTGAATTGTTTCAAAGACCTCTTACAAGGCCACTCCTAGCAGGGTGATTAACTCCTCTAACAAGGTCACACCTAACAGTGTGTTTTGTAACCTTTTACCGGGTTGGCTTCTAACCGGGCATCACTTCAGAAGAGTGAAAAATAGTAACTAGTTACATTGGTGGTTTTTCCCATATTGGGTTTCCACGGTAAATTTGGTGTCTCTTGTGTTCATGTTATTTTCTTTATTCATGTAAGTTAATCAGTGATGAATGCTTAAGAACAGTTTAATTATTACACACTTCAAGGATCAAGTTTCAGCAATTCTCTGTATATTTACCAAGTGGCACGGTAAATAATTTGTTAAGATATTTAAGGGATCAGTGGTAATATTTTTGTGGTTAACTGATTCACCCCCCCCCTCTCAGTTACTGCATCTATATTTCTGACAATTTCTATCATGTGTCGGTCTATCATTCACTAGAGGTATTTGACCCATATCACCAACCAAAATAATAGATATACCTGAAAGAAAATCATGAAAATTTATTTTCAAACCATCCATGAATATCATATGAAGATAGTGTGTATGATTTAATTCATGAATTATATTATATTACATAATTAGTGGCATTATCAACAATGAAAGCTATACCTACAAAACTTATGCTATCACTTTTTGGGAACACTTGTCTAAGTCAACAATCTATATTTCATCAATCAAAATATATTTGATATGGATCATTTCTTCTTGAAAAATTGTAATCCACATCCCTTCTAGCTGAGAAAAGTCTCTTATTGGTATTCATAACTTTGAATCTATTGTATAGGCTCCTATATTTAAAATTGTAACTCTAGTCGGTGCAAGTAATAGAAGTGGAGAAGGACTTGACATTGCAACAATCTGAATAGATTGACTAATGGCACAAATTAGATAAGAATTTTATATTCTCTTTGTTCCTTGAATCATCGTAAACAAAGGCATTCCCACTTGATTTCTATGGTAGTGTGTCATAATAATGTCGATTGCCTTTTGTTGCATCTCACTGAGATTTGTAAAGTTGATGCATTTTGAGATGTCATCATACATGAGACATCCATGTTTCTTCATTTAGCCTATGAAATTGATTGCTCTGATCATATGCTCTTCACTTTTATATTCATTGCACCAATTTGTATTTCTATCAATATCTCTTCTTCCTAACATGTCTATTTCAAAAACCTACATATGTTAACCACGATGTGGCCTGGATATAATTTATCATTCATGCTCTATAGTATTTTCTCGAATACCTCCATTTTCTTCCATTTTAGAATCACATGTAAGTTCAACTTTATTTGTGCGTGTTGTTCTTTCAACATGCCAAGGCTTATAATTGAGTGTCTCCTAGTTTTCTACTATAGTATCATTATCATGACCAATGTCCCTTTCAATGTTATGAAAAGGTTTGTATAGTAACAACTCAGATAAAGAAAATTCCACCTATTTATTTGAATCATGTGGAGGAATGGATAGATACCTAGGAAAAACTCTGACAATATTTATTTCTTGACTTGGCCCCCATTTTTTGTCTCCTCTTTTTCTAGGATTGTATATCCAAGATCTTTCTACATCAATCAATCTGATACCTTCCTTACAAAGTGATATTATTTTATAACCATCTACAAAACTGATGAAGGGTGCTCCCCTTAATACCACAAACACATAACAGAAATAGAGAAACAACAACAATATGCAAGAACAGAAAATTGGCTTCTTATTATCTCCACAAATGTGGAATTACAAACTTTCAGAATTACAATATGCAAAGCCACATGGGCATTCCCTTACAATATTCTGTAGGACAAAGCCTCAAACTATTACCCAGATCTACTACCCAGAACTATTCTGAACTGCCTAAGACAATAATACAGCCTTCCTTATATAGGCAATTTTCCACCGCCTGGAAGGTTCCAGAATTTTAGCCAATAAGGCCGACCAAACTTAGAATTATTTTATTTTACATTTTATTACATCATAGTCGGCTCAAGATAACCTTTGAAACCCCAACAGAAATTTTGAAGAAAATTATTTTCTGCCATTTTGGGTGGCCCAACTTCCGAAGACCATAAGTCATCACCAGTTGACCCGATCGGCTATTATAACCCCATTTCAAAAATGCCACGAAGCGCTCTATAGGCTTGACCCGCACAAGCGCCCGTCACCCAAATTTTCAACCTCATCCGGGGCCTCTAAAGCCTTCAAAACTGAGTTCAAAGTTTCTGTACCCTGCTGCCAATACCGAAAATCTTCAATATCTTCCAATATACACTTGATCTGGCAATGAAACTTTACTGGCAGGCTTATATGACCAAAATGAACCTCCAAGAAAGAAATCAGATCATTCTGAGCACATACAAAAATTACCAAAAATATAACTTTCCATAAATAGCAGCTCTGCACAAAATAGCCCTTATTGAATATAAAAATAGAAATATTTTTGGGTGATGCAAGATTGCTCTTACACCCAGGATGCTCCTGCATCAGACACCCAGGGTAATTTGAGAAGTGACCCTGTCACGACTCAGGTGTGCAGAGGAAAACCAAGACGGCTAACCTCCTCCTTTGTCAGCCATGATGAATCTTCAACAGGTCATCCTTTCCACTTGACCAGATATTCTTCATATGTCTGGTTCCTTGTGCTTCTACCAACACGACTGTCCAGTATATCTTCGATCTCCTTAGTGTTTGAACTAGTTGCTGGAATACTCCACTGTGCTGTTGTGATCTCATCTTCAACACCTCCTTCATGATACTCTATCAGATCTCAAATGTTAAAAACTGGTGAAATATTTAGCTCAGTAGGAAATTCTACCTCATATTCATTTCCTGAATCATGTTTCTTCAGTATCCTACATGGTCCAAACTTCTTCATTTTCAGCTTGTTATATGTACCAACTAGAAACCGCTCCTTCCGCAAATGAACCATGACTTCATCACCAACCTGAAATTCTTTATACCTCCTTTTCTCATCTGCCTTAGCCTTATACTGTGCGTTCATCTTGGTAATATGCTTCCTCACCTCTTCATGGATGTTCTTCAAGTGTTCTGCAAAATCTTCAGCTTCAGCACTACTTATTTCTCCTTTATCTATCTTCCTCAATTCAGATGCATTTCTTGGACTACTTCCATATACAATCTGGAATGGTGATTTACCAGTGCTCCTGTTGACAGAATTATTGTATGCAAATTTCGCCTGTGGTAAAATCAAATCCCATCCTGTTGGCTTATCTCCAACCAAACATCTCAGCAAATTTTCCAAACTCCTATTCACCACCTCTGTCTGTCCATCAGTCTGTGGATGATGTGATGAACTAAACTTCAAATCTATCTTCAACTTCTTCCACAACATACGCCAGAAATATCCAACAAACTTAGTGTCCCGATCTGAAACTATGGTCTTTGGCAAACCATGAAGTCTCACTACTTCTCTGAAAAACAATTCTACTACATGAACAGCATCATTAGTCTTCTTGCAGGGAATGAAATGTGCCATCTTTGAAAATCTGTCAACCACCACAAAAATTGAATCATGTCCCCGTTGAGTCCTCGGTAAACCAAGAACAAATTCCATGCTGATATCCTCCCAAGGCTTCTCTGGTATGGGTAATGGCTGATACAACCCTGTATTCTGCTTCACTCCTTTCGCCATCTGACATACTCTACAACTCTATACAAACTTCTTCACATCTTGCTGCAACTGTGGCCAATAATAATTCTCACTAACCAAACCAAGGGTTTTATCACGACCAAAATGTCCAGCCAATCCTCCACTATGCTTCTCCTTGATGAGATTCTCCCTCATAAAACTTTGTGGAATGCACAACTGACTCCCTCTGAATAGCATATCATCCTGGATGATGAAATCCAACCATTTTGTCCTGTCTAGAGTAACAGGTTCTGCACAAGCTTTCCAAGCTTCACCAAAATCAGGATCCTCTGGATACAAATTCTTGAGTTCCTTGAACCCAACCACTTCAATCTGCATTTCTATCAGCAATAGTTTCCTTCTGCTAAGAGCATCTGCAACCCTATTAGACTTTCCACTCCTGTGTTTCAAAACAAATGTATAACTCTGCAAAAACTCAACCCATTTCAAATGCCTTTGATTCAATTTTCTTTGACTATTCAAATATTGCAAAGCTTGATGATCAGTATACAAAACAAACTCCTTAGGAAGCAGATAATGTCTCCACTTCTTTAATGCCTGAACTATAGCATAAAATTCTTGATCATAAATAGAATATTTCCTCTTGGCATCATTTAACTTCTCACTGAAATAAGCAATAGGTTTACCTTCTTGGATCATAACAGCTCCTATTGTAGTACCACTAGCATCACAATCTACTTGAAACACCTTATTAAAATCTGGAAGTGCTAAAACGGGTTGTTCTGTAACTTTTTGTTTCAACAACTGAAAACTATTTTCTGCCCCATTAGTCCACTTAAACTCTTTTCTATCCCCTCTCATTGTTTCAGTCAAGGGTCCACAAATACTGCTAAAATTTTTGATAAACTTTCTGTAAAAGCTAGCTAGACCATGAAAAGATCTTACCTCAGTAGCACTCCTTGGAGTAGGCCATTCAAGGATAGCCTGTACCTTCTCTGGGTCCATTTTTAGACCTCCTGCTGAAACTACAAATCCCAAATACACTAACTCTTTCTTCACAAAACTGCACTTCTTCAAATTAATCAACAATTTCTCTTCTCTCAACTTCTCAAATACCATACGAATATGCATCATATGCTCATCCAATGTCTTACTAAAGATCAAAATATCATCTAGGTAAACAATAACAAACTTACCCAAAAATTCTTTCAAAACCTCGTTCATGAGCCACATGAAAGTGCTCGGTGCATTGGTTAGCCCAAAAGGCATGACTAACCACTCATACAGTCCTTCCTTTGTCTTGAAGGCAGTCTTCCATTCATCTCCTTCTCTGATCCAAATCTGATAATATCCACTTTTCAGATCTATCTTTGAGAAATACACAGCTCCACTCAAACAGTCCATAATATCATCCATTCGTGGCAATGGAAACCTGTACTTGATTGTGATCTTGTTTATTGCCCTAGAATCTGTACACATCCTCCATTCTCCATTCTTCTTTGGTGCTAATACCACTGGTACAGCACAGGGACTCAGACTCTCACAGATCAATCCTTTCTGTAACAGTTCATGTACTTGTCTGTTCAACTCCTCACTTTCTGCAGGTGTCATTCTGTGTGCTGCCTTATTCGGAAAACTCGCTCTTGGAATCAAGTCCATCTGATGACTGATCTTCCTGACT
Source organism: Chamaecyparis obtusa (assembly GCA_027943335.1). Lineage (NCBI taxonomy): Eukaryota > Viridiplantae > Streptophyta > Pinopsida > Cupressales > Cupressaceae > Chamaecyparis > Chamaecyparis obtusa. The sequence goes on along the minus strand of BSBK01001048.1, from coordinate 822,483 downwards.
GGTGGTAATCCATCAGGCACGTTATCGGATACAATATCCTGAAACTCATTCAACAAATCTGCAACTTCTACAGGAACATCTTCTACTTCCTCTTTACCAGCTTTTGGAATTAAAGCAAAACATACATGCTCATGCCTCATACCATCTAGGAAATTTCTTCCATCAACAAAAGTTATCCTTGCATTACCACATACCTTTTCTTCAGTCTCCTTCAATGGTTTTAGCTTATGTCGCACTCCATCCTTTGTCAGGGAATAGGTATTCGCACGACCATCATGTACAGCACATCTATCAAACTGCCATGGTCTACCCAACAACATATGACATGCATCCATAGATATGATATCACACAATACCTCATCTTGGTATCCGCTAATCTTGAACTTCACCAGGCATTGTTCATTGACCATGACCTTGTGGTCATCCTGTACCCAAGCAATCCGATATGGATGTGGGTGTTTCTGTCTCTTGAGCTTCAACTTTGTCACCATCTCTTCTGACACCAAATTGTCAGTGCTTCCACTATCAATAATCACATCACAACATTTACCTTCACACTTGCACCTGGTGCAAAACAGGCTCCTCCTTTGCTCAGGTTCATTCTCACCACTCAACAGGACTCTTCTATTAATCAACATTTCTCCTTTTTCAGCATCTTCAGAATTTGATGATCTGGCATCTTCATCTACATGTGCAACTCTGGCCTGGCCTTCATTTCTCCTGTCTATTCTACCTTGGCACCGAGGACATTCAAATGCCCTATGACCTTCTTCTCCACAGTGAAAACATGTTCCACGGAAGCCACCTCTTCTAGATCCTTGTCCTCTTCCTCTTCCTCTCTGATCTCTATTATTCTGATCCTGGAAGTGATTGGAATTATTTCCTCGTTGATTCTGACTACTACTAGCCTCATCCTTCTTTTTCGGATCCTCATTTCAGCCACCATATGACCGTCCACCAGATCATCCACCGTGGCCTCTTCCATTTTGTCTGCTCTCAAACTTCTTGTTCAGCTTTTCCTCTACTTTTAGGGCAAACTGGTATGCCTCTTCAATACTGTTCATTCGAACCAGATTCAGCTCCTCCTAAATGCTTGGCCTTAACCCATTAAGGTATCGGGCAACTTTCTCCTTATCAGCTTCTGCGTGGCCTGTTCTGATGAGAAGTCGATAGAACTCCTCTGTATACTCCTGAACAGATCTTCTTGCTTGCTTCAAACTCTGCATTTTCTTCAGTAGGTCAAGCTCATAATCAACAGGAATGAACTGTCGCGTCAATTTATCCACCATCCGATCCCATCTCATGATTTTCTCCTTTCCCCTTCTATTTCGCTCCAACTAAATCTCTTGCCACCATATCTTCGCATGACCTTTCAGTCTGGCCTTCACAAATTTGACCCTATCAGGATCCTCAACATCTTCATACTCAAAATATTCCTCACATTCGTTGATCCAGTCGATTAATTCTTCTGGGTTAAGATTTCCAGAAAATGTAGGAACCTCAATCTTAGGTCTTTTCCCAATCTTAGAAATGGCCCGAAAAAGTCTTTCTTCCTCCTGGTTCACAATTTCGACTTCTCCTTCTTGATATTCTTCTTCGGCTTCATCCTCGCTTTCATCTCTGACATTAAGATTCATTCCTCTGCGAATCTCTTCTTGCAATGCTCGCACTTGTCTCTGCAGCTCTCTAACCTCAGGTGTTACAACACCAGCTCTTCCGCTGCGTTCCCTTCGTGGAGGCATTTTCGTGATGCGCGCTGAAACCCTAGCCACGGTCCTGGTGCAAACTACCTCACGATCGGTGATCTATTTACACACTCAAGAACTCCTACTCTGATACCATCTGATGAAGGGTGCTCCCCTTAATACCACAAACACATAACAGAAATAGAGAAACAACAACAATATGCAAGAACAGAAAATTGGCTTCTTATTATCTCCACAAATGTGGAATTACAAACTTTCAGAATTACAATATGCAAAGCCACATGGGCATTCCCTTACAATATTTTGTAGGACAAAGCCTCGAACTATTACCCAGATCTACTACCCAGAACTATTCTGAACTGCCTAAGACAATAATACAGCCTTCCTTATATAGGCAATTTTCCACCGCCTGGAAGGTTCCAGAATTTTAGCCAATAAGGCCGACCAAACTTAGAATTATTTTATTTTACATTTTATTACATCATAGTCGGCTCAAGATAACCTTTGAAACCCGAACAGAAATTTTGAAGAAAATTATTTTCTGCCATTTCGGGTGGCCCAACTTCCGAAGACCATAAGTCATCACTAGTTGACCCGATCGGCTATTATAACCCCATTTCAGAAATGCCACGAAGCGCTCTACAGGCTTGACCCGCGCAAGCGCCCGTCACCCAAATTTTCAACCTCATCCGGGGCCTCTAAAGCCTTCAAAACTGAGTTCAAAGTTTCTGTACCCTGTTGCCAATACCGAAAATCTTCAATATCTTCCAATATACACTTGATCTGGCAATGAAACTTTACTGGCAGGCTTATATGACCAAAATGAACCTCCAAGAAAGAAATCAGATCATTCTGAGCACATACAAAAATTACCAAAAACAGTAACTTTCCATAAATAGCAGCTCTGCACAAAATAGCCCTTATTGAATATAAAAACATAAATATTTTTGGGTGATGCAAGATTGCTCTTACACCCAGGATGCTCCTGCATCAAAAACATTTTGTGTGTTCATCATTTTCCTCATTATTTACTGCTACAGAATTGAAATCTTCATGTGAGACATTTATATTAATAAACCTTCTGCCACTCTCCACCAATGGAAGTTCTAACAACATATGACACATTTCTTGAGCTCTAATGTCTCTTTCTATAAATATTTATATGAGAAGCTTTATCTATGCTCATGCAACTAAATCATCAGGATTTTCTAGGTTTGAAAGATGCATCAACATTTCTTGATAGGTTTATAAGATTCTCTCATATTTTGATGCATACTTTGCAATATATTTGATAACTCAATGTTTCGAAATAACATGTTGCCAATCTATATTTTCCCTCCACAATTGTAGTATGTGTTGATTATGTGAATTTACTCTATCATCATTTCTTGCTAGTTCAAATTTTATTTCACTCGATTCTATATCCACATATAACTTTGATCCCCCCAAATTCAATGGCCAAGGAGCATTATACTTAAAAGAATGACACATAAGTATCTTGTTTGATTAACTTGTTTGTCTAGGTAGTTGATATAGAATATTGATGTATAACTATTAGTTGATGAAATAATTAACTAAAAACCATTCTTCCCCTTTTTTTACACATATATCCATCTTCCTTGTAGACTGTGTGTCATTCCACATAGTTGACTATCTCTTTGTAGTTATGGTCGATTTCCACTTTGCTAGTTGTGCAATATTTTTGAGACATGGATGTTGACCAAAATTTTGGAATGCCTAAAAATGGTTGCAATTAATTTATTATATTAAATATATGATAATATACATATTTTAAACATTATCTAATAGTGATATATATGATCAAATTACTTTAAACATACTTATATATTTCTTTGATGGGGATCATGTCTAGGATTCCATGCATGAATAATGGAATAAAAGTATCTCTCAGCACTTTTTCATTCCTCCTCATTTGACCAGTCAATAATTTTCATATTTGGTGCTCTACTAATCCATATGAATCCATACACCTAAGGTGAACCCCTATGTTGCCACTCATATCTACACAGAAAGTCTTTGGCATTCATTCCTTTTTGAATTATTTCATTTCTTCAAACATTATATGCCTTAAATGTATGTAATGTGCAACTATATGAGGATAGTTGATTACATTTTGTCTTATCCATTTTTTAGCCTCTAATGGATCAGTTGGTGGCATTCATGGCATTAGCACATGAAAATTAGGTCACTTCATATCCATTGCACTTAATGTTAAGAAAATTGTAGGAGTGCTAATTTTGTGAAGAAGGTCTATTAATTATGCCTTAAATTTCACCCAATATGATCTTGTAGATCTCAGAGTTGTTCCAAACTGCATTATCCTATCTACTAGATTATTATGTGGTATATTTTCCATATGTTCACATAACTCATTGATGGTAATTGACATGTCCTAAAAACTTCTTTTTACAAATACAGTTGATGGATTTTGTAGACAGTCTCTCATTATCATGTTCATCATAAAATATCTAAGCTTTGGATGTTTACCAAAGTGATGATCCCTATACTGCAACAAATGATTCACAAATTTATGTAGATAAAATCGCCTCATTCTTGGTTCTAACCAATCACATCTTCCATCAGGAAATAATGTTGGAAATGCCATACCCAACAATCTTGATGTGACATATTCATTGATAGGTGTTGCACCTATAGATGGCCATTGAATTAGTGCATTTGGAATTGTATCAAGATTATAACCCATGCATGGATTAATTACATTTCTCTTTGAGCATTAGGTGGTCTTGAAGCTATAGATGTTGTGTGCTCAATTATATTACCTTCATTTATATCCATGACTAGACCCACAAATATGACTTCATTTGCATCAGAATCAAATTCCATGTGCATTGTCTTCAATATGTTAAAAACATTCTCATTAGAATTTTTTGAAAAAAAATTGAGATTAGTTTCATCAATTCTAACATATATGTAAAACTTGTCACGCTCTAATTTGTATTTCAATCCTTTTTGTACACAATACCTATTTATAATAAAGTTATAATGTGTGCCACATTGATCTCTTCTACGAACAATTTAATAATTGGAAAATGCTCAGTTCTATGTGGAAAAACTTTGGATACTTGTTCTACATGTTGTGGAAAACTTATAGTGTGTCCTTTGTACTTATATTGACCACCTTTTACATGTGTAACTTGTAGTATAGGGATGACATGTGCAATCAACATCTCTTCAACCTGAGTCAATTTTGAAAGCTCTTATGGTTGAGAGATAGGATCTATATTGTTAGAAGATGAAAACCTATGATTTTCTCTCTCTTGTCAACACCTATTACATTTAGAACCTTCAAAAGTACGATATACTTTCATTCCAAGATATGATTCTTGATAAACATAACACATATTTGGATTCTTCAAACTATCTAATTGATGTCTAAACTGTATTTAGAATCTTCTAAATTCAAACTGAAGCATACCATTTGGGTTTGGCATGTTTTCCATAGTACCTTCCACATCAACATTCATTTGTATTTAATTTGCATGTTGTGATGTTTCTGGAACATGTTCTATGGATGTTGAGTCTTCATTTTAAACATCCAACTGAATATTTGTATTAGGTGGATGGTTATATCTCTCACTTATTTGGGGATCACCTTGTTTCCCTTCACACCTTTCTTCATTTTGAAGAATGAGTTGTTCAAAAGTTTCTTGACAATTATTTACTTCTACATTTGTTTCATCTCAATTTTTAATTTCTAATTGTTCCACTATTACTTATCCTCTTCTTCTACTAGACCTTTGTCTCTCAACTTCATTGTGTCTTATTCTTTGTTGTTCTCTTTGACTTTTTATCATTTTTTTCTCAGTCTCACCATAACTGTTGGAAACATAGATGGAGTAACTGAGAGGGGGGGGTGAATCAGTTAACCACAAAAATATTACCATAGATCCCTTAGATGTCTTATTAAATCATTTGTTGTTGTTTCTCGGTAAACATACAGAGAAATGTTGAAACTCGGTTATTGCAGTGAGTATTAATTATAACTATTCTTAAGTATTCATTAGTGATTAACATGCATGCATAAAGAAAATAACATAAACACAAGAGACACCAGATTTAACATGGAAACCCAATATGGGAAAAACCACCAATGTAACTAGTTACGATTTTTCACTCTTCTGAAGTGAGCCCTGTTAGGAGCCAACCCAGTTAAAGGTTACAAAATAAACTGTTAGGTGTGACCTTGTTAGAGGATTTAATCACCCTGTTAGGAGTGGCCTTGTAAGAGGTCTTTGAAACAATTCAATAGAACTGTCACCTTGTTAGAGGATTTACAAAATGGCTGTTAAACCAACTCTGTTAAGAGATTTTGAAATCACTGCTACAATGCTAAGAAAGTAACAATGAAGTGACCTGAATAATGATGCAACTAAATTGCTTATTATAGATCTCTGTACTACTTCACTAGATCCTTCCTGATCAAATATATCTTTGTTGCTCCTCAAGGATATCTAATCATCCTTCAAAATTTGCTCACACTTTCCTTCTTTTCACTTGCACACTTTTAATTCACAACTTGACCTTCTATATATACCATTCAGATTGTCCATTCAGATTGTCAAGTCGGCACTAATAATCATTACAAACATTACTAATCTCAAATTAACAAAATCCTTTACTGGGCCGACCTTGCTCGGTAAACACTAATCTAAAAAGATTTCCTTTGGTGACCGAGAGAACTTGGTAAGCACTGCGAATTCTACAACATCCTTTGGAGACTGAGTGAGCTCGGTAATCACTAACTTTCCTTCAATAACCGTGGAAGCTCGGTTAACACTATTTTCTGCCATACTTTCCTTTGACGCCCGAAAGATCTCAGTAGACACTGAAAACCGCCTACTGACCGACTGAGCTTGGTAAATACTGGGAACTATTTATTGATATGACATTTGTGTGACATCAAAGACAACACACAATTTGGACAATTGTATTCAACAATCTCCCTCAGACAATTGTATCCAACACATAACTACTATGAAAGAACGCTAAAGTTAGTAACCTAAATAGACTTTATACATGTGGTGGCATTGTCTTCCACATAAGAATTCCATTATTTTGAAAACTTATGTATTCATTTCTAAAGCTATATGTATATATATATGGTTGCATTGCTTTAGAGATTACAATAAAAAATTATTGAATTCAAAATTCATATGTTTATTAATAATGCATGTCAATTTAGAGATTATATTTTTGTGTTGTGTTTAAATACATATTATACATGAACACGAAAAAATGTACAACAACAATTAGAACAAAAAAATTAGACTAGAAAAACAATTAGAGTGAATAAATTATAAGAATTATAGAAACATGGAGACAATGATAGCTAAAATATTGTAACATTATCAAAAAAAAAAAAAAAAGAATAATGGATACATCATGACAATGAAATGGTCTAAAAGGCCATTTTGTGAAAAACATGGCAATGCATGATCTGTCATTTGCAATACAAAATAATGATACCCAAAAATATGTGATCCCTTTTCACATGAGGTATTGGACTCAAATAAAAAACTAATAGTGAACACTTTAATTCCATTCTATTGTTCTTTGTTGTCCTCTATCCATTCTTGCCGTGGATGTAAGTGGGCACATGAATACGGTTTTAGAGTACAACTATCAAGGAAATATATTTCAAAGAACTCTTCCTAGTTGAGAGGTGAAACAAATCTATCAATAGTGGCACTCCACTAACAATCACAATACAATGCTTCAATAGAAAACCAAGGTGGTATATACTGAGGCAACCTAATTAGAGGTGGAAATGATCTCATATATTCTAAAAATACTTCCTCAATAAGGGGTTCTCGACCCCATTCATTTGTAATGAAGTGATCATATCAAACAAAAAACTTTAGTTTTTCAGTATTTTTCACATTCCTATAATGGTTCCCTAAAACTATGCCCCCTTGAAGCCCTTCTCATCATAGTTGACTTCCACCTTCATTCCAATTTGCACCTCCATTTTGTATGCCTTATGTATGATTACAAACAATAAAACCATTTCAAATTATAAATTAAAAGATATAATACAATCCCTAATAGTAAACTTAATTTGTAATGTATCCCAAATAACTAACCTAATCTAGGGACTAAATGTGTCAAAATGAATATATTCATTTGTAAATCAAACAATTTATTGTAACAAAGTATTTAGATCACCATAAATCAAGATATCAAGATCAATATATTCAAATGCTCATTAATATGGTGGCATTGCCCTCCATATTTAAAAAAGTATTTTAAACATTAGTGCACTTAAAATATTTAAAAATATTTTAATCATTAATGTAAGAAACTATTTAAATTTCTATAAATCACTAAAATAAAATAACTTTATTAGAAAAATTAATATAAAAAATTATCAAGATTAGTATAATCAAATGCTGATTAATATGATGATATTGCCATCCATATTAATCAATTATTTAAATAATGATCACATTTAATATATTAAAGAGTTCATTAATATGGCAGCATTACCCTCCATATTTAAATAATTTTAAAGATTAGTTTACGTATATTATTATGGTGGCATTGCCTTCCATATTAAAATGATTAATGTAAGCAAGTATTTAAATTACTAATATAAAACATCTTTATTAGCAAAATTAATATAAAAAATATTTAAGATGAATATATTCAAATGTTGAATAATATGGTGGCATTGCCATCCATATTAAAAAATTATTTAAATAATAATCAAATAATTTCAATCTAAATCAATATGGCAGCATAACCCTTCATATTTAAATAATTTTAAAAATTATTATACCTATATTAAATCAAACTATTTAAATCAAAAATTTAAATCTAATATTTAAATCAAACCAGAATAGGGGAGCCTTGCTGTTGAAGATGGGCTTTAATGATTGTCTTGAAAGTGCTTGGTAAGATGATAGATGGAGTTGGGGCTTCTTGGGTTTTTGAGTGTGGGTGACTTTGCAAATATTGTTTCCTTGTATGATAGTTTATTGATTACTCATGTAAACCATTTCTTTTGATGTGAGGGCAATATTGACAATGTATTTGTAATTGCAATATGAACTTAGCATATATCTTTGGGTTCCATGGGGTTGCATCATGAGATTAGACTTTATGGCATGTATTTATTTTTGTTCGGGTCTATATGGGATTGCAACTTGGGATATGATTGTATTCTCCATTATTTCAGAGTTGTAATTCGGATAGTAATTTAGCTTAGGTTTTATTATGTAATTTGTATCTAGCAAGGATAGGGGATTTTCTTCCTGGTTCTTTCCCTCTTGAGCTCTTGAATCAGCTTTTAATAATTAAATATATCAATGGCTTGCCACTTTCACCCAAAAAATAAAAATATGTAAATCAAACTTATCTTTTAAAATATGATATTTTAAAATTAATTCAAAACTAAATTTAAAACCAAATAAAATAGTAAAAAATAAATCTAAATCTAACTCTAAATACTACATATAAAAATACAACATTTAAATCTCAATCAAAAAGTAACATTTCAATATTTAAATATAAATAGAACATTTGTAAACAAAATAAAAAAACTAATTATTAAAACTAAATATGCAAAAATGAATGCCTCACCTTGAGATGTGCTTTGTAACACCCCGCCAGGCAACCCAAGAGGACAAGACATAAAACCTCTATAAAATGCAAGTAGTGAATTTTTTTATTTTTATTTATTTATTTTAACTAGAATAATATTTATCATTACACTTCATATTTCTAAAAGAAGAAATAATTTTCTACTACTTGAATGTAAGATTTATACAACTTAAGTCCTCCCGGGTTCCCTAACGTCACTACTAAAGCAACATCATATAAACTATTTACATGCATAAGATATTCACGGAATCATGAGCTTAAAAGATCTACATTCATTTTAATGCACCAAGTTAAATGTCCCTAACTTATTTCTTTTATTAAACATAGGTTAATCATCCAACATCATTATTCCTTTTATCAACTCATTCCATAAATTCATATTGATTTCATCTACATCTACTATCCTTTATAACACTTTTCTCTAATAATTTAGGTAAGAGATTAATATTCATTAAGGTAGGCATTATCCTAGGTATTTCATTAACATGAACCAAGTATTAACATTATAATCAAGTTACTATTTTATTGCATTGTTTCATAACCATTCATTGTTAATAATTCCAATCACTAACCTATCATTTCTCAATAATTTCCTTGGATCCTTTCATCAAGAGAGAATACATTATTTTTGTGATACTTCATTATATATAACTATGTTTAAGATTATTTCCTTTACATATGGACAACATAAGAGGATAGGAGAAATAACATAAACACTTTCTTTTAATGCTAGTAACATGTCCAATATTCCACATTATTTTTCCTTTCTTTTACCTAGAACTACCCATTCCCTTATGCATTGTTTTGAATTGAGATTACATCAATACTACAAGACTCCTTTTAGGAGATTAAAAAATTACATGAATTCAAACACATAAGTACATCTCAACATATTAAAATATCCAATAAGAAATCTTCAACTGCAGATCTAGAAAGGAATATGTACTAGGATCATCCAGAGAATCACGAACAATACCTCGATATAAATATTAACCACCCAACCACGTGGAACCAATAGGCCCACTCCCCCGAGCTAGGAGATAGAACCAAAGGCCCATACAAGAGGTAACAACTAGAAAATTCCTAAGGTGGTGATAAAAGTTCCCCAAAGTCACAACAAAAAAGAAAAGACAAGAAGACCACAAGGAATACCAGAGGCATGATCAAATTTGATAGAGACTCTAAGCTACAAGCTAGGTGAGTGTCATCACATAGCCCTCACTCCTTGGGTTGTCCTGGTACTAGCCACTCTTGGCCCCGGCCCCCAAGTAGGCACATGCGGAACCGAATGCCTCTCGTACAGACAAGGTCATTCAATTGTACCTACGCATAGGTACCTTCTCCCACTCCCATCCTTAGTCTTTAATAGCACTAAAGGCATGGTCGAGGCACAATTAATCTTGATTAATGTGTAATTTCCCATTCCAATAATCTCCCATTCCCAATTCATTTATTTAGGTTATCACTTGATTAAATAACTAATAGTAGGTTATCCTGGTACTAGCCACTTAAGGCCCTGGCCCCTCACTATGAGCCACTCACCTAGTGTACTTAGGTTCCCTAACATACATATAAAAATCATAAGAACATAATAGATTCATCATCAATAATTCATATCAATTCTATAACAACATTTGATTGAGTTTAGGAAAACATATGTTGTCCCTAGTCCACTTGACAACCCTAAACCCAATATGGCATTCAGAATGTTCCAAACATATAAGAAGACATCCAAGTGATATTATAAACATATTCAGAGTATAAATAGATCCAATTAACCAAAAATAAATTCTAATAGCCTCTGGTAACCATACGAAACCTTAAAACTTAATGATGTTCTTAAATTGAATTATTTCAAGCAAGGATTAAATGCAAAGAATAGTCATCATAGAACAGTCATTCATATCTTCCACAAAACATAAAATAAAGAAAATATCTTTGGTGGAGATTTAGATAACATAATTATGGACTCTCAATTTTATTTTTAGGAAGATCCAATGGTGGGAAAGAAAGTTATGACTTCTGGTTTAAAACAGAAAATTCTGGTTAGGGTTCAGACCTGCCCTCACTAAAACGGTTGTAATTTTCACAAAACATAATTAAAATTCACCAAACCAATTGGAAATGAAAGATAAGACTTAAGAAAATCTCTGATATCAAATTTAGACTTTTATATAATCATATCAGCCTGTAAAATACGAATACATTTGACAGAAAATTCGGAATCAAGAATGGACAGGCATAGTCTGCCAAAATGTCAAAAATAAGGCATTAATTCGACCCTAAAAATAAAATCAGATAGATACCCATTTTAGATCTGTAAATTTTACTTCCAGAAAATCAATTTAGTAAAACCATAGATGCAATTTAAATTGTTATAATAACAGATCTCCAAAAATGGGTTGCTAAAAACCTTAGGAAAACACATGCCAATTCTTACAAACAAAAACTCAAAACTTTAAAATAACCATACAAATGAAAAGTACAGATATAATAAATAATGATAATATATAAATAGATCTATAATCTATCAAATACATCAAGTAACTAAAATATTCAATCCATACCTCATGTCCTACGAAGGTTGAATCGAAGAAGGAAGGAAACAAAAGAGAAGACAAATCCAAACTTGAGATGCATCCTTCAAACCCTATCCACTTTCAGAAATCTCCATGAAAGAAAGAAATAATTCCACAGCAAAGAATCCCTCTCTCAACTACTGAAATTCTCACAAAAATGTCTCTCTCCCAAAAGCAAAGATAACCAAAAATTCTTAAAGACATATGCTTACAAACTCTCCTTCACATCTCCAAGTTTTCTCTCCAAAATCTCCATGAAAAGTAAGGCCATCCTCTCCTCAATGCTTCAGCCCCAAAATCCCCCCTCTTCAAATGAGAAAGTAGTGCATATAAATAGATTTCCAAAGGTTGAGAGGAAAAGTAACCAATTCCCAACTAACTCTTAACTAAAGGGTATTATAAAATAACTTAATATCATACAACTATATTACTCAAATATACAATAAAAGATTATTTGTATTCATTCATACACACATGTAATATTATCCTAACATATATGCATATGCCATCATTAATTACATCAATATCTATATATATAACCTATCCTCATTATTAATAATTAACAATTGAGAATAATATACCTCACATTATTTAATATTTAATTATTAATAATATTATACTTTACATTAATCCCAAAATATACACCATCAACAATATCTACAATAATTAACATATAATCACATATAAATTATATATATATATAAATACATATATGTGTGCACCCATATATATATTTCCATATATATATATATATATTTATATTTATATAGATACATGCCAAATACCAAACACTATAATCTATAAGATTATGAAGTAATAGATCACAATATTATTACCTATTTATAATTGCTATAGGATATAACACTGAGGTAGAATAAAATTACATGCCTCAAAATAAATCTAATCATCGAAAGAGGTCATAAAAATCAACTATGAAACATATTGAGAAAACTATAAGATCAAACAAGGTCAACCAAAGTCAACAAGGAAAGTCAAGCCAAACTCCTGAAACACAACATAGAAAGATTAACTAAGAATCATACCAAGAAGGAGAAATAAATAAAATGAGTAAAAAAATCATACAACCAAATGAATTCAAGTGGCCACAAGGCACTAACTACAACCATGCCCAACCGGGTGCGTTGGAACTGGGTTTTTGACCCAAAGGTTGACTGACAAAGAAGGAACCCTAATATTCCCAAATTGGAATAATGACAAAGGAAGACTCATGTAGGGGCCTTAGTACTATCTCCATAACAACAACCATCGAGGATTTGAGGGCATGCTCAGACCTGTGAAGCCAGGTGAAGTCGATGCCCGGTACCTGCAAGCCTGCATCACAAAGAAGAACTACATATGCACGGATATACGTATAAAAGAAAACATTGCAGATAGATGACCAGGATCGATACATCGTGTGGACCTCAGCTATGTGAGTAACTACGACTTCATCCTGAATCATGATAACACATCATGTATATATATACACTCAAAGCATGTAGCATCATCATAACGAAGGTTAGAATCTCAAGCATTGTGTTAGTCTCTTATCAATACTAATAATAAATCAACATAATCAAATCATCAAGTGAGATACAAGATTCATCCAAAGTAACCTTAATAGAAGAAAATATAAATAACCACTTATATATATCTATCAAGTACATATCATATAACATCCTAACTATGTTCATAAAGGTCTTGTAGGTACTCAATACATACATGGAGATAAATACATACAAAAGTGATACCTTTAGATAGTATGTCTGATATTAGAATCATTGAGTACTAGCTTATGAAATTATTATAAACAACTATAGGAATAGATCAAACAAGTATCATGTACAACTTAAGCTGTAAGAAAATATCGAAGGATCTTAATTCTTTCAAAAACACAAAACTTATATTAGGGTTAGAGGGGTATTACATGCTTGCTCTTAAAATATGCTCCAAAACTCTCTGTTGCTCGAAATCTCTTTGTTCCTCCTCTTTGCAAAACAAAAAATGAAATGGGGAATGGCTCTTTTATAATCTAAGAGCATCTCCTCATCTTCTCCAAAAGGTGCCTCTTTGAATTCCTTTGGCTCACTGGATTCTTCCTTAAAAAATTGTATGGTGGAAAATATGGATGGGGTTTGGAACAATGGGGGTTTGCACATAAAAGAGACCCTAAACCAATATTTAACACATACATGAAATTGTAATGACATGAAAAGTAAATCTAGAAGACTAATATTGAAATGAAGAAATAAAAAGTACTTACCTTCGAAAAAGAATCTGCTGAAAACATTGTCAAACGGTCTCAGAAACTGTTGATTTTCATGCTATTAACCTGAAACTATAAGATCTACAAAACCCAGAAATATTTTTCTTTTCTAAGAAAGGTCGACCTTGACTGAAATGAAAAATTTGACCTTGACCCCAAAATGTCGACCTTGACCTACATTGCTTCGACAGAAATTATGTTCACGATTCCTGAAAGTTTATCGAAAAGGGTATCCAAATCTGCACTATAATTAGTTATTTTGCACCTATTCCTGTTAGAAAAATGGTTTTGTTTGTTGGGGGGAGGGGTTTGCCTTGTTCAAACCCCAATTTAGGAATTAACCTTGAAATTGAATTGAAAATGCAGTAATAAACAAAGTAAATGGAATAATTCACCTTGCTTATGTTGAAAACCCTTGTGGAGGATTTGAATCCTTGAATCCACAAGTATGGATGCTCCAAATGAATGTAGAATTGTAGGATGTTTCAAATCAATTGCCTTTAGATCTTCAACACCAATCTTGAATGGATCTTGGAATAGTAAGAGGCTTGGATGGATATGGATGGAGAAATCTTCAACAAGAGGGCTCCATAGAGATTGAATCCTTCAATGGCTACCAATGGATCTCTTTGATGAATTGGATGTTGAATTCTTGAATGCTTGAAGATAGATGAATGCTTAAATCCTTTATTTCTCCTTCTTTCTTACTTCTTTATTGCTTGATTGATAGATGATTGATTATACTTGATGTGTGATGGAAAACTTGATACTTGATTCTTGATGGAGAAAATGAGAGAAGGCTTCCTTTTATAGTGATCTAGGGCAAAAACTTCTAGAGAGGCTGACATAGGGGAAATAAATTCCCATTGAGCTTATACCCCTAGAAATAGAACTAAATTAAATATAATTTAAGAGTTTACTGTTTCAAAGCCTAAAACAACCAACCCGGAAGCGGGAAATAAATCTTTCTAAAACCCGACATCTGAAAACTTTGGGATTTTGAAATTTGGACCCTGGGTCAAGGTCGAGGTCGACATTGACCTAGGTCAAGGTCAAGGTTGACCTTGACCTAGGTTAGGGTTGAGGTCGACCTTGACCTAAAAGGTTGACCTTGACCCTGAGGTCAAGAATCTCATAATTTCAATTCAGGATGCCAAAATTAGGTAGGAAAGAAGTGGAAAATAGGGCTGAACAAGGGAAAAATTCAAATCCAAGCCAAATACCCATTTAAGGTGTTTTACATGACCCCAAACCACTTACTCAGAGGGCTAAACCAGTCCTAAATGGAAGTGCTTCCATTTTCCAATGCTACAAAAACAAAAAAACAAAAAAAAAAACCCTGAAAAAGCCCATAGGTGGGCATGCATGGAAAAAAATTAAATTAAATTAAATGTCCTTGTTGGGTGTTTCATATTTGTTTTAAAAAAATTAAATACCCTTATTGGACATTATATATTTAAAAATAAATATAAAAATTATTTTGATTGGGGACACGGGACCACCACCCCCGTCACCCCCCACCTCTTGCTACATGGTCATGTTAGCTGTGTTGTCAGCCATGTAGTGTACGTTACCAATAGGCACCACAACCTACCAATAAAAATATTATGACTCCTCACTGGCAAGGGCCCCCATGAGTTACCTCGTCAGCATGGGGAAATCTCCGCCAGTGGGGTTCCCGTGATGGGTCCTGCCGACTGGGTCCCTGCTCCCCACCACGTGGGGTTACCTTTTTAATTTATTTTTTTAATTATTACTTTTTTAAAATTTGGCCAACTGGTATGAACATTTTTTTGGCCTTTTATGGCATAATTTTTTAAAGTTTTTTTTTTATTTTTCATTGCCATTTGGCTTTTACTATTTAATTTCAATTTTTTAATTTTTTTGAATGCTATTTGGCATTTATGAATTTAAGTCCTCTTTTATTAATTCAATTAGTTTGTAACTGATCACATTTCTTTTTTATGTACAAGGCATATTCTCAACATATTCCTATTGTTCGAGCCCATGATGCGGCTCTATAGATGCCTCTCTATGTAATTATTTTAAATTTATTATCCATAAATAATTAGTTTTTATATTTCTTTCTCAATGGAAAGTTGGTTTATTTTATTATTTAGATATCAGGATTTTAGCCTGACCTAAAATAGGGGTGGAAACAAATAGGGATCCACCTCCCCAAAAGAAAGCATCCTAGTAAAAACCCATTGACAAGTCATTCAATTAAGTGCCCTTTGTACCTCCACCTTTATATTGTGAACATAATACCATATCAAAGGCAACACTTTTCTACAATTTTTAATCCCTTTTTCCTTTCACGACTTGCTAGCCCTCCTCCAACTTAGTTGTCTCCTTCCATTGCCAAGAAACACCATTTGGACACCCTCCTATTCCTCAGCTTTCATGTCAGTAGCGACACTGGCCCTATCCTTTCTCTAATTCACATTTCCATCTAATTCATTAGATGAAGAAATGTGATATGCCCCAGTATTCAAAATATGATGCCCATCTTGGTTAAGCATATTGGTTGTGGATTCATTCTTCAAAGAATTATTGATAAAAGGTTTCAATGTCTTTGTGAAAAAATCATGATGGTCTTGTACTTCCTCCCATTCTAAATTGGAATTTGAAGTGACCACTAGGAATTTTCCCATACTAGGCTCATAAAGCATTTTTTCCTTATCAATTGTTCATTTCTCCACATTGTACATCTACCTGTATATCCTTATATAGACCACCCTTTTTTGCACATCGAAGTTTTTCTTTGCAGTTTAGAGTTTTCTTTACCAGGCTCTTCCTCTTGTTCACAAAATCAAGCCTGTTACTATAACTGATGGTCATGATGAAGAAGACCGGCCAAGATCAGAGAAATACAAGATAGTATAAATTTTAGATCAATTATTATCTTGTCATTGATGTCAAGAAATTGATTATCTAGTTTATATTATGTTTCCATATTATTCAGAGTATGATATAAGTGTGAATGAGTTAAGGAGAAGAAGAAATCGGATGTTGTGAGGATGAATAACTTAAATGGGAAATAGATACAAATCAAACAATGTTAATATTAAGTTGATATAATTATTTTATACCTAATATATGATTATATCAAGTCAATAAAGTATGCTAAAGAAGATTTGACAAGTCGGTAAGTTAAATAGTTTTGGCTACCGAGAATGTCATTCGATAAAGATGAAAAGTAATTTGGTAAGAGCAAGGCAAGTTTCAGTAAAGGAAAAGGAACTCAAGACACCAAGCTAAAAGTTTTAGGCACCAGGAAAAGTTAACTAAAATTCAGAGTTATCCACTAAGCAAGGAACATAAATTAAATACAAGGATCATAACGACAATTAATGATTAGCTATGATGATCTGGAAGGTTATGATAATAAGGAAAGTTAGTTAGAGAGATCTATGATCAGGAAAACTTATGATGATGATCTATGGTACAGATCTAAATGGTTAAAATAGAAGGAACAAGTTTCAAGAAAGTTCAAGTTCCAAGGTGAAGGTAAAATGTGTTACCGAGATCTAAATACATTGAACAGGTTTGTAAAATGAATTGGACAGATAAGATTGATCAAAGGAAAACATAATAAAGGAGATTAAGTGACAAAATAATGTCTAAATAAAGGATGAATTTGTATGAACAAATGGTTGGAAAATTGAAGGGTTGATAAGTCACTGACTGATGTAGTGAAGAAGGAAACGATAGATTCTGAGTTAGAAAGTAGAATTTGATGAAGTGTTGAAGCCAGTGGAAAGTGAAGGATTGAAGTGAAGATAGAGAACGTGCAAAGGATATGATTATGCAAAGGATAGTTGCAAATTTATAGGTCAATTTATTTACTGTTGCTTATTAGCATTTGTAAGAGAGAAATCTCTTAATCGAGTGGACTTAATAGTCTTATTGTAAAATCCTTGCAAAAGGTAACATTCTAAAGAGTTTTCAAAGCCCTTTAACGAGGCCACTTTGAATAGAGTGAAGATCCTAACAAATCTGAGGTAAATCCCTTGAACAAGTCACACCTAGTAGTGTGTATTATAATATTTAACCAGATTGGCTCTTAACCAGACAACTTCAAAAGAGTATTTTCTTTAGTGGGTGACAATTCCTATAGTGGTTTTCCCATAGCTAGGTTTCCATGTTAAATACTGGTGTTACATGTGATGAATGATTATTGTGAATGTTATTGTTGATTGTTAAAGTTTATTTACTATTGTCAATAAATAGTGAATTGTGTCTGACCATGTTGACATCAAGTTAATCAGAGAAATTTTTTGAGGTACTAGAATTAGGGATTAATGATTCACCCCCTCTTTGTAATCCAAAAAATCCACTTCATAAATGTGTCATTCTTTCATAAATTTGGGGAGTGCGTGTGGAGTCTCTCTAGCTAGAACTTTGTCGTGCATCCATGTGTCCCAACATCTTTTTTTAAGGAAGCAATGTCCGTTGGAAGGAGATGAATGATTGTGTTTGTTGGTTTTTGTCTTCATCTGGACATGTGTTGAGTGGATCAAGATTTTTAGGTGCCAACACACCAGGGTAGTTATTCCAATTACCTAGAATAATGATTTCTCTAGGTAGTGGTCCATTCGGTATAGGCTTTCAGTTGGAATGGTGAATCTTTCTGGTTGCATTTTTTGGCTATAAGAGGGATTTTTCTTCTTTGTTTGAAGGTCAAATTTTAGTTGTAAGAGAATTATAACTAGACCATATGAATGTTTATTTTTGGTATAATTATCAGATATGATGCTTGTAAACTTAATTACCCACTACTTTCATGTCCATTGGGATTTGACTATGCTCAATTAAGCCTTTTTTCTTTTGATTGATATTGAATATATTAGTAGTTTATGGCAATTTGAGTATTCATTATCTTATAAGACTCTAGTATTTCTGTATTTAAATTAATTTTCAATGATGGATCATGTTGAAAACTAACTCTTCCAATTGAAAGTAATTGAGGTACAAAGGTGTTCCATGTATGTGAGGTTATTAGAAGTGATGGATAGGAATTTGTGAATCATTTATTGTTTCTCAACCCTTATAGATGCACCCATAAATTGATATGAATGTTTAGATCTATGTCAAGGATCTTATCTTTATGTTCTCATTTCAAAAACCTCATCTTCAATCTCTACATTTAAATAGATCATCAATCTATCTACCAGAGGTTCAATCCAAACTTAAATCTCTCCTCCATCACAGTCTCATTTCTTAGGCAAATCAACAAAAAAATACCCTTCTTATGGTCATTGTCCATCTTTCCCCATAAACCCTTCCACACCTTATCAGTGTGTATAGGATTATCTGCACACAACATAATTGTTCACCCTTTTTAAAACACTTGAATCCATTGCTCTGCATTCAAAAAGAAATTACACCTCATCACAACACCCATCCTCATTCCTTGAGGGGTGTCCGAACCCTTTAACACTTTTTTTATCATCCCCTTATCCATTGTGCCTTCTATACTCACCTTAATCACCAGTGTTTTTGGATTTTCCACCCTCACTTTAATCACCAATGTCTTTCAATTTTTTTCACTCACTATTAAAGCCACTACAAGAGGGACATTGCCTAGCCCACAACCCTTGCATAGGTCTCTACACCCCTCCAAACCAACTCTCCTCAAAAAATGATGAGGTACCGGCCCGCACATGTCGAAATAAACTCTAGGTCCATAGCCAGAAGGATTCAAAAGCATCACAAGAGCATGTTATATAATTAGGATTTAACATAAGCATTTTGTTTTATTTATAAAGCTTTAAAGTAAACTTTTTTCTTTTAACAAAGATATTTCAAAATGTTATTACAATCTATGAGAAAATTGATTCTTTAAATATTAGTTTTAATTTTAATTTAAAATTATAATATAATATTACTTTTATTTATTAATCATAAATAGTAAGATTTTTGTTTTATTTTATAAAAAAATTAAGTAGATTTTTTTTAAGAATGATATTTCTAAATGTTATTATAGTTTGAAATAATAGATTTTTTTAATTTTAATTTTAATTTCACATTAAATTTTAGATTTAAATTATAATATAAAATTACTTCTATTTTTTTATCCACAAATATTAAGATTTGGTTTTTATTTATAAAGTTTTAAAGTATGATTTTTATTTGTTACCATGTTTGGCTAATATCTACTACTTCATGATGCAAAACATGTTTATTTGACACTCTAATATCATAAATTTGCACCCATGTTTAATTTACCATTACATCATGCCTCTACCTTAGCCTATAACACCAAAATCCATGTAACCCCTCCATGTTTATTCATCTCACCTTGTCAGTACCCACTCAAAATCTCAACAACATGACCTAGACAACTAAGGACGAGTGCACACCATAGATATGTATGTGTGACATGCACTTGTTCACAAATTTGTAAACGTGTAAAGTCTCATTAAAACATTACAAACTACCACCCTGTAATGTAACACCTGATTCCACCACCCACCAATGTCCAAATTTGACTTCCAACCATTATAATTCATTTTGAACATTCATTTGGTCTTCTTGGCTCACTTTTGGCTCTTTGATTTCATCTTCTTGATCCTACACACACATACATATTATTCACTATGTTCTTGAGCTTCATACCATGGTTGCACAACTTTTTGTGATCTCTCAGTGGTTCTTTCCTTCACTTTGTCAAGCCTTGGCTTCATGATTGTGAAGGGGATTCTTTCAGTGAATCCCTATTTGTGTTTAGTAGCATATCACATCATCTTTATCGTATTCATGTTATTTAGCTCTTAGATATTTCTTGTCTATTATCATCTTTGGTTATCCATTATCGATCATCTATTTGACTTCTATGGAGGTGGAAACACCAAAGTAGGGATCTAACTAAGGCAGATCTCCAAATAGCCCAACACTTTTCCTCATTTGAATGTGTGCAGGCTCATTGAAAGGAAATGATTGTACAATATCTTCTTGGCTTCATCAAATCTCATTAGAGGTTGTAAGTTCTTCATTATCTTTATCCTTGTATTTTCATTGAAATACTAAATAATTTTTTTCATTCGTATTCTATTATTAGTCATTTTATATTATGCTATTCTATCATTTTTCTTATTTTCCAAGTTTCCCTTCATACTCTATCCATATGGGATGTATGCATGCCACACTATATGTCTCATATCCACACTAGCATCGTAGACTTGCACGTACGTCCTAGGCAGTGAGCTTAAATAGTTCATTGTTTGGCATTTATAGTGTACCTTTTCAATTTCTATAGATAGAATATCATTTCATATTAGCATCTAGTACATTTTTAAGTTTTCTTATATTTTATCTTTAATTCATTAAACCCCTTTATTACATGAGTGTCTTGATCTCCTAGCTCACCAAGGTTCTAGTAGAAGTGAGGTGGTACAAGGGATAGTTTATCTCTTGAGATTTTAATTGGTCTTTGAGATCAGTAAATATTTCCTTCTCCACATTTTGGTGAACCGGATGTGAAACTTAGGTCTTGTAAAGTATTCTTCTTATCTAGATGTTGTGAACCTCTATAAGATTCATGACCTAGACCACTTTGGGAATTGTCATGTGAAGATCCTCAAGACCCAACATCCCCCCAAATTGGTTTAGTTCAACTATACCAAGTGCCATGTTCACTGGGAATATGGATCCTAATGACTTGAGTGGATCCCAATTCTTCACGGGAACAATATTAGGACTTAACACCTCTCCAAAGGCTAGGTCCAAGAAATCTACACCAAAAATTTCTCCAAAATATCCCCCTATAGTGGATCATGAATTTCCTCTTACCATTGAGTTTGATAAAATGCAATCCCTAAAGGAGAACCTAAGGAATTTTATGAAGTTTCTTCAAAGACAAGATGCTTGCACCAAGGTGTGACTTTCGACCCCACCCGCGATCTTGCTCAGTGCTGATCCCCCCCTCCGCTCCCCGGAGAGCTTGACTGGTTCGGCTCAGCTCGGGGACCTTGGCTCCGACCCTACTTACGAGCGAGCTCAGCTTGGGGATTGATTCCTAGGAGCTCAATGGGGATCCCATCCCCTGGGCGAGAGGGCAAGCTAGGAATAATGTTGGAAATCTAGAGAGTTATTAATCTTAGACAAGCAAAGCCTTGAGGTACTCTTAGAATTAGGATGGATATTAGATAATCATGTATCTCTTTCTCCTTTAGACTCTCAAGGAAACTATATACCTATGGTTTCAGTGCACATGATGCAATCTACATCAAATATTGACCCTTTAAACAACAATGTTATCCCTAGTGTTAATGTGAATAAAAAACCTTTAAGATACAATTAATAAAATAATGGTGTGAATCCTAGATCTAGTCAAGGGTCTAGTGTTGTAAAACAAGGTCATAGTGGGTCCTCTACTCCCCTCGGGGGCATTGGTATCACCTATGATCCTCTACCCCATAACCATGTTCTCAACACTATATTTTAAAATTTGGGATAGATTCAAAAATAGCTAACGAGTCTATCAACTGAAACTAATCAAAGTTCTTTAACACCTCAGTATTGCCACTACCCTTTGACCATGCAAGTGTTGAGCACTCCATTACACTAGGACATTGAATCTTTGATGTTTTAAAGGTATAATGATCATAGGGATCCACATCAATTCTTTCTTAACTCAATGAAGTGACTATCACAACATGAATTACATATTATTTAATTTATTCTCTTGGTCCCTTAAAGTAACCACTATGAAATATATCTCTTCTAAACTACTCCATCAATACTTTTGACCAATTTATAGATTCCTTCCTCACTCAATTATATAAGCTAACATAGGAAACATGATCACTATCATTGACCTTATTCATTGCAAATAAAACATGAATGAGAATATAACTAACTTCATCTCAAGATATCAATCTATCTCCACAAAATTTTCCTATGCCTTACTTGATGGTGACCTCCAAAGGATGTTTATCAGTAATCTATAACCAACATTGAGAGATAATATTTCTTTGAAAAAGTATCCTAATTTTACCAACCTTTGCATTGCTTTGGTAGACTATTAGCATACCATGGCTTAGTTTTGAGATTCCTCCTTAAATGCCTATGGAGGGATATCTTATTTGGAGGATCTTAGAAGAACGTGGTTGTGGCTAGTTTCATGGTACTACTGCAACCCTCCAAGATGAATTATTTTTTAACTAAACTGAAAAAGAGATAAACATTTACTAAGTTGTTTAATTCCTATGAGAGAATTTTGCAAAGGTTGTTGAAAGAAAACTTGGTAACTCTTATGAAAATCCAAACCCTTCCTAATAATCTCCTATACCCTCAATAGTATGATGGTTCAAAGTATTGTGAATAGTATCATGTTCTTGACCATGACACTGACCATTGTGTGTGCCTTCGATATTTAGTCTAGGGACACCTATATAGAAATACCATTCTAGTAAACAAAAGAAAATAAAAGGTGAATAATTCTATGGATAAGGAAAATAGTAAATTAAATATCTACACCAATCTATTTCCACCATATTCCTCAAACTTTATCATGACATTTTCATCACCTCCTCCTTCATTGGGTGACAACACGTACATTAACATGTTTATTACCACTCTTATCTTTCCACCTTCTTGGAGGGGGCCTGAGATGAATATCACCTTCACCAGTCATATAGTGAAGAGCCTTCTCCTCTCTATATCCCATTGTTTATCAATGGCATCTCTTTCAAAGGCATCCCGGTTGACCCTATCATTGAGGAGGTCCTCTTTTCTAATGACTTGAACCATATGAGATATAACAAGTGTTCCACCACCATTAAAATGCATGATGGCCTGTCACTTCCCCCATTGGGGTCCACCTTCTTTATGGTTCGAGTAGGATCCAAGGTGTGATTTTTCAACATTTTTCATCATCCAAAAATTGGACCTCTTTAGGGCTAAGTTGGGTATACCCTAGATATGATCCATGGGAGTAAGCATTTAGTTCATGCACAAATGCCTAAATTTTTCCCATGAAGGCACCATCCACATGATTCAATATATTGGTTATTTCTTTTTGGTGTTTTTTGGGGGATTCTTCCTTGATCATTTATAGTCTACTCTAGTAGGACCCTTGTGTTCCTAATAGGATGCATCATTCCTTTCTTATTAGAAGTATAAGGCTGTGGAATTGATCTTCAAATCTATAGCAACTATCCCTACTCTTCCTGTAAAACCCTCCCATGAGGCTTAGCATGCTTTGACCTTTGTCCCTTCCTCATTAGGACTTAGGAAAAGTGTGTGCCCCATGGGAAGCCTCCTTATCCACCTTTGGTTTCACAACCTTCAACACTGCCTTTTGTTCCTACATCTACACCAAGTGTAGACAATGGAAAGGAACCTATGCTACCAAAACCTAAGGTGTGTCTACCTTTTCTTATACCCATTATTGCAGAAATACCTCACACTAACCTCTATGGTAAGGGTAAGAGGTCTCCTAATATTTCACCTTCTCCCTTAGCACCCACTCCTCAACCTTTGATGACATCTTTAATTCCTCTCCTATCACCTATAGGGAAAAAGAGGAAGGGCTCCCATGGATGAGTCAATGGTTTCTATGAAAGTGTCACCTCCTGCTCCATTTCCACCAATGGCATCAAAAATCTCTCCCATGGATCAAGATGTGACTAGACCCTTGTAGGATTCTCAATTTTTTATATATCTACATTAGACCTAGCTTGCTCACAAGTGTAAAAGCCATTTTTGGGAGGGGGCTTCGTACAAGAGGCCATTGTGATGGAAAAAAGTGCATTTTTTAGCCCATGTATTTTTCTTCCACTTACCTAATGTCCTTAAGGCCACTACAATGTATCAAAGGGCTTCACCTCCATCCTTCAAAAGGAAGTTCAAGAAGGGCCTTGTGCCCAAGTTCTATCATCATAAGTCTTATTTGGAAGATCCTCTTTTTGTCTCAGTCCTTGTAATGGAGAAAGCTTTAGCTTTTGAGTTTTTGTATACCCCTTTTGCAAAGGTTCATGTGACATCTTCTGCATTTTCACCTCAGTATGAGTTTCTTTCAATTTATGAGGCTCGCTTATTTGACTTGCTTGAAGAAATTTCAATGTTGACAAGATCTTCACATGACCCCTCTCACTCTCCTTAGTGGATCTATTGGACGAGAATGTTGAGGTTTCCTTGCCCTTGTTTCTATTTTTTGATGGGGCACCTAGGGATACCATCATGACCATACCATTTTAATCTTGACCTCCCTCCCTATATGATCAAGATTGGGAGGATGATGATCTGCTAGTATAAAACCTATGGAGGTAGCACCCACTTTTACATCTTTAGATTAGAGTATGTTTGCACATGTTCCTCACTTCTTATCTTTTAGTGTCATTCCCTAATAGAGTACTTGTGTACTTTGTTGGTACTTGAAAATAATAATTTATTTTTCATGTGCCTTCTTCTATGTGTTTCCTTATTCTTGTTTTTTTGGTATCTTGGTTTTTTACACTTGGGGACAATGCAAAGTGTTGGGAGCATTTAGGCTCCCCTTCAATGTTGACCCAAATTTTTATTTTTACTTCTCTTTAGTGCTATTTTTTCAGATCTAATCCATGATTAGCATTGATGAAATATCCCTTAAGAGGATGTATATCACTCTTTTGGGTTCTAACGCTAATCTAACAAATCCCCCTATCTCTTCTTAGATGTTGTGGAAATCATGTGTCACCCTTCAGGAAGTGACATTTCATAGAAACATCTCATATGTTGACATGCCACAATGTCCTCTCTCCTTAGAATGTTTCATGCTCCCCTCCAATCAACATGGTCTATTCTAAGGGGGGGTTATCATATCTATGTTATCTAATTATTTATCATATAACTATAATATTGTATCTACATCACAGGTTTTTCTCAAAAAAATTAATAAAAATAATCTTAATGTCTTCCTTTGTGGGGACCAATCCACTTGTTTAGGGGGGAATATAGATTCCCACTTCCCCAACTATGCATTTAGGAAAAGAAGGAGAGAGGGGATACCAAAATGTAAAACACCTTTTAGATGAAAATAAGATCAGCACTACCCAAGTAGATGCAGGGGTGATAATGTAAGATTCGTCCATAAGAGAAGTATAAATCCAAAGATCCCTAGTTGTCCTTAAATGGGTTTTATTATTTTCCTTTAATGTAATGTACAATAGATGGGATATGAATGCAAGGAAGGAAAAAAAAACACTTATACAATGATAATAACAAGAAATCATATCTAGTGTACCAAAAATAAGTTCAATGAAGGAGAGAGAAAGTAGAACTCACCTTGAAAGCTTGTAAATGATACAAGTTTAGATTTGCAATTACCCTATCAAACTATATCAAAATCTAGAACAAATTAGGATTTGTGACCTTAACTGTTGTAACATCAGACTGTGAAAATATTAGAGTGCTAGGAACAGGTCAACTTGAAGTGACCTATACTAGGTATAGGTTTCAAAAAAGTGACCTATACCTAAGAGAGCTGAAAATGAAGGTCTCGGGCCTATAGCATAAATTGTATCTTTAGATTTCCAATTTTAGATCTACACCTTCACAAATCTACACCTGCACACAAAGAGGGGGAATTTTTTTTTATTTAAAGAAGGGGCTTGCCTTGGTCAAGCCCCCATTTAGGAATTAACCTTGAAATGAAGTAAATAAATCATGTAAAAAAAGATAAATATAAATACACCTTTATTTTAAAGCCCTTGTGGATGGATACAGATCCACTATATCCAGAAAGATGCCATTTTTATTGTATGTTGTTGATGTCAAGTCAAGAATGTAGGATGTCTCCTCAAATGAAATGGATTAACTCCAATCATGAAATCATAGATCATGGATCATAGAAGAAGGAAGAAGAATGAATAATGTAGATCTCCTACCTTGATAGCCAAATCCTTTGGAAGATAGATCTTGAGAAGGATTAAATGCTTCAATTCTTGATGTTTTCTTTCCTAGACTCCTTGAATACACAAAGTATTTTCTTAAGAATAGTTTTCCTGAAATTGTGGTGTCATGAAAATTATAGATGTTATGGGGGTTAATAAAAAATGAGAGGCTGAAGTCTCCTTATATAGTAATCTAGGAGCTAATTTTTTGGAAATCGACCTCATAAACTTGAAAAGGGAAATACTTTGCATCAAGCCCCGAAACCTTTTTTAAAGATAAACCTCACTAGTATAGGTCGACTTAGGGTGACCTATACTTGGGAGTGCCAACTTCGAGGCAAAAGGCATGGGATCCAAGAAGTCTTCTGGCCCTTTAGGAAGAAATGTCCAATAGTTGAGAAAATCATACATAAAGGGATAAAATGGGCTAAAAGGAAAGGTGAATAGGGTAAATGGGAAATTGTCCATAGGAATTAGAGCCAACATAGTGTTTTCAACATGATTGAAGAGAGAAAGAGATAATCTTGATTAAATAATGTATGCCATTAAATATAATGCAAGATCATAATGAAAGGCCACACTAGGGAGGGATAAAATGGTCTCAAAAAGGACATAAGAAGAGTGCTTACTTTTTAAGATGGTACAGTTATCCCCCACTTTAGGAGTATGAAACAAGATCATGCACACGATAAAGTAGATCCAATGCATAAGATGATCTTATCAAAGCCAAAGAGACAAAGATATATAAAGCCTCCTAGACACTTAAGTCCTTATCAAATCTAAGACTAAGATAAGGGAGACATCGCTAACAAGAGAGAGAGAGAGAGAGAGAGAGAGAGAGAGAGGTGATTACTCAATCCCAATGAGATTGTGTGTCTTATTGTGAATCACACAAAAAGGAACCACAAAGGATAGCATTGAAATTCTAGCAAAGTTTGTGTGTCATGCTAGTCAATCCATATAGGACCTGTCCTTAAGGACTATGTGTCCAAAAGGGTTCAAAAGAAAAGAGGGATATGTCCTTAAGGATTGTGTGTCCATAAGGGATCCAAAAGTGCAAAAGCTATGTAAAAATAATGTGTGTATGCAAAATATGAGTAGAGTGTATGTCCCCACGCTAAATAAATTACAAACACCTTAACAAGAGAAATAGATTTAACTAAGCATACATGCATTTACCAAAGATAGTTCTACTATGACATGCCCCCAATAAAGAACAAGTCAAAGGAAATGAGCACATGAAAAAAGAGAGCACAAAAGGGATATACCAACTTTGGGGTCAATATGATCATATGATAATATGTAATATATTATGTCAAAATAAAATATCATCATCCCCCAAATGAAGTAGAACTATAACACAATGGAAGAAAGACACACAAGAGTTAAAAATAAGAGTCTTTTTTTCCAATATCAGGAAGACCAAAAAGAATTGGTGGCTACCATTTTGCATCATCCCAAGAAGACAATACAAAGGCACAGTTACAATGCACATGTAAAACACAACACATGTACCAACATATAGAAGAAGTGAGATACAAATAGAAGAATGATTATGACATTGTGATTATGAGAGAGGTGTGATTACTTAGTCCCAATGAGATTGTGTGTCTTATTGTGAATCACAAAAAAAGGAACCACAAAGGATAGAATTGAAATTCTAGCAAGGTTTGTGTGTCATGCTAGTCAATCCATCTAGAACCTATCCTTAAGGACTATGTGTCCAAAAGGGTTCAAAATAAAAGAGGGATATGTCCCTAAGGATTGTGTGTCCATAAGGGATCCAAAAGTGCAAAAGCTATGTAAAAATAATGTGTGTATGCAAAATATGAGTAGAGTGTATGTTCCCACGCTAAATAAATTACAAACACCTTAACAGGAGAAATAGATTTAACTGAGCATACATGCATTTACCAGAGATAGTTCTACTATGACATGCCCCCAATAAAAAACAAGTCAAAGGAAATGAGCACATGAAAAAAGAGAGCACAAAATGGATATACCAACTTTGGGGTTAGTATGATCATATGATAATATGTAATATATTATGTCAAAATAAAATATCATCATCCCCCAAACGAAGTAGAACTATAACACAATGGAAGAAAGACACACAAGAGTTAAAAATAAGAGTCTTTTTTTCCAATATCACGGAGACCAAAAAGAATTGGTGGCTACCATTTTGCATCATCCCAAGAAGACAATACAAAGGCACAGTTACAATGCACATGTAAAACACAACACATGTACCAACATATAGAAGAAGTGAGATACAAATAGAAGAATGATTATGACATTGTGATTCCTTTATCACCTTGTGGTAATGGAGCAACAAGGGTTGGTTGAAGAAATCTAAACAAAACATATAACAAGAAAAACATTACAAGATAAGCACAATACAAAAACAAAACACACAAAGATCCAATGTACAAGAGGATATAATCAAGAGAAATTCCCTCCCCCTATCTCGGTCCACAATGTTTAGGGAAGGTAGAAAACTTGCAAGAGGAGAAACATCAAGCATGGTAGAAGGAACAATAGCTAAACAAGGACCTTGAAGTGAAGATCCATCATTAGTAGTAAGAGATAATTGTTGTGAGAGATTTTTTGGTAAATCATTATCAAGATCAATAGGCTCATACATATCATCAGAATAACTAGCATGTAGGTCTTTGTTAGTATCATGAACATCATCGTCAAGATTATCTTCTTCGTCAAGATTAATCATAATAGAATCCAACATATGAATAGAATCATCATGTTTTCTCATTTTAACTTTATTGATATTCACTTCCTCCATAAGCTCAGTCATAGGATGCTCAAAGTGAAGTGAAGTATAAGGAGATATATGAGGTGAAGAGATGTGTTGAGACATATTAACATAGTCTCTAGCACGACGCTAGTGATGATGGTTATGAGAATTCTAGTTACAATTCATCTTACTAGATATTTGAGGTGGAATGGGATCAATCAACATCGAGTCATTTTATTCTTTAGGAGGAAGAACAAAAGGAACCGCACTAGGTTGAGAGATAACAAGAGTAGGATGGGAAGAAGTAATATGAGGTAAAGGAGGAATAGGTGGTGTGGGAAGAATTCCTTTAGAAGGATAATCCTTGGGTTTACTAAGCTCTTAGATCTTTTGAATCTTATAGGATTGGTATGATCAGAAGAGATGGTCAGAATGAGTTTTAATAGGTTGAGGTATGTTAGGCCAAAATAAATCAAGGTTAATGGAATCTCTAGGCACAAAAGGTTGATAAAGACTATGATTAACAGTGATGGTTTCTCCTTTATAAGGGAATTTAAAATATTTATGAATAGGAGAATCCATGACATGTATAAAGGTAAGCCAAGGAAGACCAAGTTTAACTTGAAATTGATTAGAGGTAGGAATAACAGTAAAATTAATATCCACATTTTTACCACCATTGCAAGTTTGAATCAAAACATCAGATTTATCATAACAATCCTTTTGCAATTGTTTACTAAAAATATGTTCTTCAGTTATCACATTTACCATGCAAGTAGGATCAACAAGAGTACTACGAGAAGGAATATCATTAATCCTAGCGACAATGTAGAGAGGTCCATCAAGTGCCTTAATTGTTTCAGTAGGATCAAAGGTAATACAAGGTTAAGTTTGGGGTTTAGGTATTGGCTTTGATTGAGGCCAAGGAAATATTTGTACATTATCAACTTTTTTGACAACATGCTTAGCTTCTTCAACTTTTTCATCATAATCAATCTTTGTAGAAGGAGGAGGAGGTTGCTCAATGTCATTGGTAGAATGAGATGGTAAAGGATTATTGTAGATTTATAAATTATGATTAGGAGGTGCAACAGATTTGTTTCTTTTATTTATGTCAACATAAATAGATATAGCATTAGAATCAATATGGTTTTGTATCATATTCTTCAATGAAAAATACTTCTTAGTATCATGACCAGGTTGACAATGGAATTGACAAAAGCTTTGGAATCAAAGAATCTAGAAAGAGGTTTGGAAGGATCAATTGGTTTAATATGAGGAAAATTTGTATTCATTAACTTCATCATCACGTTATGTAAAGACTTAGAAAGTAGAGTAAAAGAGAAAGAAGTTCAATAAATAGAGGACGAAGGAGCCATGCCTTTGGATGTTGCTGCTACTTGTTCATCTACTTTATTGGCTGCTTTGTTGATTTTTATGTAGTTGTTAGGCCTATGAAAATTTTTGGAATTGGATGCAGCATCACTCTTATCAATGGGAACATGAGACATAGGAGTGTTTCTCTCAAATTGACTCACTTGAATTTGATAATGATGAAGCAGTGCACACAATTGTGAAAAGAAAGAAAAATAAATAAGAAGAACCTTATCCCTAATGTATTTTTGCAAATTAGAAATAAAAATACATTGTATATCAATATCAGACACATGATAAGAAATCTGAGTGTGCAAATGCTTAAATGCACCAATGAAGTCACTAACTTTTTCTTTAACACCTTGTTTACAATGTATTAAATCAATCAAGGAAATTGGAGGAGCAATTCTATTTTCAAATTGTTGAATGAAAGCATTAGAAAGCTTGTTGAAAAAATCAATATAATAAGGAGGTATAGAAAAATACCATTGAAAAACTTTATCTCAAAAGGTTCTAGTGAACAAATTAGTCGTAAACCTATAATTGTGAGAAAAATAACTACACAAGGTCTGAAAGGTTTTAACAAGAGTCACGGGATCACCCTTAGCATTATAAGTATCAAGGCGTGGAATTTACATATTTTGTGGCATAATGGTTCAAATAATATCAAGGAACAAAGGACTAGCAATATCACAAGTATAAATATTAAACTTGGATTGATTCGAGGAGGCAAGTTGTTGTTGTAAAGAAGAGGTGGTTTGAGCTAAGCTATTAATGGTGGAATCAATAGAATAAATGATAAAAAGAGATGCATTCGAGATGTTGGGAAAGTTATTGTGTGAAGTGAAAGGAATATTGGAAGAAGAATGAAGAATAGTAGGAGGGTTAGATGAAGGAAGATTTGAATAGGAAAAAGGAACAATGTGATAAGAAGGCATAGATGAAGGTAATGACACACATGTAACAATATTAGGAAGAGATGGAACAATAGGATTAGGGAGAATCACATGTGTTGGATTAGAATGTTGAATTAAAGTGGAAATGAGAGGTGGAGCATAAGTATAAATACTAGGAATAGAAGTGGAAACAGGTAAAAAGGTTCCAGTACTTATGGAAGATGGAACATAACCTATCTCTTCAACACATTTGGGTAGAGGTTTAATATTATAAATAATAAGATGAGAAATACCATGAAAGAGGTTCATACCTTATTATTCATTATTGATTATCTTCCTTAAGCCTTCTATAGTGGATAGAGTGTCAGAATTATGATTTTCTCAAGCTAACCAAGTTTTAAACTTCTTAAATTCATTAGTAATAGTTTGGATTTGTGAAGGAGGAATTCTTAATACTTCATCTTCATAATGGGAAGGATGTGAAGATTTTTCTCCATAATAGGATTGATATCATGAGGAAGAATGTTGGTTTCATCAAGATTCCTAGGAAAGAAGGAGGGTTCAAGATCAAAATAACCCATGAGTCTATGACTTTTTCTAACCAGAATACTATAGGTTGGACTCAAAGTAATAATTTTCATAGACAAAGAGATGAAATATGAAAGGTAATGATTGAATTAAATGTATTTAAATAATATATAAATATCAAATTAAGAAGCACACAATATGGGATTAAGATCCAAAATGAAAGAAATATCATAAAAGGGAAAATCTAACTAGATGCATACAATAAAACAAAGTAGATATAGATAGGAAAGCGAGATCAAACAAGAAATATCTAAGTACCCAATAAAAAATGTGTAAAGCATGAAAGTGTTGAGTTCACCAAAAATTTATAAGGGGGAATGATAATCAATGGTAGATTCCCACTTCCCCGGCTATGCATTTAGGAAAAGAAGTACAACGGGGGATCCCAAAATGTAAAACCCCTTTTAGATGAAAATTAGATCAAAACTACCCAAGTAAATGTAGGGTTGCTAGTGTAAGATTCACACCTATGAAAAGTAGAAATATCAAGATCCCTAGTTGTCCTTATATGGGGTTTATTCTTTTCCTTTAATGTAAGGTAAAATAGATGTGATAGGAATGCAAGGAAGGTAAACAAACACTTATGCGATGATAACATCAAGAAATAAGATATAGTGTACCAAAAAAAAATGCTATGAAGGAGAGATAAAGTGAGATAACTCACCTTGAAAGCTTGTAAAGGATGCAAGTTTAGATCTGTAATTAACTTGTCAAATTGTATCAAAATCCGAAACAAATTGGTATTCGAGACCTTGACTGATGTAACTTCTGATAGTGAAAATATCAGAGTGCCAGGAACAAGTTGACTTGGGAAAACCTATACTAGGTATAGGTTTCAAAAAAGAGACCTATACTTGAGAGAGCTTAAAATTAAGGTCTCAAGCCTGTGGAAGAAATTGTATCTTTAGATTTCTAATTTTGGATCTGCACCTTTGCAAATCTCCACCTGCACACAAAGAGGGGGAAAAATTGTTTTGTTGGGAAGGGGCTTGTCTTGGTCAATCACCATTTATGAATTAAACTTGAAATGAAGTAAATAAATATGTGAAACAACATTAATGTAAATATACCTTTCTTGTAAAACCCTTGTGGATGGATACAGATTTTCTATATCCACAAAGATGTTAGTTTGCTTGTATGTTGTTGATGTCAAGTCAATAATGTAGGATGTCTCCTAAAATACAATGGATCAAATCCAATAATAAAATCATGGATCATGGATCATAGATAAGGAAGAAGAATGAAGAATTTATATCTCCTCGCTTGATAGCCATCTCCTTTGGAAGCTAGATCTTGATAAGGAAATACTTCAATACTTGATGCTTCCTTTCTTGAACTACTTGAATTCACAATTTATTTGCTTGAGAACAATTTGGTTTCAATTGTGGTGTCATGAAATTGATAGATTTTATGGGGGTTCATCAAAATGAGAGGATAAATTGTCCTTATATAGTGATCTAGGAGCTAATTTTTGGGAAGCAGATCTCATAAACCCAAAAAGAAAAATACTTTGCATCGGGCCCCAAAACCTTTTTTAAAAATAACCCTCAGGGGTATAGGTCAACTTGGGGAAACCTATACCTAGTATAGGTCATCCCAAGGTGACATATACTTGGGAGTGCCAACTCTGAGGTAAAAGACATGAGATCCAAGAAGTCTTATGGCCCTTCAAGAAAAAAAAGGTCCAATAGTCAAGAAAAACAGACATAAAGGGCTAAACTGGGCTAAAAGGAAAGGTGAATAGGGTAAATAGATGGGTAAATGGTAAATTATGCATAGGAATTAGATCCAACATAGAGTTTTTAGCAAGATTGAAGAGAGAAAGAGATAAACTTGATTAAATAATGTATGCCATTAAATATAATGCAAGATCCTAATGAAAGGCCACACTAAGGAGGGCTAAAATGGTCTCAAAGAGGACATAAGACAAGTGCTTACCTTTTAAGATAGTAGAGCACTATCTCATGAAATTTAACCCTATCATACATTATCTAAGTCACCCTATCACATTCATATCTATCTTTTATTATGCATGTCAATATATGTATAAGTTTCCCTATCACATGCCTATCTAGATTTTTCTATGTAATATGGAACACTATCTGAAGCTACCATATCATGAGACTATCTAGTTTATTCTAATTGTATGAGTGCACTATCAAAATCACCCTATTATATTTCTATCTGGATAGAAAAACTTGCCACCCATACCATCAATTGTCTTGGTCTATAGGTTATCTTCATCATCTAGCATACTTTTCTACATATTTCAAGTTGAATTTGACTCAACAACAATGTAGGGGTTTCTAGCTGAGGAGCAACCCTTGAAAATGAAATCCTTGTAGGCAAGTTAGGTAAGTTCTCTTTAATTTAGCTCACATATCTTTGTATCATATGATTGCTAAAGTTGATGCAAAATTTAATGTCATAAATCTTCACCACTATTTAATTTACCATCATGCCATGCCTCTTCCTTATCCTAAAACACGTCAACACCCACTCACAATCTTGGCCACCAGGCCTAGACAACCTAGGATGGTTACATGCCATGTAGATTTTTGTGTGGCACATATTCATCCAAGCATATACAAATGTGTAGTTTCATTAAAACATTACAAACTGCCACCCTATATTGTAACACCCTATTCGACTTCCCACCAATGCCAAGATTTGACTTTCATTCATTATAATCCCATTTTGAATATTCATTTGGTCTTCTTGGATGAATTTTTGATCTTCAATTCCATCTTCTTGATCCTACACATGCATATAGATTATTCACTACATTCTTGAGATTCATACCATGGTTATACAACTTGTTTATGATCTCTTGATGGTTCTTGCCTTCAATTTGTAAAGACTTGGATTTACGATTGTGAAGGGGAGTCTCTCATCTAATTCATATTCATGTTTAGTAGCATATTATATTATCATTATCATGTTCCTATTATTTAGATATTGCATATTTCTTGCATATTATCATATTCAAATATCTATCACTGATCATCTATCTAGCTAATGTGGAGGTAAAAACCCAAAGTAGTGATCTAACTAAGGAAGATATTCAAACAACCCTAATACTTTTCCTGATTTTCATGTGTACAAGCTTGTTAAAAGGAGAAAATCATCCATCAAGATCTTTCTCAAGCTATTAGACTTCCTTTGAGGCACAAAACTCTGATAGCAATTGTTGGAATTAAGGAACAATGAGAGGGGGGTGAATCAGTGTTATGTAGTTTTTAACCTTAGTAATTTTATTCTTAAACCATAAGTCATATGCAATAATAAGTAAATTGAAACAATATAAGATGAATTTCCACAACATCGCAACACCTTGACACACAAATTTATGCATGGAAACCTAGTTAAAGGAAAAACCATGGTGGGGATGGAACCCACAAGATTTACTCTACAAAAGTAAACAACTATGTTAAAGGTTTGAGTACAAAAGCTGGAATACACATGCTTTTAGGAATTCTTTGTAGAGATAATTTCTCAATTATAGTAAGGGAAAAAACCCCAAGGAAGGATTACTACCTTTACAAAACATGGACAAAAATATGTTGATAGAATGAAATGATGAATAATATCAGCATATGCCAATGTTGTTCCAATTAAGCTCAAAATATTGAATCTACACACTTCATATTATCCTTCTACTCTTAACACATTAGAACATCATAACTAGTACACATTCACACAAAATAATCAACCAAGATGATCTTATACATCTACTTCAATAATTAAATCATCA
Organism: Chamaecyparis obtusa; assembly: GCA_027943335.1. Classification (NCBI taxonomy): domain Eukaryota; kingdom Viridiplantae; phylum Streptophyta; class Pinopsida; order Cupressales; family Cupressaceae; genus Chamaecyparis; species Chamaecyparis obtusa. The sequence continues at coordinate 786,046 of BSBK01001048.1, read as the reverse complement.
ACTGGGTCGACCTTAAGCACATTTACAAAAATATTGTGTTACAAGTAGTGGTTGTCATTGCACCAAAAGATCGACCTGTTAATGCTCGATACAACCACTAGACTTATAGAAGACATAGGAGGTGGTTAATCCATGTCACAAATCTCGAGGGGAGCATTGACCAGTTTTCCAACAATCTCCCCCTCAGCGTTACCCGAGGGGATTCAAACCTGTGACCAAGCTCTAATACCACTTGTTACAAGTAGTGGTTGTCATTGCACCAAAAGATCAACCTTTTAATGCCTGATACAACCACTAGACTTATAGAAGACACAGGAGGTGTTTAATCCATGTCATGAATCCTAAGGGGAGCGTTGACTAGTTTGCCAACATATTGTAACATGTGTAACTATCAATTGAATCATCATGAAAATATAATGTGACCTAGAAAAACCATATCAAATAATTATCCTATGTTTAATCATTAACCTCAAACTCAAAAACAAATCACCAAATCAATCTTATAAGATCGTATAATGATCCACTGTACCTTATCATCATTATCCAAGAAACTGATACACATAACCTCGTGAATCAATTCAAATGATAACATCAAGTGTTACAAAGATCAGATATTGTAGAGTATACCTTCTTTATTCTTCTCCTAGGTTCACACTTCAAAATCTAAAATTGGTTAGTTGTACCAAACCATTTCTTGAAACCTATCAACTATCTCATTCTTTCTTTACTTAGCCAAATTTGCCTTTAAACCTTTGGTATGATCAAAACACGATATAAAAACATTTGGAATGCATTTTTTTTTCCCATAAATGATAATTTATAAGTCCTCAAGAGCAGTGTCTCTTTCCAATAGAGCCTCCCAATTATGCACAACCCATCCCTCTAAGCTTTCAAAAGCCCATTTAGCCAAGCAATTGATAACTTTATTCCACTCCATAGCAATAGGACAGAAAGAAGTTGAATCCAAGGAACCACAAAGATTCAAAATATTCTTAGCCACTAAGACTAACTACCAATTAGAAACCCCATCCAAATAATGGTAATTCAACATACCAACCACAATTTGTGAATTTGATTCACAAATAATCATTTTCCAACCTAAAGAGCATCCTATCTCAACCCCATGTAAAATAGAAAGGGCCTCCATAAAATTATTTGAATTCCATCCTTTATAAATGGAGAAGATGAAAAAAACATTTTGATCATTAGTCCTGCCAGTGCCACTAATTAATGTTTGTTTAGGATTCCCCATAGATGACCCATCAATATCAATCTTCAAAACTCCCTCTAGATGAGGGAGCCATCTTCCCTCTCTATAATTTTTTCTTTAGAATGTCTCAATCCCTTCCAATAAGTAGAAGTAGACCCATTATCAACTAAATTAAATTTCCTAACCATTACAAGATCGCAAATCTCCACAGGACAAGATAAGACACACTTTGTTGAGATTGTCTCCTAAAGTCTACTGAAAATATTTTTCCACACCCAGAAGCTTCCAATTTTAGAACCTTGAAATATTTTCCTATTTCTTTCTAACCATATATTACAAATAATAAAAGGTGGACCAAGATTCCAAGTATTACTGAGAAAAGAAGTCCTCGTAGGGGGCCTACCCAAGCTTCCCAAAAACTACACCAAAGAGGTATCATGACACATGCATGGTTTCATGCTCTCCACCAAAGATGCTAGATCTCCCTTGAATAAGGAGAATGGAAGAAGAGATGAGAAGTAATTTCTTCACTATTTCTATAGAGTACACAAATTGATGGGCCTTGAAATTATCTCTTCCTTAGACTCTCCCATGTGAGGCATCTATTTTGAGCCACTAGCCAAAGAAAAAAAATACACTTAGGCCAAGAAAAACTATTCCAAACCTACCTCTACCAAGGCATGCCTCCCTACCCATGGAGCTTACCATCCAAAGCAAGGTACCAAGAGGCAACTAAAAATTCTCCCTTTAGATCTAGACTCCAAGAAAAAACATCTCTGCAATCAAGGGAAATACATATTCTACTAGCTAAAATCTCAACAAGATCTTGACGATTCTCCTTAGAGCCCCCAACATAGAATTAATGAGGGTCTTTCTAGCAGGTAAATTTCAACTATGCCTTGAGGCTAGTAGTTTTAAAGTCTTCCACCTTATTCTAACTGGCCTCACTCAAATTAGGGGTTGGAAATTGAATAGGAGGGAAATGGATTCACCTCTTATTCAAATGAAAAAAGGGGAAATATGAGATCTATTCTCAAACCCAAATTCCCTAAGAAGAGATCCAATTTGATCAACCAAGAGGTTAATACACAATTGAATCAATTTTATGAAGAATATGGAAGAGAGAGAGAGAGAGAGAGAGAGAGAGAGAGAGAGAGAGAGAGAGAGAGTAAATCTAATATTTCCCTATGATGGAAATTATGTTTTGGAATATGGAATAATTGAAAAACAAATACTTACATCAAATTAGGGTAGATTTGGAAAATATCAAATTCTTATGTCTGTGTATACTTTCGGGCAATTCTGCAACTTGTTTTGGACAAGAAATGCCGAGATAGAGAAAACCCAGAAATCTTTCTCCAAGATGAGCTCAAGTCGGGTTTGACCCTCATAAAAGGTCAAATACTACATTCTTTATTTGAATTCCGATTCTGATTATGTTCATAGATCTCGAAAGTTTGCTGAAAAGTGTATCCAAATTCTCTCTCAGATCCAAAATTCCACACCTGTACCTGCAAGAAAATGGAGGTTTGCCTTGGTCAAACACCAATTTAGGAATTAACCTTGAAATTGAATTGAAATATATTGTGCATAAACAAAGTAATTAAAACAAATCACCTCGCTTATGTTGAAGTCCTTGTAGAGGATTCGAATCCCCAAATCCACAAGTAAGAATGCTTCAATGGATATAGAATGAATGTAGGATGTCTCCAATCAATGGTATTTGATCTTCAACACCAATCTTGACTTGATCTTTGCATATGAGAAGGCTTGGATGAATGTAGAAGGCTTGATCTTCAAGGGGGCTCCAAAGAGATTGAATCCTTCAATGGCTAACAATGGATCTCCTTGATGAATGAATGCTTGAACACTTGAATGCTTGAAGGCTTGCTTACACTTTTTTGAAGATGAGATTGCAAAACTTGATTGAGAGATATGAGATGTGTGATGTGAAAATGAGAGAGGGAGGCCTCCTTTTATATTGAACTAGAGCACAATCCTCTGGAGGGGCCACCTTAGGGAATTAAATCCCAATTAGGTCCTAACCATTAGAAAATATACCTAGATTAAATGTAATTAGAGGATTTACCATCCTGAAACCCGAAATGGCCGACCCAGAGGTGGGAAAACAAATATCCCGAAAGCCCGATGCTCGAAAATCAAAGAAATTGGAAATTTGAATGAGGGGGGAAAAATTGAGGTTGGAGCTAACCTAGTCAAGTTTGAGCTTGACCCTGACCTAGTCAGGTTCGACCTTGAATCTGACCCTGATCCCAGATTCGGTCAAAATCAAAGCAGGAGGTCCCAGGGATGCCCAGAAACCTAGAAATGATATCAGAATAGGACAGAATGCCAGGGATAGACATAAAATCCTATGATTATTGTGATAAAGGATAGGAGGACTTATTTTTTAATCCTACCTAGAAAATAGAGCCATAAAAGAGGGAAATTAAGGAGAATCCTTGGGATCCTAACCCTAATTTCACCTAGAATGAAGAAATCAGGTGCGGGAAAGAAGTGGAAAGTGGGGAGAAAGCTAAATACATGCAAAGACCTGATCAAGGCACTTAACATGACCCCAAACCACTTACTCGAAGGGTTAAATGCTCTTATCATGGAAGTGCTTCCATTTTAAGATGGTACATTAAGCCCTAACTTTAGCAAGAGTATGGACTCGATGAAAAATCTTGGTAAAGGAGATTAGAATAAAAAGATAATCTTGTCATAATCCAATGGACAAAGAGAAACCTTAAACCCCCAAGGACTCAAGTCTTCGTCGACTCCTAGATCACAATAAGAGAGACATCTCTAGAGAGAGAAAGAAGGTGTGATTACATCACCCAATGAGAACTTATGTCTTATTGTGAACCACACAGGAAAATGGCACAATTGGAAAGATGGAATTGAACCACCTAGTGAATGTAGCTACTCACTATTCAACCCATCAAGGATTCATCCTTAGGAATATTCTATTCCATAAGAATAAAACCAAAAATAAAAACAAAAGAGATCCAGTCTTAAGGACACTTCCAACCTTAAGGGATCAAAATATGTGTATTTGAAATTGGAGGGATCAAGAGATCCTAAAATAGAAGTCCATGCTTTTAAGGATCAATTACTAATCCAAAAAGGGAAAAAGTATCTTGAAAAATAATATGTGCATATTGAAAAGTGTTTTTGTGCAATACGTGAGCATAGCGTATGCCCCCACATTAAAGTCATTGCTAACACTTTAACAGGAGCAATGGCTTTAACGAAAACATAAACAACTCCACTGATTATGTTTCCATGTCGAGATGCCCCCAGATGAAGATAAATCAAGGGAAATATCACAGAAACATATAGAGAACATAGAAGAGATCTACCTACCATGGGGTTAGTATGATCATAAGATAATATATGTATGATATTATTGCAAATGAATTAACATCATTCCCCAAAGAAAGTAGAACTACAATCACAAAGGAGGAAAGATCACATAAAATATACAAAGGAGAATCTTTTCAGACCATGACATGGAGACCAAAAAGAATTAGTGCTACCATATCTTGAATCCAAGAAGATTGCACAAGGAAAAATTCATGAACAATAGCACATTTATGACATAACATTGAACAACACATAGAAGAATAGATATACATATAGAAGAATTTGAACAATAATTTTGATTCCTTCATCACCTTGCACCGACTGAGTAACAAGGATTGTATAAAAGAATATAACAACATTTAGCAAACACATTACGGGAGAAGCACAATACAGCAGGAAAACACACAACAAAGCTACCACAAAGGATGAGCTAATAAAGCATGCCGCCTACTCTCCCCATCTCATTTTATATCATTTAGGGAAGGTGGGTAACTCGCAAGAGGGACTATATCCAACATAGTAGGAATGATAGCCAGTTCCAAACAAGGATCCTCTTGAGAATCACTATGTTCGACACTAGGTGTAAGAGTCAATTGTGATGAAAGAATATTAGGTAAGTCAATGTCAATGTCAATAGTCTCATATTCATCATTAACATCATTAGTATCATCAAGAGTATATTCCGCATCCAAATTAATCAAAATAGGATCTAAGATACGAATAGAATCATCATAATCATGCATGTGAACATCATTATTAGTAACAATCTATTTTATCACATTATGCATAGGTTTATCCATAAAAGGTAAAGATCTTTGAGCTTTAGCATGAGCACAACACTTTTTACGACGTCCATTAGTAGATTGGTTTCATTTTGATTTATTTGAAATAGGTTGAGAACTAGGAGGAACAAACATAGGATCCTTCACAGGTTCTTTAGGAAGATCAATAGGATTATTATCCATAGGAAAAACAATAATAGGATCTTTGATAGGTTTAGTATAAGGAACTTGATTAATAGAACTAGAAGCCATAGTTAGAGGTATCGAGGGTGTAGGTAAAAGACCATGATTAAGATCCCTAGGAGGTGAACTTAATTCATTAATTTTACAATGTTTATAAGCCTGATATGATCAAAAAAGATTATCAGGTCGAGGAGGACATGAATTAGGTAATGAAGGCCAAAAGAAATCAAGAGCAGCACAATCTCTAGGCCTAGAAGGTTGATATAGACTATGACTACTCGTCTTCACTTCATCATGAATGAAATTAAGACACTTATGGATATGCGAAGAAACAACATGCATGGCAGTCAACCAAGGCAAACCTAGCTTAACTTGAAATTGATCAGAAGTAGGAACCACAACAAAGGTAGTGTTCGCAACTTTTCCACAAAGTTCAACCAGTAAAGTAATAGAACCAAATGATGGATAAAGAAAACCATTACAAGTTTGAATCCACACATCTGATGTATCATAAAAGTCATGCTGTAAGATTTTCATAAAAAGATTTTCTTCAGTGATAACATTGACTAAGGATGTAGGATCAACAAGACAACCACGAGTAGGTTTCTGAGGAATCCTATTAGCAATGTAAAGGGGACCATCAGGAGCTTTAATAGTCTCAGAGTCATCAAAGGTAATCAAAAGTTCCCAAGGTCTTTATTCTTAAATTGTTGTTGAGGTTTAGGTTGAGTTTTTTAGGTTTAGGTTTTGGTTGAGGTTGAGATTGAAGTTGAAGTTGAATCTGAGGTGGAGATACAGACTGATCAACATGCTCCACTTGATTAACAACATGATTGAGATCATCCATCTTTGAATCATACACAATTTCCATAGCAGATGGTTGAGCAATAGAATTAGTATCATGCGTAGGTAAAGGGTTCGTATAGATTTGAAGGTTCTAATTAGGAGGAGAGACAAATTTATTCCCACTACTATCCATATTATCAACAAATAAAGCCTTAAAATCAATTAGATCTTGAACCTTATGTTTTAAAGAATAACATTTCTCAATATCATGACTATTCTGACGATGATATTGACAAAAAGCATTTTGATCGAAAGATTTAGATGCAATCATAGTAGGTAAAAGACATTGAATAGGAGGTAAAGTAATCATATTAGTAGCTAACAACCTATTCATAATAGCATGTAGAGATTCAAAAAGAGGAGTAAATGTTCAATTTAATCAAAAAGTAATGGATGCAAAAGTGGCATTATGAGATGCAACAACAACTTGATTAGCAACTGCATTCGCTATTTTATTTATCTTGACATAGTTGTTGAATTTTTTAAACTTGTTGGATTAGAAGCAACATCACTCTTATCAACTGGAATAGGAGTCATTGGAGTGTTGCTCTCAAATTTACTCACTTGTAATTGATAATGATGAAGTGATGCACAAAGTTGTTGAAAAAAGGTAAATTCAATAAGCAGAATCTTATCTCTAATATCCTTTTGTAAATGTGAAATGAACATACGTTGAATATCAATATCAGGAACATGATAGGAAATTTGAGCATGCAAATGCTTAAATCTACCAATAAATTCAATCAAATTTTCCTTAGCACTTTGTTTACAATGCATTAAATCAATCAAAGACACTTGCAGGCCAATGTTGTTTTGAAATTGTTGAATAAAGGCATTATCAAGTTGTGGAAAGGAATCAATAGAATAAGGAGGCAAGGAACAATACCATTGTAAGGCCTTGTCACAGAAATTTCTAGCAAACAATTTGGCTAAAATCCTATGGTCATGAGCATAATCACTACAAAGGATTTGGAATGTTTTAACATGATGAACATGATCTCCTTTTCCATTATAATTCTCAAGACAAGGCATGTCACCTTGCTGAGGAATAGGAGTACAAATGATGTCTCAGGACAAGGGACTTCCCATGTCACATGTAGGAATACTAAACTTTTTTTGAGTTAAGGAAGCAAGTTGTTGTTGTAAGGATGATATAGTTTGAGCCAAACTAATGATAGCTGAATCATTAGAAGAAATAGGAGTAACAACATTAGATACACTAGGTAAAGTGTAAGAAGCTGCAAGAATAGAAGACACAGATGGAGGAACACTAGGAACTACAGTTGGAAGTGGATTAGAATAAGTGAAAGGAACATTATGATATGAAGGTTGTGATGTAGGAAGGGACACATGAGGAACACTCAAAGGAATAGAGGGAACCATCATAGTCACCAAAGAAGGAGCATAGATAGGAATACTAGGTAAAGGATTAGAAGGAGGTTCAACACTAGTGATAGGAGGAATCAACCCTAAATCTTGAGCTTCTTGAACTAAAGGTTTAACATTTGAATGCACAAGGTGAGTAATACCACGCAAGAGGTTAACACCTTGATCACTATCATGGAGAACTTTCTTAAGAGCCTCTATAGCTTGAATGGAATCTTGATTATGGTTCTCTTGAAGAAGCCAATTACCCATTTTATCAAGTTCAGTGGAAATTTTTTGGACTTGTTCAAGAGGAACTCTTAAAGCATCATCCTCATCATGAGATGAGTGAGAAGAGTTTTGCTCCATAGTAGGATTGGAATCATGATAATCAAGTTATCATCCGGGATCCTAAGGAAAGGAGAAGAAGATTCAAGATCAAAGGCACCCATGAGTCTACGACTTCGTCTAACTGGAATGTTATAAGTAGGACTAGTGGTAGTAAAGCTCATAAACCAATGTAATACAAATGAACTAAACTAAGAACATGTAAAGAATGAATATAAAGTCTAATTAGCATGCAAGATCTAACACAAAGGAAAAATATAATACTAACAAGATAAAAGGAAAGCACAATAAAGCATCCAATTCCACAAAAGAAAGACAAAGAGGAATCTAACACCAAAAAGAAAGAGAGTAAGCTAGTCGGGTTCACCAAAATGAATAGGAGGGAAATGGATTCACCTCTTATTCAAATGAAAAAGGGGAAAATATGAGATCTATTCTCAAACCCAAATTTCCTAAGAAGAGATCCAATTTGATCAACCAAGAGGTTAATACACAATTGAATCAATTTTATGAAGAATATGGAAGAGAGAGAGAGTAAATCTAATATTTCCCTATGATGGAAATTATGTTTTGGAATATGGAATAATTGAAATACAAATACTAACCTCAAATTAGGGCAGATTTGGAAAATATCAAATTCTAATGTCTATGTATACTTTCGGGCAATTCTACAACCTATTTCGGATTGGAAATGCCAAGACAGAGAAAACCCAGAAATCTTTCTCCAAGATGAGCTCAAGTCAGGTTTGACCCTCATAAAAGGTCAAATACTACATTCTTTATTTGAAGTCTGATTCTGATTCTATTCACAAATCTCAAAAGTTTGTCAAAAAGGGTATCCAAATTCACTCTCAGATCTAAAATTTTGCACCTATACCTACAAGAAAATGGGGGTTTCTATTGTATGGGGGGTTTGCCTTGGTCAAACCCTAATTTATGAATTAACCTTGAAATTGAATTGAAATATATTGTGCATAAACAAAGTAATTGAAACAAATCACCTTGCTTATGTTGAAGTCCTTGTAGAGGATTTGAATCCTCAAATCCACAAGAATGCTTCAATGGATGTAGAATGAATGTAGGATGTCTCCAATCAATGGTATTTGATCTTCAACACCAATCTTGACTTGATCTTTGCATATGAGAAGGCTTGGATGAATGTAGAAGGCTTGATCTTCAAGGGGGCTCCAAAGAGATTCAATCCTTCAATGGCTAACAATGGATCTCCTTGATGAATAAATGCTTGAACACTTGAATGCTTGAAGGATTTCTTGCACTTTCTTGAAGATGAGATTGCAGAACTTGATTGAGAGATATGAGATGTGTGATGTGAAAATGAGAGAGGAAGGCCTCCTTTTATAGTGAATAAGGGCACAATCCTCTAGAGGGGCCACCTTGGGGAATTAAATCCCAATTAGGTCCTAACCTTTAGAAAGTATACCTAGATTAAATGCAATTAGAGGATTTACCATCTTGAAACCCAAAATGGCTGACCCAGAGGTGGGAAAACAAATATTCTGAAAGCTCGATGCCTGGAAATCAAAGAAATTAGAAATTTGAATGAGGGGGGAAAAATCAAGGTTGGACCTAACCTAGTCATGTTCAAGCTCGACCCTGACCTAGTTAGGTTTGACCTCGAATCTGACCTTGATCCTAGATTCGGTCAGAATCAAAGCAGGAGGTCTCAGGATGCCCAGAAACCTAGAAATGATATCAAAATAGGATAGAATGCCAGGGATATACATAAAATCCTATGATTACTATGATGAAGTCTAGGAAGACTTATTTTTGAATCCTACCTAGAAAATAGAGCCATAGAAGAGGGAAATTAAGGAGAATCCTTGGGATCCTAACCCTAATTTCACCTAGAATGAAGAAATTAGGTGCAGGAAAGAAGTGGAAAGTGGGGAGAAAGCCAAATACATGCAAAGACCTGATCAAGGCACTTAACATGACCCCAAACCACTTACTCGGAGGGCTAAATGCTCTTATCATGGAAGTGCTTCTATTTTAAGATGATATAGAAATGAGGAAAATGAGAAATGATCGAGGGATGGCCATCCCAGGAACCATGATAGAAATGAGCCTTTGTACCTCTATTGCATATCCAGAAGAGACCTTTGATGATATTTTTGTTAGAAAGTAAAGATCCCCAAGATAACTGAGAGGGGGGGGGTGAATCAGTTATCAGATAATTTATCCATTCTATAGCTTTAAACAATATAATCAATATACTGATCAACCATAGAAAGATAATCATATACAATTGCACAATAACACAAGATATGTTAACTAGGGAACCTCTTGAAAAGAGTAAACCCCGGTGGGAATGATGCCCACAAAATGATGCACTAATATGAAAGTTCCTTGTTAGAGGATGGACCCTGTTAGGAGTCTTATGAAATACATTCAGTACATATAAATCCCTGTTAGGAGATTTTGAATCCCTGTTAAAAGATTCTAACCTGGTTAAGAGTTTATGGAAGACAGAAGGACCCACTGCCCAAATAGCTTCAAGGAAAGATCTCTGAACCCACTGTCCAAAAGATCTTATAATTATTCAATAGAATAATATGAAATATATTACCTCCTTCACACTATGCCAAAACTGCACTCTCTGCTACACAAGATCACAATTCCAGATCTCTGTACTCACAAGTCTTCCTTCATCACTGAATTAGCTCTTTTCTTCACTTCATGCATATATTCGCATCTCAATCTTCATAGTACACATTACAATAAGTAAAACATTCCTTCTTATATACCAAACTCAAATAATTACAAATGAGTCGGTCCTCAAATACAAAATAATAAATTCTACATGCTACACACAGAATTCACATAAAACTGTCGACTTCCAGTTACTATAACTTTCTCCAAACATATCCTCAAAGTTTGCACTATGAACCACATCATCATTAATGAGTCTCCAACATCCCTTTAACTACACAAAATCATATTCCATCCCAGCTAAGAGATATCCTCTGATTTCTGAACATCGCTACACAGAAACACTGTCTAAACACTACTTTCACCAAAATGCTCATAACTCTTACAAATGAATGAATTTATTTTTGCGTTGTTAACCATAGGTTAATAACACACCAAAGAACATACCATCAACTACACAAAATCCAATCTACAATACAACATGTGTGCAAAACAAAACTGTACCTACTTTCCTGCTAATATCCAGAATATCACTGTGTTGACATCAATGACAATCCAAGTCATGAATGCAACAACAACTGCTATAGAATGACTGACAAAACACTTTGCATTCATTCCTAACAATCTCCCCCATTGGCATTGATGACAACATAGATGAAAAATATCCAATGTTCCAAAAATCCAATACTGCAACATCACTGCAAAATATCAAATCAAATCTTGCTTTGTTTTCCTATTCAACTCTCTCATACAATCCACAATGTTTTTCATGTATATCTCTCCCCCATTAACATCAATGATAGAAATTCTATCACTAAGTCAACAACAACTTAATGTCAAAAGACACTTTTCAAAAGAATACAATAACAAGAGTCCTCATGACTCAGCTCATAAACTCCCCCATAGAGGAAGTTCCAACATCCAGTCCAGAAGAAAGATAGGGTTCATATACCACTGGACGGATGCAATCATCTGCATCAATTCTCAAAAATAGGTTGGGGCATAACCCCAAGCATACCTCTCAGATACACAAATGTATCCTTAGGTAAAGGCTTTGTAAATATATCTGCTATCTGCTCCTTTGTACTTATGTACTCCAATCTTACTTCTTTTTCTGCAACTTTCTCTCTTACAACATGATACTTGATCTCAATATGTTTAGTCTTAGAATGTAAAATAAGATTTTTTGACATATTCATTGTACTGGTGTTATCACAATGTATAACAATAGGCTCATCAAACTTTATTCCAATATCTTTCAACATCTGCTTCATCCAAATAATCTGATTACAATTATTTGGTGCTGCAACATATTTTGCTTCTACTGTGCTTTGTGAAGTACAATTCTGCTTCTTACTTAGCCAAGAGACCAATTTACCTCCCAGAAAAAAGGCTCCACCACTGGTGCTTTTCTTGTCATCAATGTTGCCTCCCCAATCTGCATCAGTATAGGCACATAAGGTAAAATCATCAGAATTCTCATACCATAATCCATAATCCATTGTTCCTTTCAAATATCTTAGTATCCTCTTTACTGCTGCATAATGTGATTCTCTAGGTTCTGCTTGAAATCTTGCTACAATCCCCACTGAATGTGCTATATTAGGTCTTGTATGTGTCACGTACTACAATCCTCCAATCATAGATCTGTACTTTTTCTGCTCAATTGTTGGTGTCTCATCTTTGCTAGATAACTTATGTCCGGTTACCATAGGTGTTCCAACAGGTTTAGAATCTTCCATTCCAAATCTTTTCAATAAGTCATTTAAATACTTAGTCTGACTTACAAATATACCTTCCTTGCTTTGTGTTATCTGTAATCCCAAAAAATATTTTATTTCTCCTATCATGCTCATCTCAAATTCAGTCTTCATTTCATCTACAAATTTGTCACTAGCTTCATCTTCTCCTCCAAAGATAATATCATCAACAAATATAACTATAACCAACAAACCATTCTCAATTTCTTTTGTGTATAAGTCACTATCTGATGTTCCTTTTATAAATCCCAATTTCAATAAATACTTATCCAATCTTGCATACCAGGTTCTAGGTGCTTGTTTTAATCCATATAAAGCTTTCTTTAACTTACATACCATATCTCCTTCTTGTGTCAAAGAAAAACCTTCAGGCTGCTCAATGTAGACTTCTTCTTCCAATTCACCATTCAAAAATGTTGACTTCACATCCATCTGATACACTCTGAATTTCTTGTAAGTTGCATATGCTAGAAACATTCTCACTGCTTCAAGTCTGGCCACAGGTGCAAAAGTTTCTTCATAGTCAATTCCTTCTTGTTGTGAATATCCTTTACATACCAATCTTGCTTTATTTCTTATCACTTCTCCTTGTTCATTCATCTTGTCAATGAATATCCACTTTGTTCCAATCACATTCTTATCTTCAGGTCTAGGGACCAATTCCCATGTCTTGTTTTTTTCAATCTGCTCTAGTTCTTCTTTCATAGCATTGATCCAATGTTCATCTTCACAAGCTTCATTAGTAGTCTTAGGTTCAATTTGAGAAATCAAACATAAATGTACCTTATTCTGAGTCAAAACTCCTCTATCTAAACTTCCAATAACTTGCTAAACAAGGTGATGTCTTGAAGTATACCTGTTAGGTGTCATAGTTACTGATCTTGTTCCGACTGTAGATTCTCCTCTGTTTTCTTCTCTGTTTTCTTCTCTGTCTTCTTCAGTATGACTTTCATTCAGAAAATCACTATTAGTTTCAAAAAATAATTTTGCATTTTCAATGTTAGGCTGAGGTTGTGCTTCTCCATTAGATTCATAATCAAGCATTCTTTCCTGAATTTTAAACTTCTCATCAACTTTTACATTTGCACTTTCAACAATAGTCTTAGTTCTTTTGTTATAACATCTATATGCTTTGCTTTTTAAAGAATATCCAAGAAATATTCCTTCATCACTTCTAGGATCAAACTTTCCTATATCATCATCTCTCTTTATATAACATTTACTTCCAAAAATTCTAAAATACTTAACTGAGGGTGTATGTCCAAACCATAATTCATAAGGTGTCTTGTTTGTATCTACTTTGATTTGTACTCTGTTCATAGTGTATACTGTTGTGTTCACTACTTCTCTCCAAAAATTCTTAGCCAAATCATTTTCAAACAACATAGCTCTTGCTGCTTCAGTTATTGACCTATTCCTTCTTTTTGCAATACCATTTTGTTCTGGTGTTCTAGGGGCTAAAAGTTGTCTCTTAATGCCATTCATTTCACAAAAAGTGTTAAACTCTCTAGATGTAAATTCACCACCTCTATCAGATCTTAGACACTTAATCTTCATTCCAGATTCATTCTCAATTTTTCTTTTCATGATCTTAAATTTATCAAATGCTTCAGATTTTTCTTTCAAAAATGCAATCCACATCATTCTTGTAAAATCATCAACAAGAATCATAAAATACCTTTCACCATAGAATCCTCTAGTCCTAGTAGGACCACTCAAGTCTATATGAACAATCTCCAACTTCTCTGCCGAAGTGAACTTCTTATTGGGAAATGAACTCCTTTTCTACTTTGCCATCATACATTCTTTGCAAATCATGTTAGTAGGTTTCATAATTCTAGGTAAATCTCTTACCGCATGTGTAGTGCTCACCTTGACAATATTATCAAAGTTTATATGAAAAAACCTTTTATGCCATAACCAACTATCATCAATCCTAGTTATCAAACATGTCATCTCAGTAGGATTCAACTGAAATACATTACCTCTAGTTCTGGATCCTTTTCCAATCAGATTTCCATCTTTATCTTTTATCACACAAGTTTTCTCAGAAAACCAAACTTGATAACCCTTATCAGCCAATTGTCCAACGCTTAGTAGATTATGTCTTAGTCCATCAACAAAGTAAACATCATCAGTGTTAGTCTTTCCATCAAGAGTAATAGATCCTATACCCTTAATCAAACAAGGTGCATTGTTACCAACCCTAACAATTCCTCCATCATAATTATCTAACTTAACAAACTTTCTTTTATCTCCAGTCATATGATGTGAACAACCACTGTCTATAATCCAACTAGATTTCTTTTCAACTTGTGAAACTAATTCTTTTTCTTCCCTTTTATCAGATTCAGAACTTTCTTCTTTAATTGCTACAAATCCTATTTCCTCAAAGTTATCATTATCACTGTCACTTAAATGTTTTTCAATTCCTGCTTCAAAAACTTCATCATTTGCATAATAACATTCTTTAGATCTCCTAGGTTTAAATTTGCTTCTATACTTTTTAACTCTTTTAGGACATTTAGATGCAAAATGACCATATTCTTGACAAGTCCAACATTTAAAGATTTTCTTACCATCTGGTTCTCTTTTTACAAGTAATGCAATACCTTCTTCAATCTTCTTATCTTCCTCAGATTTGCTACTGCTGGCATAATCTCCATTCACACTAGTACTTCTTGTAGGTCTAATGCTAAGAGCACTGAATGTTGTTTCCATTCTAGGTAGCTCTCCTGATAATCTCAAGTTCATCTCTATTGTTTCTAATCTTCCAAGAAGAGTCTCTCTTGAAAAGTTCGATGTACAAGGTATCACTTGTTCAATCATCTGCGTTGTCTTCTTGAATACTGGTGTCAAAGTTCTCAAAATTTTCCATATCACTTCATTCTCTGTCTTATCACCACCACAAGACTTTATTCCTGTCACAATCTCAGACATCCTACCAATATAACTTCTAATGGATTCATCTTCCAGCATTCTAATATCTTCAAATGCACAAATCCAATTATGTAATCTAGCCTTCTTTGCATGTTCATCACCTTCAAAAGTAGAATGTAAAGCTTTCCAACTTGCATGAGATGTTTTCAAACATCTTACCTGACTATATTCATTCTCCGGTAGTGCTGATAAAAGTGCTTCTCTTGCAAGTATGTTACACATGAATAGATCTAGTTCATCTTTAGTTCCTACCTCTAGATTGTCTTCCTCAATGATATTCTTCTCATTCTTTGTAATCAACCAATAACTTGGTCCTAAACACAATAGATGTGTCTTCATCTTTTCTTTCGAGCTGTCAAAATTTACTCCATCAAACTTAGGGCTTTCTTTTCTGAAATTCACCCTGGATCTCCTTAAGTTGTTAAACTTTTCTTTCAAGGACCTGCTGCTCTGATACCAATTGTTAGAAAGTAAAGATCCCCAAGATAACTGAGAGGGGGGGGGTGAATCAGTTATCAGATAATTTATCCATTCTATAGCTTTAAACAATATAATCAATATACTGATCAACCATAGAAAGATAATCATACACAATTGCACAATAACACAAGATATGTTAACTAGGGAACCTCTTGAAAAGAGTAAACCCCGGTGGGAATGATGCCCACAAAATGATGCACTAATATGAAAGTTCCTTGTTAGAGGATGGACCCTGTTAGGAGTCTTATGAAATACATTCAGTACATATAAATCCCTATTAGGAGATTTTGAATCCCTGTTAAAAGATTCTAACCCGGTTAAGAGTTTATGGAAGATAGAAGGACCCACTGCCCAAATAGCTTCAAGGCAAGATCTTTGAACCCACTTTCCAAAAGATCTTATAATTATTCAATAGAATAATATGAAATATATTACCTCCTTCACACTGTGCCAAAACTGCACTCTCTGCTACACAAGATCACAATTCCAGATCTCTGTACTCACAAGTCTTCCTTCATCACTGAATTAGCTCTTTTCTTCACTTCATGCATATATTCACATCTCAATATTCATAGTACACATTACAATAAGGAAAAAATTCCTTCTTATATACCAAACTCAAATAATTACAAATGAGTCAGTCCTCAAATACAAAATAATAAATTCTACACGCTACACACAATTCACATAAAACTGTCGGCTTCCAGTTACTATAACTTTCTCCAAACATATCCTCAAAGTTTATGCTATGAACCACATCATCATTAATGAGTCTCCAACATCTCTTTAATTTTTCAAAATCATATTCCATCCCAGCTAAGAGATATCCTCCGATTTTTTAACATCGCTACATAGAAACATTGTCTAAACACTGCTTTCACCAAAATGCTCATAACTCTTACAAATGAATGAATTTCTTTTTGCGCTGTTAACCATAGGTTAATAACACACCAAATAACATACCATCAACTATGAAAAATCCAATCTACAATACAACATGTGCGCAAAACAAAACTGTACCTACTTTCTTGCTAATATCTAGAATATCACTGTGTTGACATCAATGACAATCCAAGTCATGAATGCAACAACAACTGCTATAGAATGACTACCAAAACACTTTTCATTCATTCCTAACAATTTTTCCCTCTTTTAAGAGTATCCCAAATCATGGAACCCTTCCCCACCAAATTTCACCAGGGAACATCTATACTATTAACTTCCCTAAGATACTTATGGGTGAGAATTTTTTCCTAATTTTAATCTCAAAACATACACCATATCTAGTTAACTTCACAACCAGAACCTATCCAATCATACCCTTAGGACTAAGACCCATACCTCCTTTCTTTGGCCTACAAACTAAATTCCATCTATCCAAACTCCATTTAGAAGCTAGAAAATTTCCTGACCAAATAAATTGAAGGGAGAGACCATAAAACTACTTCAAAAAGATGGAGGGAGAAACTTGCACAAAAAATCTATATTTTGGGAGAGGCTAAACCAAAAACTTAAAAAGGGTCAAGCTAACAATAGATGAAAGCCATATAAATTTCCCATGAGTGATCCTATTCTAGAATTTATCTAAAATCTCCCACCAAAACTCTCTCAATTAAGGTCCCATATGGAGAGGGATCCCAAGATACATTAGAGGCAAAGACCCAATCTAAAATCTAAAAACCTTGAGCAATCCTATTTTCAATGGTCCAAGGAGTATTGAAGAAAAAAATGGAAGAATTTTCCTCTTTAATCATTTTCCCAATTCAACTAAATAAGTATCAAAAGTTCTCCACAAGTTAACATCTTCATTGATTCTATCTTTTCCCATAAGAGTGGTGTCATCAAAAAATCAGAGGTGGGATTAAGGAGGCATGCTATTGCCCCCAACCCATCCCTAAATCAAACCTTGGATAACCTAGTCTTTGAAGAATATGCCAAGCCCCTTAGCCATGATGATAAATAGATATGGTGAGAGGGGATCCCCTTGACGAATACCCCTAGAAGCTTGAAACAACTCTAAAGGATCTCTATTGACTAGGATCAAAAAGGAGGTGGAAGTAACCCAAATCATGACCCAACCCACCCAATCACCACAAAATCCAAAAGATAAAAATAATTTTCTATAAGGCCCACTTAACTCTATCATAAGCTTTTTCCATGTCCAATTTGATAAACATTTCCTTTTCTTTGGATGTCGCCATAGAGTGGATTGTTTATGATGCAATCACTATCCCATCAAGAATTTGTTTACCCATAACAAAACCACCCTACTCATTAGAAATCATATCTTTGAGACATCACTTGAGTTTGTTTGCAATCGGTTTAGTGCTCATCTTATAAGCCACATTGCATAGTGCAATGGGTCTGAACTAATCTAATCTATTTTTATTTTCTATTTTTGGGATCAGAGTTATGAAAGTCAAATTCATTACCCTTAGCATTTTCTTATTCCTATGTGACTCTTGAACATCTACAATAAGGTCAAGCTTCATAATTTCTCAAAAATCATGAAAAACTCAATCAAGAATCCATCAAGGCCTGTAGGTTTACCTTTTTTAATATGAAACACAACTTCTTCAACTTGTCGCAACTAGATAGGGCATATGAGGGCTATATTTATTTCATTAGAAACCAAAGAAGGAATTGCAATAAGAATAGAGGATTCATCCTCCCTAGAAGAAAAGAAATCATCTGCAAATAGGGAACAAAAATATTGGAAAGCTTCTTGATAAATTTCATGAAATGAAGAAAGATGTTCCCCTTCTAAAGAAACCAAAGAAGTAATGAGATTTCCATTTCTTCTAACTCTGATAGAATTATAAAAGAAAGAAGTATTTCCATATCCTTCTTGTAGCCAATCAATTATAGACTTATGTATTTGCAAGATCTCCTCATGAAGTTCCTATATATCTAGATCTTTAACTACCATAAAATCTTCCTGATTGAGGTTCAAGGAAATCCCCTAATAATAGATGGTCAAGTGATAGAATCAAGTTGAGCTTGTGTTACCATTTTTTTGACGTGAAGATTTCTAAAGCACTGTATATCCAATATTTTGAGCTTATACTTCACATATTTTAATTTCTTGATAAAAGTATACATAGTTGTGCTATGAGAAGGCTCCCCTTCCTACCACTAGTCCATCACTAAATCTTGAAGAGAAAGATCCCATAACCACATTAGCTAAAATTTAAAGGTTGGAATCTTTGAGATATTAGGAGAAAGCATGGATAGATTAATTAGCTAGTGATTAGACCCTCTCCAATCCAAGATATCTAAACTCGTATTTTGTTTATCACTCAACCAGAAGAAAGAGATCATAAATCTATCCAATCTTTCAAAAATTTATTTTTCTTCCCTTCTCCTCTTATTCCAAGTGAATATACCATTGATTAATTTCACATCGAACACATTTAAGAACTCTATATTTTCATTAAGAAGAGTGGCATAGGGATCAAGCATGGCCATACCCCCTCTTTTCTCATCCAAAGTGAAAACAAAATTGAAATCTCCAACAATATCAAAAGGAAGAAATGATACTAGACAGTGAACAAATATAATGTGAGCCCAAAGTTGAGATTTTCCCATAATATCAATAGGAGCATAAACATTAGTGAAAAGACAAGTTTCATGAAATTCTAGACTAGTAACAACCATGGAGAGAGAGGAAAAAATTTAAATTCACCATGGAGGGACAATCCTTCTAGGATTCCAGAAGAGAGCCAATCTGCTTGAACTACCTTAGGTACCTAAGCACTGACATGCACCTCGAAACCAAATGCTATAAGATTTATTCACCATCACCTCAACTGATAACTTAGTTTCATAAATGAACATAATATCAAGGAAATGAGAAGCAATTTAATCGTGAATAGCCTTTTTGTCTAGGTATGTTGTTCAATACCCTTACATTCCATTATAAAACAATCATTTATGGTGTTGGGAGAAATTTGAATCAATGGGTTTCTCAAACCCTAACTCAACCAATGTATCCACAAGAATCTCGACCTTCTCCTAATCACTCTTCAGTCCACTTCTTAAAATTTTATTCAAATGTCCATTTTTAAGGGGTTTATAATATAGGCGTAAAGAAGAGAATCCTTGTTACTCCCAGAATCTGAGGCCCCCTTATTTGATGGAGGAATTGAAGCCACCATGACAACACCCTCTGGAAAAGCCTGAGCCCCATTGAGATCTTTGATATTCTAAACCTGAGAAGGAATATCAATAACCATCTCCTTGACATGTTGGTCTATTATGAACAAAGGATGATCCTCTTTCACTTTATCATCATCTAGAACCAAACCCTATACCTTAGCCCCATAATAAATTTCACTTGGAATTCCTTCCTCTTGGACCAAGTCATCTAAAACATTGAACTTATTAAGTGCTTTTATTTTGTCTATCCACCCAAGTTATCATTGATCCTCTACCTTTATTGTGGGATTTAATAGGGATACATCTATCTTGATTAGCATGTCCTTATAGTAAAGGGGACTTCCCCTTATCCTCCCTAGGAGAAGAGTGAAGAGAACCAAAAGTTTTTGAGAGAGAAATCTTATTTCTAGGGAATCTTCCCTGTATATAGCCATATTCATGACATATTATACATCTAAATGGAAAAGTATTATAATCTAGCTATTGGATCCAAGAATAGGACCCTAAAAAAATTTACATAGAGTCTAGTAATGGGTTATTAAATCAAATTCAACATAAATACGTGCATAAGAAATTACCTTTTGATCTTTATTTTGCATAGCCAAGCCTACATGTTTACCAAGAAGTAGTGAGATTGAGTGGAGAATGTCTTCCCTTTTGAACTCTAGTGGATGCTTTAGTAATTGGACCGACACACACACTCATAGGAGAAGTTCTTTAGCAGAATTAAAGAATACATACAACATTTTTTGATAATGAGCTCCATTTGATTGAAGAAATAAGTCCCCCCTTCAAAGGCCCGACTATTCCTATCTGACACAATAGAGAAAATCACTAGCAATATAATTATTAGTCGCCAACAAAATCTCCATGTCTCCTTTTGGATTCCATATCCGACATGCCCAAGATTCCAAAACAGTAATGAAAGTTGGAAACCCATAAATTTTCATATGAGGGCATGATTGCACCAATACAACACATCATTTGAAACTTGTCCTAATTGGATAACTAGAACCATACATTCTTGGGACCTATCTAGATAGACAATCACCTTTTTAATTTTAAAAGACCCTTTTAAAGAGGAGACCCCTTCCCTAGATTGAGACTTTCTTAGGTGTGTCATAATACTTGCATGCACTAAAGAAGATGATTCTATCATCTCCATATCACTAGAGATCTTTTGAATGGTGGAAACCTCTCAATTCTCCATAAATGAATGGACCCAAAACACAAGTGTTTATGGTTCTAAATTACACAAACCTCAGATACCAAGCCAACTCCAGAGGATTCTCTCCTGTGAGAAGAAACCAAAAAAGTGAAGAAAATAGTCAAAATATTGCCCCTTATGCAATGATATCTTGCACCATCAAAACTCTACACTAGCTACAAAATCTCTACCTCCCAACACCAATTCACAATAAGAAATCAAATAGAAAAGGGGGGATGGTTGTCCCTTCACCCTCTTGCCCCTATGCATTGTGCACTATCTTCTCCACACAATAGATGCAAACAATGGGCCAAGGCATGCATGCCCTAACCACTCCCCAAATGTAAAATATTTTCCATCGCACTCGCTCACCCACTAATCAAAGAAATATAACTATTAATTTCTTAATGTTCTATTTTTAAAAAGGGTAATAGGTTGTAGCTAATAATTTATTTTATTGATCAAATTTTAAAAGTACACCTCCATTCAGTGTGAGCATCGATAGGAAAGAATGAAGTAAAGAAAAAATCTGGTCTTACTCAAGACCTATAAGGACCATTATATCAAGTAGTTTACAAATCCCACTTTATTCATGTGGGCCAGTGACATATGAGGACAAATCTATTGGAAGATTATTGAGCATGTCAGATTTTTGGATTTGGGAGTGATGACATTAATGTTTTGTTATTAATGTCAAAATACCAATTGTTGTTTTAGACAGCGCGTTCAGGATGTTCAGTGGAGATTATTTAATTTGATCGGATGATATTTTTGAGGTCTTAAGATGTGACTATAAGCTATTGTTAACAAGTGTCTGTAGACCATCTATAGAGGTTCATATAAGTTGGTATGACAGTTTGAGTGAGGAATGGTCAAGTTGCTAGTTGTTGGTTTTAAAATGTTCCTTTGAACAATAGAGGAGTATTTGGTTCAATATAACTTGGATTTGATGTTTTAGACGTTACGAAGCTATTGGTTGCATGTTTCCCTATCATTGTATTCACAACTAGTGTTGTTCATGATTCATAGTATAGAAAGCTATCTTTTTTATGATCGAGTTTGGTATTTTAGTGCTCCTATTGATCAGAGATGAAGATGAGTTTGGAATTTGTATTGGAGATGATGCAGAGGTTTTGGATGGTATTCATGTTTCTTTTTGGTGTTCTTGGATCATGTGATGATCATGCTTCTAGTCAACATTGGTTGAGGTGATCAATTTTCCTATTTCGGTAGCGTGTTGGTGTTTCTTCATGTAGGTCCTAGCACACATGATGGAGTAAGGTGTTGCAATTCTTGATGTTGTCTTGATGACACATATGCATGTTTGTTGATGAAAATTTGGGTCCTATCTAAGTCTTGACCAAATTGATTTGGATCAGATTAGATATTGAGCATAATATTTATATATTTTATTGTATTAGGTCTTAGCTAGCCTAGTGGCTGATTATTCTTTGTAATTGGTATAAATGATGGATCATTTCATAATTTTGTGAGTGAGTGAGAGAGGAAGAGATATTTTAGTGTTTGTATTATACATTTGAGGTAGACTTTTTACTTCATTAGAACTATTTTGGCATAGGAGATGGTATTTGTTAGTTTGGTTGTAAAGGACTGTATGTTCACCCTTTTGTAATTGAAGATAGATTCATGAACCTGATTGAGGGCCAGATCTAAGATTGTATTGTGACTAGTGAGCTCTAAGCAATGTTCCTGCTAATTCATTTCTAAGTGCATCCTTTGTTCTCCATTTTCTCTTAACTAGGTATTACTTCTTCCAAAGTACATTCATCTTGTGGGTTTGACTCCCACCAACGTTTTCCCTTAATCGGGTTTCCTCAAGAACAAATCTTGGTTTTCTATGTTATGTGTTGTGGATCTTGCATTACTATTTATCTTTTACATCTAAGTGATTAAAGTGGAATTAAAAGTAATAGATACACACAACTAATTCACCCCCCCTCTCTCAGTTGTGATTGCCTTCTTTTGGTCCTAAAAATTAGTATTAGAGCCTAGTCCTTTTAAAGAAGCTTGATTGTTTAAAGAATATATGTCATGGAAAGTATGAGAAAAGATAGTCTGAAGTTTGATAGAAACAACTACCTGAGTTGGAAGGATTGGATGACTACCTACCTGATAAGCATGGGGATAGGAGATGAATACTCACAAACCACTGAGAAGCCTTATGCTATTCTGAATGACCTAAAAAATAGTACTGCAGATGAAAAGAAGAAATTCAAGGAGAATTTATTGGCCATGTAAGCCTTGATCAACACCTTATTAGATTCAGAATATTCACACATCTATGGATTGAGGACTGCACATGAGGTATGGAAAAATTTAGAAACTATTTATGTAGGTGAAACATATGTTAAGGAAGCTAAGTTGCGGGGATTAAAAAAAAATGAAGATATGAAGACGAGTGAAGGTGAAACTGCCTTAGTTTATTTGTAGAGAATAAATGATGTGGTTTGTGAAATTAAATGTGCTAGTGGTACCTTGATAGACAATGAAGTTGTAAACAAGATTTTGAGATCTTTGCTTGCATGTTGTAGTGATAAAGTTGTTGCTATTGAGGATTTGAGATTAAT
This sequence comes from Chamaecyparis obtusa, assembly GCA_027943335.1. Classification (NCBI taxonomy): domain Eukaryota; kingdom Viridiplantae; phylum Streptophyta; class Pinopsida; order Cupressales; family Cupressaceae; genus Chamaecyparis; species Chamaecyparis obtusa. The sequence goes on along the minus strand of BSBK01001048.1, from coordinate 762,140 downwards.
AAGACCTATTTCAAGAGAAGATTTGGTAGGAAGACTCTGTGCCTATTAGATGACTACACTTAGTAAGGAACTTCCAAAGGTTTATATTGCATTCAAAGCCAGTGTGACTAAGTATGACGAGGGAGAAATCTCTACAAAGATGAAATTCAAACACTATGTTAAGGATTGGGAAGAGATCATGGAAGAAGAAAGAAAGATTAATGAACATGAAGCCTTGATTACAAGAAGACTACCTAGGGCTCTGGTAAGTATGAAGGAAGGTTACCTTTGAAATGTTTCAATTGTAATAAGATTGGTCATATTGCATCTAGGTATCCAAACAAAAACTACAAGAATAGTTTAGATAAAACCTGAGAAATATAATGCTAAGGGTCATAAAATTTTGTATGCTATTGAAGAAGGTATGAATGATGATGAGTCTATTGCTAGTGAGGATGAAATTGTATTTATTGCTATTAAAGAAGATAATCCTAATGAATAAAAAGAATTGGTTTCACAAGTTGTTAAATGAGATGAATGAGTCGTTGATAGTGGATGTTCACATCATATGACTGGTGATAAGGATAAATTTATGAATCTTGAGGACTATGATGGTGGCGTTAGATTCGGTAACAATGCTCCTTGTTTGATATAAGGAAAATGATCTATTACTCTTGATGGTAAAAATAGTATTGATGATGTTTTATATGCTGGAGGTTTAAGTTATAAAGTGTTGAGAGTTGGACAACTATTGGATAAATGTTACAAATTATAATTCATGAATGGAATCTATAAGATCATTAGAAGTATAGGAAAGATTATTGCATCAGGCATGCAAAGTATTGGTAATCTATTTTATTTGCAAACTATTGAGAATAAATGTTTGATTTCTAGGATTGATGAAAGTTGGTTATGGAAAAGAAGATTTTTTCATGTGAATTTTGATAACATGGTGAAGATTAGCACTACTCATGTTGTAAGAGATTTTCCTAAATTGATGAAGCCTAACAACATGTGCAAGTAATGTCAATTGGGCAAGCTGACTATATCTACTTTCAAGAATAAGACATGCACTTTGAATGGATTGTTATATTTGGTACATATAGATCTATAGTGGTCCTACTAAGATTATAAGCTATTATGTTGATAGATATTTGATGTTATTTATTGATGACTATTCAAGGATGATGTGGATTACATTTTTGAAAGATAAATTAGAATCTTTTCAAAAAAATTAAATATTCAAGATAATGGTGGAAACAGAATCTAGAAGAAAATTGAAGTGCAAAAGATCATACAAAGGTGGAGAATTTATATTTGATAAGTTGTATGCATTATGTAAAGAAAATGGAATAAAGAGACAAAATTATACTTCATGAACCCCACAACATAATGGTGTTGCTGAGTGAAGGAATAGGACTATCCTAGACACAATAAGGACTATGATGATTGAAGGAAAAATTTTGTAGATCTAATGGACAGAAGCAGTGTTCACCATAGTATATACTCTAAAATGAGTTTAGATTAAGCAAGGAACCTGTAAGGCTTCTTATGAACTATGGTATGGTCATATTCCTATAGTGAAATATTTTAGAATTTTGGGAAGCAAATGCTACATTAAGAGAGATGAGGATACTACAAAGTTTGATCCTAGAAGTGACAAAGGAATATTTATTGGGTATTCTACAAAGAGAAAATCATATAAACATTACAACTATAGACTAAGGAAGATTTCTGAAAGTCCAAAAGTAGAGTTGATGAGAATATTGAAAGATCAGAAAGACTAGTAGGTATGACATGACTAGAGAAGATAATCATATTATGAAAGTGCAAAATCAGAATCATGATGGACTGGAACAATAGAAAGAACCTGAGGAAAATGAAGTGGATATTAACACCAAAGGTTCTGATACAAAACCTACATCTAAAAATCCATGGTATGTAAGGATTAATAATTCTGAAGATGTCATTATTGGTGATAAGAATAGAGGTGTTCAGACTAGAGGTAGAATTTCTAGAGATGAAACATGTCTACTATCTGAATTTGAGCCTAAAGATGTTAAAGAAGCATGTAAAGATGACAATTAGATGAAAGAAATGAGACATGAAATTGATCATATTAAGAAGAAAAAGACTTGAATTCTTGTTCCCAGAAATATTGATAAAAATTTGATCAACACTAAATGGGTATTCATTAGCAAGTTGAATGAAGATGACAAAGTGGTTTGGAACAAAGCAAGAGTAGTATGAAAAGGATATCCACAAATGGAAGATATAAAATTTATAGAAACCTTTTCCTCTATAGCTAGACTTGAATCTGTTAGATCACTTCTTGCATATGTAGCTTGTATAAAATTTAAAGTCTATCAAATGGATGCTAAGTTTGCATTTCTAAATGGTGAACTAGAAGATGTTTATATTGAGAAGCCTGATGGTTTTACTCTATCTGAGGAATTAGATATGGTTTGTAAATTTTATAAATCTTTGTATGGATTAAAGAAAACTCCTAGAGCTTGGTATGCTAGATTGAGAAGGTATTTAACAAAGACTGGTTTCAGCAAGGGTACTACAGATAGTAACTTATGTTTTAGAACAATTGATGATAATGCCTTGATTATTGAAGTGTTTGTTGATGATATCATTTTTGGTGGTAATGATGAGTTGAATAGAAGTTTTGATGATGAAATGAAAAAATAATTTGAGATGTCTATGATAGGTGAAATGCAATTCTTTCTTGGATTGCAAGTTACACAACTAGAAAAAGCAATCTTTATTTCATAGTCCAAGTATGTCAAAGAATTGTTGAAGAAATTTTGTATGGAAGATTCAAAACCAATAGGAACTCCTATGGTTACTAGTTGAAAATTAATTAAGGATTATGATTCCCCTTCTACTAATCAAATGTTGTACATATAAATGATTGGTGGATTGCAATATCTAACTCATTCTAGATCAAACATATCAAATGTTGTTAGAATTGCTGCAAGATTTCAAGTTGAACCAAAGGAATCTCACATGATTGTTGTAAAGAGAATTTTTAGATACTTAAAGGGTATAGTTGACTACAAATTATGGTATGGTAAAGATGATGATTTCACTCTATGTGCTTACACCGATGTTGATAGGGAAGGTAATCTAGATGATAGAAAAAGTATTGGTGGTGGTGCATTCTTCTTGGGTAAGAGACTAGTTCTTGGATAAGTAAGAAGCAATATTGTGTTTCTCAATCTACTGCTAAGGTTGATTATGTTGCTACTACAAAAAAATTTAATCAAGTTGTTTGGATGAAGAAAATGTTGAAGGATATAAGGATAAACATTGATGAACCCATTTTTATTTACCTTGATAACTCTAGTTCTATAAATATCTTAAAGAATTTGGTATTACATTCAAAGACAAAGAATATTTCTATTAAGTATCATAAAATTTTGAAGGATATAAGGATAAACATTGATGAACCGGGTTTTATTTACTGTGATAACTCTAGTGCTATAAATATATTAAAGAATTTGGTATTACATTCAAAGACAAAACATATTTCTATTAAGTATCATGTCTTGAGGGATAAAGTTAATGAACCTACTAAAGAATAGATTGTTGATATCTTTACTAAGCCTTTTACAAAGGATACATTTGAATATCTCAGTGAGAAGCTTGGGGTGATAGCCCCTCCTGATCGGAACTAAAGATGCTATTTATGGTATCAATCTAGAGAATCTATTAGAAAATCATTTGATTGATTGATGAGTTTGAGCAATACTCCTTAGGGGGAGCAGCCTTATGGCTATTTCTTAGTTTGGTATTTTTTGATATCTTTGGTCCTTTGCCATTGATGTCAAAGGAGGAAGAGATTGTTTGAAAAATAGAGGTAATTATGTTTGACAGAGATTATTTTGAAGCTAGATATTCAGAGTGATCAGATGGATATAGTGATATCTTTGTGTATTGATCAATTTTTCACTACACATGTTTCCATCAATGTCGAAGGAGTAGATTTGGAAGATTATTGAGCATGTTAGATTTTTGAATTTGTGTGTTTTGACATTAATGTTTTTTCATTGATGTCAACATACCGATTATTGTTTCAGACAATGTGTTCAGGATGTTCGGTGGAGAGGATTTAAGTTGATTAGATGATATGTTTGAGATCTTAAGCTATGATTGTAAGGTATTATTTATAGGTGTATGTAGACCATTTACTAGATTCGTAGAAGTTGGTATGCCAATTTGAGTGAGGAATAATCAAGTTTCTAGTTGTCAGTGTTACAATGTTCTTGTGAATAGTGGATGAGTATTTGGTTTGGTATGAATTGGATTTGATGTTTCAGAGGTTGAAAAGATATTAGTTTCATTTTTCCCTATCATTGTGTTCACATCTAGTGTTGTTCATGACTCAAAGTACAACAAGCTATCTTTTGTTATGACTAAGTTTGATATTTCAGTGTTCCTATTGATCAAAGATAAAGATGACTTTGGATTTCATATTGGAGATGATGTGAAGGTTCTATATGGTATTCATTTTTCTTGTTGGTATTCTTGGATTGTGTGATGATCGTGTTGTTGGTCTACATTGGTTGAGGTGATCAATTTTGCTATTTCGGTAGTGTGTTGACGTTTCTTTAGTTAGGTCCTAGCTGACATGATGTGGTAACGTGTTGAGATTCTTGATGTTGTCTTGATGACACATATGCATGTTCATGGATGAATATTTGGGTCCTATCTAAGTCTTGGACAAATTGATTTGGATCTCATTAGAGATTGAGCATAATGTTTATATCTTTTATTTTAATAGGTCTTAACCGACCTAGTGGTTGATTATTCTTTGTAATTGGTATAAATAAGAGATTATTTCATAATTGTGTGAGTGAGTGAGTGAAAAAGAGAGATGAGTGTGTTTGTATTCTACATTTGAGGTAGATTTTGTACTTCATTGGAACTATTTTGGCATAGGAGATGCTATTAGTGAGTTTAGTTGTAAAGGACTATATATCAACCCTATTGTAATTGAAGATAGATTGGTGAACCTGACTGAGGGCCAGATCTGAGATTATAATATAAGCAATGAGCTTTAGGCAGTGTGTTTTTTGATTTAGCTATAATCCTTTGGTTGCAAGTGCATCATTTGTTCTCCATTTTCTCTTAACCAAACAATACTTCTAACAGAGTACATTCATCTTGTGGGTTTGACTCCCACTAAGGTTTTCCCTTAACCAGGTTTCCTCAAGACCAAATCTTGGTATTCTATATTATGTGTTGTAAATCTTGCATTATTGTTTATCTTTTAGATCTAAGTGATTAAAGAATAATTAAAATTAATATGTACACATAATTGATTCACTTCCCCCACTCTCAGTTGTTCTTGCCTTCTTTTGGGACTAATAAAATCCTCATTTACAATATTAAAATTTAACAATGGAGTCCATACTCTTAATAAGCCATTCTTTTAGTTTATGGCTCTAAGTTGCGGTATTTTGATCCTTTGTCACATGGATCACCTTTTACATTGTATATTACAACAATATTATTATAATATGTTACACCATATCCTTTATAGATTTTGGGGGAATAATACATTATACAATTTTTGTAGTGATTCCTAATATGTCATCATATGGTTGAACTGTTATTTCTTTGTCTCACTTGACTAGCTGCTAATGGAAGTATGTTCCTTTCTTCCTTATATTTTCCATGCTCCTACTAACACCTAAAAAATATATCGACACCTTTCCAAATTTCCTTTCTTGTTATCCATAGAATAATAGAAAATTATCATTGCCTACATCAATCTTATTAGAGCTCTATATGAGATAATTATTAAATACAATAAGTTTAAATCCTACCTTTGAGAATTAAAATTAAGATTAAGAGTAATTACAATCATTTTATATATACATATGTAATTCTATACCAAAAAAATTATGGAAAGAAATCCTCGATGTGTAAAATTATCTACCAACTCTATTAGAAAAGCCAAAGAAAAGAACCTCATCCTAACATAGTAGGGTGTTACATGATCAAAACACTAATATGTCGCCATTAAACCTTGTGAAAGAGCAAAAACTTCCAACTAAATATTAAACCCTAACCTCCAATAATAAAAATAGAAAGTAACCTCTGCATTCACCCAACATCAATCAGTCACTGTAAATTCCATATACGAATACTCCAGTCAAGTAAATTTATAATTTTAAGTCCAAATAAAGTACCAGTAAGGGATAGAAAGAGCACCAAACATTTCTAATTAACCATACAAGAATTGCAAGGATTAAATAACACTAATATGTCACCATTAAACCTTGCATAAGAGTAAAAGCTTCCAACTAAATATTAAACCCCAACCTCCAAATAATGAACATAGAAAGTAACCTCTGCATTCACCCAACATCAGTCAGTCATTGTAAATTCCATATACAAATACTCCAGTCAAGTAAATTTCTAATTTTAAGTCCAAATAAAGTACCAGTAAGGGATAAGAGCACCAATCATTTCTAATTAACCATACAAGAACTGCAAGGATTAAATAATGCAAGCCAAGAAAATTTCCTACAGAAAAGTCATTCACCGAACCTTATCTGGGCTCTCATAGAATAAAATACTGGTAAAGGATTACTGCCTTGAACAAAGAGAGGGCTATTTCAAGCTCACTAAGGAGTATCTCTTTGCACACACACACACACATACTAAAAATGATATAAAAGATAAGAATTGTATATCTCTTGAATTCCCAATAGAGTTACATTGCTTCTCAAGCCATTTCCATAAGCTCCCTGAATCATAACTGAAACTTTTTAAGAATAAATGAACCTATTTAAATGTATACATATATGTTTGTTTCGATTAAAGAGGACCTTCTTATGTCTTTCCATATACACACACACACATAGATAGAGATATACACACACAAATAGATACGTGTGCACGTACACACACACACACACACAAATTAAATAAGATTCAGATTTTAATAGGTGAAGCTGTAATGCCTAAATGATGGATCAAAATTCTCACATTAAGAGTATGAGAATGAAGATAAGTTCAAAGACGATTACCTCTAGCGCTCCCCTAAAAATATCAAGGAACCTAATCCTTGGAGAGTTATCCATCAATAACAAGTTGGATAGATATCTTATTAGGGTTAGATAAAGAGCACTAAGATTGGATATCCATCATAAGAAGAATCTTCTCCCTACCCTCTAAATTAAAAAACCTTCATCTGAAAGGCCAACTAAATCACAAAACAACAAGGGGATATCCCAATGATAGGAATAAGAAAGCATTAAAACCATTCATCTAGAATTTGAAATGAAAAAATAAGGATCTCTACATATAAAAAGACCCCAATGTGTACTAAGCTACCAAAATGGAAAATCCACCCAGAATACTACTCCCACAAATGAAATTTATGATGTTTATCTTTATTCCATACTAAAGTCAACCTAGGGATGACAACTATGTGTAAAATTATTTAGAGGAAAGTATATGTTAAGATGTATCAAATATTCAGCTACATAGTCATCCTTTAATCCTTTAAAATACTATCGAGAGAACATAGACTTACCAAAACTTTATTGAGTAATAGCCAAAAGTCATAAGATCTATAACTAGATACAACTATAATATTTAAAACCAAAGACCAAAATAGAGCAGTTCGCCTCAAAATGGTACTTTGAGACAAAATGAGGGTCCCATATAACTATGATAAGAGTTTATTAAAGGAGAGACAATTATCACAAAAATGGTGCACTCCTATAACTAAACCATATATCCTATCTAGAGCATACTAGGATTCTCCTCATTCCATGCCAAAATTAGAGCTTGGCTAATCTTTTTAGTCCACTTGATGAACACAAAAATGAAGATCCTCTATGTTCTCAAGGCCATTCTCCTCATGTACTCTATCTACATTAAGGTAGTCCTCAATCCATTCTCTATTTGTAGGCTTCCTAACTTGAAAGAAATGCATCAAGAAATCCAAATTACTCTATATTATGGGTCCCTGAGCCCAAATTTGGCCATGTCCTCTGAATAAAGGTTTGGATAGGTTATGAGAAAAGTACTCTTAATCACGAGCATATCTTAATGTTTAGACCTCGGTATAGTCAGGTTAGCTCTAATGTTCACCATAAGTCTATAAAGGCCAACCAAAATTTCTTTGATGAATACCTCTCAGTAGAGTCTCACAATATCAACCCTATCTTTGTAAATATCCATCACAATTGTGATGATCATAGCCAGGATATCTGGTTTCACCCTAAATTTATCATAGTTGTTAACAAATTGGTCATCTAGACTCCTCATAACAGCTCTCCATATCACCTTATTTTTTACATCCACAATTTGCCTGATTCTATCAATTTTCACCTCCATGTCAAACAACATTTGTCTATTAATACTTCCCAACTTAATCGGAGTCTCAATGGGTAATAGTAAGGATACAAACATAATGCAAAGTAAGTGAAAATGAGAGGTACCCTAAAGGTATGCAAATTTAAGGCCAAAACTATTTGGAGAATTCTGAGAAGACATCCCCGTACAACTTGTTGTCATGATAAGACATTCATCATAAATGCTTGAGATCAAATCATTAATAGTAGCGAAGTATATTTTCCAACCATTTAATAATAAATTACCTCATCTATCAAATATTTTCCCTTTACTAGTCTTAAATATTAAGTGTTCATCACTTGCTATCAAAAGAAAGGGGAGATTTAACTACCCAAGGACATACACCCAATTTTAGAACATTAGAGGGGGTGAGGCTTCTGATAATTGATCATCAAATCAAACGTCATAAGAGACCTTAATAAATGCATCGATGGAGATCAATTAGAAAAGATATGCAAAGAATTACTCCTCCTAAACATATCTTTATGTGACATCATTTTAAAGGTGAATAAATAACTTTTGATCAAACACGTGTATAGAATTTGCACTATTTTATGTCTACTTCCAAAGATTAAGAATTTTGAGTGGCCACTAATTCTCAAACCCATATTCTTAGACAAGGTCCTTGAAGATTTAAAAATGTAAATTGATGAATACAAGCATCCAAAAGTGTTTATATCTATCTATACACACACACACACACACACACACACACATATATTTGTATGTATGTATACATATATATGTATGTGTATATATACATATATGTATGTAGATGTATGCAGATATGTGTGTGTGTGTGTGTGTGTGTGTGTGTGCGCACGCGCATATGTGTATATATATACATATGTCTATCTGTGTAACTAAATATATCTCTATATATATGACTATATATGTAGATATATATTGATTTTTATGTATTTACACACACAAACACACACACACACATATATATATATATGAATATATGTGTGTGTGTGTGTGTGTATTAATATACATATATGTGTGTATATTTACACACACACACACACACACACACACACACACATATACATATACATATATATATATATATAGACCTATATTTCTGATTAAAAGATAAACCCATATAAATATCAATTAGAACGTGGTTCAATTAGAAAAGCCTATCAAAGAATCTACTACTAAATAGGTTCTTGTTCATGGCTCTTTTAGTGAATGAGTAATAATATATTCCTAAATACCTCTGAAATGCTATCTATTATTCCTAGGCCTTTACATTAGTCCATACCTCATTCTTTAACTTAATCCTTTCCTTTAAAACCTACTGATCTACATAATGGTATTTCCATCAACTCCTTTATTTTCTATATCATCTTCTCTAGAGTTGGCTTCCCTATAAATATGGTTGTAGGTAATCTTCTTATAGGATTGGGCTAAGTATAGTGCTCTTGAAAGTATCACATACTCCAGTTTGGCATAGATCCTTTTCTTAGATCATTGATCACAATTATCGAGTCCCCTTCAATGGCCAATTTTTCAACCCTTTTCTCTTTACACATTAACAACCCTTCTACAAGACCTATTAGCTCTGCCATATTGTTAGTTTCATATCCAATAGGCCTTTCCATCCTTTCCACCTCTATTCCTTCAAAGTTGTGAAGAAAAAAACCTATGACTTCTTCACATGGGTTTCCTCTTGAAGCTCTATCAAAGTTGAGCATAAAAAACACTCTCTTAGGCAGTTGCCACTTGCATTCATCTCTTTTTTGCTTATTCTACTTAGCTCCAAGTCCTATAAAATGAGGAATTTTCAGGCCATTCCATCTACCTCTCATCTTCTCATCCCATTAAGTCATATTTGCCTCCACTTATTGCATGTTCATAATTCTACTATTCACAATCTCAATAATGGACGCTTTAATTTTATTGGTAATTTGTTCCCATCTCATCCTTTTATCCTTAAAAATGTGTTTATTCCTCTCCTTCCATAACTCCCATATGACAATAGATGGTGCTACAATCCATAGGCCTCCATACAAAAATTCCTTGTTTCTAACAGGCTAGGCTTGAAACATACTTAAGATTGACCTTGGTATTATTGTGTTCCATCCTAGTTTATTGTATAGAAAATTCTAATATTGGTGAGAGAATCTATAGGTTAATAGTATGCAGTATGTACTTTCTTCATCCTCTTCATAGAGGGGGCACCTACTTGGACCCACATATCTCATTCTTCTAAATATGTCAGCTATTAGAATCCTATTTTGTAATGCTAACCATGAGAGCATCCCTGCCTTTGGTAAGCAATTTTTGTCCCAACATAGATCCAATGATATGTCTATCTTTGGTCTCAACCACTTTCCCATTAAGTATTTATAGCCCTCCTTAGTATTATAGTCTCCAGTTTTCAAGCCATCCCAAACCAGTTTATCCTTACCTGCATAAGTGACAGTTCTATTTTTCATAATCCTAATCAAGTCCTATTTTTCCCTATCTGGGATATTGATGTCATCAACAAAAACCTTAGTGGCGATTATTCACCATTTGGTGAATGTCGCATGTCAGTAACTAGAGAGTTGGCAAATATAATTCATATATTAGATTGACCCTATCACCTAAAATTTATTAATATTGGGTCCAATTCCTGGGCCCATTGCCCATTGGTTTATTTAATTTTCTCTCTTTCTTTCACATTATTGCCAATGGAATATAATCTTTGGAGATGTCAAATTTTAAACATTCGCCTATAATTTCCAAGCGGCCCCAAATGGATGGCCTATATTCGCCAATAATTTTATACATATATATTTATAGGCGGCCCCAAATTATCTTAGCATTTTACAGATGCGTGTTTCAAACAGACATATTTTTGCCAACTTTATTAATCATACCAAGGTACTAGATGACCCATAATCACCTCATAAATAACACAAGACCTATTATAATTATGCGGGCTTCACCAAATATTTGTATACCTACTACCTCCCACTGAATTCACCAAAAAATGATTATTATAAATACATTCATAGATCAATGTTATTGTACACAATTTGGCTCGGTTCAATTTGATTGATGGCGAAGTTCAGACTATTGAGTGCATTAGTGAGTTGCGACTGCAATTGAATTTGAGGAAAAGGTAAGTGATTATTATTCTGTGACTATATAATTTTGAGTTCATTCTTATTTAGTGGGGACCAATTAGTGAACAATGGTGACCAGGGAGACCTCAGACATGATTTTAGGGCAAATGAATCATATTTATATATTATAGTTCTATTGTCACTTCTTCAACAAGCAAACATTTTTTTTTGCACTGGTAGGTTGGTAGCATTTATTTCATTGAAGAATCAAGATGTTGAACAAGAATAAGGGTAAGGCTCCTGAATATGGGGAAATCCAAGAGAGGCTAGCAAAATGCAAAACCTTATCATCGTACTTTGGTCATGGTGTTGGAAATGTTTTTGGCCAAAATCAAGAAGCTACTTCATCACAAGAATATTTTCAAGATTCACAACCTGAACCTACATGGCATATTAAAGAAGTCAATGAACCTAATATATTAGATCAAGATGAACTTGAAGAATATTTTTAGTTAAATACCCAGAGTAGCCATAATGATATAATCGACTTGGATGAGACCGATAATGTCAGAGAAGATGATGGTGCAGGGAAGAAGAAAAGAAAATATAATTCAAAGAATGATAGAGAATCAAAAAAAGATTGGATGTGGGATTTGTCGATGAATTTTCAAGTAGAATGAGTGTCAAAGTATCCTTTCATTGAACCAGTGGACAATCCAATTAAAGGTGAGCCTCCGGTAGAATGTAGATGTAAGATTTGCATCAAGATAAATAAGAAGGAAAAGATGTTGTAGCTAAAAATTAACACCATAAAGAAGCATATGGGTAAATTTTATGAAAAGAAAACCATAGATGGAGTTCAAAAATCAATGATAAGATGGGAAAAAGGAGGGATCTCAGCATGTTAGGGATGCAGAATTATTTGAATTTCAATAGAATATAAAGATGAAGCACAGTGAAGTTAAAGGCTCTATTGAAGCTTGCTTTGGAAAAGCATTGGAAGTAGAACTAATGGTTAAAGTTGTTCAATTAATTATTGTCTTTAATATTTTGAGCAAAGGGCATCCTATGATAGACTACCCATCATTGAGTGATTTATTACACTTTTTGAAAGTTCATAACTATCCTAATAGTCACTGGTTAGTAAACAGTGGATGGGAATGGTAAAGTTGTCTTGCCGAGGTTGAAAAAGAGGATCTAAAGGCAAAAAATTAAAGAGTCAAATTTTATTGCATTATCTTTAGACGAGGTTACAACAGTCGATAATACTTCATGGGTATGCATGCATGTTTATACTATACATAATTTTGTCTGCCAACCTCATATACTAACTATTTCTAAAATGAAGAATAATGCGACAACAGAAAATCTATTTGAACTAGTAAAGAGTTCTCTAATTGAACATGGAGGTATAAATGACATGACGATTGCCAAAAAGTTGGTGTCTTTTGGAGAAGATCGAGCTTCAGTAATGAAAGGCCATAGGGGCAGTCTTTGCACAAAGATACAATCTTCTTGTGCACCCTATGTTACTCCCATTCACTACATGGCCCACAGAATGAATCTAGCTTTTGGAGATGTCAGCAAGCATCCTTCAGTACAAAAAAATTGAACTTTTAATCAAAGAGATCTACCAATACTTATGTCAAAGTCTGAAATGATTAAGGGAATTTCAAAACTTTGCCAAAGGACTAACCGATGGGAATAAGCTTCTTAAGGATAATGATACCAGATGGATCTCTTTGGATGGACCAACACATCGAGTTTTTTCTGAATATCAATCGTTCCTTGGTCTAATTAACTCAAGTCATGAATAAGCAGGGCTACTAAAATTTCCTATGCTTCTACAAATGTTAGGTAATGTAGAGACACTCTTAATGTTTGCAGGTCTTCTCCCCATGCTTGAGGAAATGAGAAATATAATAAAAAGGGCCCAACAAAGAGCTATGTATATTGTAGAATATTTTGCGCTGTGTAAATTGACATGCATGATGCTTGATAATCTCTATCGATCATGCGATGATGTAAAATTTTCCACCTAGCTAAAAATCACAGATTTGGATAATCCTAATAGCTTTTTAAAGATCGGTGCAAACAAGGAGTTATTTGCAGAAGGTCATGAAGTTGAGATACCAATGCACTATGTTGCTAGGTTTGAGTTCAAGGAACCAGGAAAGAACCCCAGGAAGTGACTATCAAGTGTTAAAAGGGAAGACTTTACCAAGATCGTTGAGTCTATAATATCTTTTGTGAAGCACATTTCCTGTGATCTTTCCTCACATATTAGAGAAAGATTGCCTCCTGTCAAACTACTTGAATCCATGGCTATTGTGTTTCCTTGATATTGGAGTATGAACAATTCAAAATATTTTCAAACTAGGCTACTAACTTTGATAGATCATTTTTGCAAAACCAAAGAGTTAAATGGAGTAACTCTAGATGGAATTTTAGATGAATCTCATTTGAGAGAGAAATCAGATCATTTTTCATAGACAATGAGGGATCAATATAATATTATGTGAAACCCCCACGAAGATGGATCGGTAACAAGGCTTTGGAAAAATCTAGCTGAGAGCCAAATGTTGATTGATTCAATATTAGAATTTTTCAAGCTTGCTGATTTATGTTTGACCATGATATTGGGGTTGGTGGACGATACGATATTTTTCAATGCTTTGGGATTCCTAAAGTCAAAGCTAAGAAACAAACTAGACAAGAATTTAGAAAATTTCTTGAGGCTCTATACATCTAGGTATGAAGTCAATACTTTTCCTTATGCAAGGGAATTGAAATTGTAGAGGAAGAAATGTCAGAGAAGAGGGTCGGGCAACATTTCAAACCAAAGTGGGAGTTCTAGAGACAATGATGTCATTGACTCATGTATGGGTACTGGTACTACTAGCGGTGAACATCAATTAAGTAGAGGTATGTAGAGTGAAGAAAATATATCAAAGAGCCAAGGAAGCTATGAAGTTGATGGCGATGAATCCGAGGATCCCGATAATGATATGATGTTGCAGCTTGAACCATTTTAGAAGTAGAAGGTCCTAGGTATTTATTAAACTTTTTCCTATAGTATACTGTCAATTTCTGTATCTCACCATTAATCATGCATAATAGAATATTCCAATGTCAAAAACATGAATGTGGTTGATAATGTCATCAAGATTCAATTCTACAATTAATAATGGTTTTCATTTTCATTATTCAGCTCATATGGTACAATTCTTGTAGATTTTCATTTTTTTAAAAACATAGCAAGTCATATGTTACAATTCTTAGAAATGGTGATTCTCATTAATTTATTTACAAATATGATATAATGTAACAATTCATTCATTAATAGTAGTAAGAACACAACTCTTTGATTCTATTTACAAAAGTCAATGACTCAATACCCAATTTCAATTTCATTACCCTTAGCCAATGACCCTGAATTCCCTTTTATAGAAACAAGGGAGAAAAAATAGCTTCAGGTCAATTTGCCTAATGTGAAGTCTCAAAATCAAAATCAGTAAGACAACTACAACATCTCTACAACTGTACATTATTGCATTTGATAGGCCATTTTAGTAAATTAGCAATAACATCTGCTACATTCATCATGTTCAAAAAACAAAGTTCAAACTTGTTACTTTAAACTCAATTCAAGCAATTAGAAAAAAAATATAGAGATGATTGAAACTAAAATTAATTTCACATACTATGATTGATGAGATGATTCTATCATTTTGTTTAGTATACTCCATTATGTGTTGGTTGGAAGGTCAATATTTGTCAAGTTATAGTAAATGACCTGCAACCTTGTCAGCCATCCATACTTGGAAGAGTGACTTGAAAGAAATGATCTTTCCAATACTGCATTCAAATTTGTCAATGGTTTGATGCACTTTTCAATGCCTTCATGAGTTGTGTCCTGGGGAAGCTTGCCTAAATCAAACATCATTGTGTCTTCCAACTTTATTTGTAAGCTTCTTTTCCAACGAAATTCATTGATGAGTTATTAGGACCAGGACTTGACAAACCAAGATCTATGATTTTGGTTGTTTTTTGTTCATCTTAGCGAGATTTGTCCCAAATAAGGCTAGAGTTTCCTCTCCTTCCATTAGTTTCTAACATTTTTGAAAGAAAATTTTTTCCTTTATTGATGCATGAACGCGGTCATAAATTCTCTTGCTTGCCAAATGCATGTCACTAGTTGTGTTGATTTGTTGCAAAATCTTCTTTGCAGTATTATGTCTCTGACAAAAACATTTGTTCTTCTCAATGTACTCTTTGAGCTTCCAAAAAACATCTCTAAGACTTTCATTCAATTCAAACCAATCACACAACCTATCATCAGTCACCTTTATTTGCCTCCAAAAGTATTTTTTTTATTTTCTTGAGTGTATTATTTACTCGGTCATTCAAGCTGTTTCTTAAGTTTTCATTGTATTACTTGCCTTCTTTAGCTCTTCTCTCATTTCTGAAAATTGGTGTTCACTATATTTTTTTTATTTTCTTTGCTTTCTCTTCGCACTATTTTTCTTTCTCTTCCCACTATTTTTATTTTACCCTCTCATTCTCCAATTCTTTATTTAATTTATTGATTGCATGTGTCGTAATCTCCATGCATTTGTATAAACTTAATGAAGAGACTTTTTCATCCTCAAGTTTTTTATTGCTCTCTTCCAATTTTTCCCTCAGAATTTTCAATTATGTGTCCATGTGTTCTTGTTGTCCAATTGTTTCTTTAGAGGATGAATTTTGTATGCTTTTCTCTAATTCTTTGCACCTGTTATCTACTCCTTTCTCCTTTGCCTTTTAATTTGCCAAGTTTTCCTTTAACTTATCTATTGTGCCCTGAAGCTTTCCTTTCTCTCTCTCCAACTTTATCACTGAACTATAGACCCCTTGGTTGGTCATTTTTGACACATTTATCTTGTCCACATTTTGTATTTTGGATAAATCCATTTGGAGAGTGCTAACTTGAAATTCAGATGGATCTAACTGACTCTCTGGTGGATTGTTATCTCTAGTTAGGGGAATAACAACCATGAACTCCATTGTTTCTTTCTTTGGATCATATATGGGAAATAACCTATTTGATGCAGGTTCTGCATCGTGAGCTGCAACAATTGCATCCCTCTTCAATGTCTTAGTATTTTATCTATTCCTATTTTTTGATTGTTCAAAGTTAGTTACAAAATCATTGTAATGAAAATAAGGGTTTTTTGATATAATTGAATGTTTGAAAGGTGAAATAGCACTTGCAGTGATGTGCGAGCTTCCACCTATGTTGCATGTGGTTATCCTAATTCCACCATGAGGATTAACAACATCCTGATCCATTACAAGTGGAGTTTTTGGACTATTTTGAGGGTTTTGTCATGAAGGTGTGGCAATTGTTGGACTCACAGTCACCATTTCCATTGTTGGACTTGTCATAATCTTTTGCTTCTTTACACTGTCTTAATCTCTAGGATCCACTGATCCCATGGCCATGTCCAACTGTAATGTCATTTTTGGACCACTAGTACTACATATGATATCCACACCAGTGGGAGTGGCACTTGATTTAGGTTGAATCTGAGTGCTTGGAATAGGTGGAATTGGATTTGAAGCTTGAACAAATGAAATTGCAAGGGTATGAGACTGAGTAGTATTTTTTTTGATGAATCTGATGATTCAACTCCAAGGACTGGTTTCTCACCATATTTTGGTGGAACTAGTGGGATAGGTAGACACCAAAGCCCTTGTCCTCTGGGACCCAAACCGCCCCAACCTGGATAGCCCATTTTTTCTACAATATATGCCCCTTTGGTATATTTTTCTTTTGTGGACATATCAACTCCACTACTAAGTTAATATACATTAGTGGATGTGGGATTCACAGAATCCTGCTCATACTCATTATCTGGATGATCATCATCATTGTGATATGCTTCAGCTAGATGCTCCTTATTCCACAATTCGCTAAATATTTTATCCTCTTCCACTTCATAAAGATAAGCAGAGGTCTTTAGCTTGTCGATATTCCTCCTCATTTACCAAAAATCAAAATTTTTGGTTTGAGTCCAATTAGCATCTGTACACTCATCCACTAGGGCTTTTGGAATAGATTTTCTAGATAGTTGAGCAACTTTCTGGTAGAAATTGTACAATGTCATGGGCTGCACATTTCCTTTCTGTTTGTGTGATGCCATGATTTATGATGACAATTCCTATATTGAAATATTATTTTCAGCAGCGTATTTCTCCATCTCTTTTTTGACCTCATCCTAAGACTCCATGTTTTTAAATTTTTCAATCAATGGCATACTCTCATGTTGACATTTTCTTGTAGAGTTTCCATTCTCTCTAACCTTTGTTCCAATTATGTTGAGTGGATCGTACTGCCAATGAATGACAACATCAAAGTGAAAAATTGAAAAAAAATCCCGTGCCACTTTGAATTCTCTTCTCTCAAATGTGAACCCTCCAAATGAGAAAGGCAATCAAGGAAATATCATTTTCTTTTGCTGACCATTAAAGAGTACATCTATGCTCTCTATCTTCCATACATATTCCAATGCAAATACCCCCTTTGTCACATGTATTGGAAGTTTGTATGGTTCTACCACTGAACCGTAAAACCTTAACATAGTGTACTCTACCATTGAGTACCAGTCAACCAATTGTATTTGACTTCCCATTTGACCTCAATCTCTACAAGAAACATGCAATCTAGGCTTTGGAGTGCCTATAATTTTATGATACATTGGTACCAAAAATAAGTCTACAAAATTATTGTAGTTCCTTCTATTATCAATCATCGTTATCTCAGGAGTCCATTCATATATTATATTTTGGACCTGACTACAAAGCTTGTTTGTTTGAAATATTGCATGATGCCTTGCTAAGAGAAGGTATAACAAGTAGGTTGTGAATCTAAATGTCTTCTGTGAACCTCTTTTAATCATTAATAATTTTTCTTGCATGCAATGAACAATGTGCTCAATAAAACTATATTTTAGTGGTTCATTTTCACAATGAATATGAAAAAGAATTTCAAGAATGCTAGCACCCACTTATTTGTTACTATCCAATCCCAAACAAAATACTAGCAAGGAAATACTATTTTGAACCCATTGCACAAAAATATCATAATCATAAGGAGGCTTATGATATGGATTCAGACTAGAACCGCTTGTTATTCCTCTGATATACGAATCTTTCTATGTTGCTTCTATTTTTTCATAATCCTTTGCCAGCTTTCCCAGGTCAATGTGCACATTTGAGTTTTGTTGTTCAAACCCTAGGTCCAACAAACTAGCAATTAATTCACTCTCGGTTATGGACAAAATTTCCTCCTGAGTATTTTTATTCACAATTTATTTTCTATTTTCATCATAATTTTTGGTGCAGACCATGATAATTTTTCGGCAAGGGAATACTTGAGGTAACACCATGCGTGTTGACCCAGCAACCCATGGTGCAATTTTATTTGTCGTTGCCTTTACCGTGTTGTTAAATGGATAAAATTTTGAACCCTTTTTTGGATCATTCCACTTATTTTCAAGTGCAAATATAATTTACATTATTCCCTTATTTCCATGGATAACAAGATCATAAATATGATGGAATTCATTAGTGAAACCTAGTGTTTTAACTAGATTGTGGAAGTATATTATCTCTGTCTCCCGTCTTTTCCTTTTACTCATAATTGTAGCATTTATTTTGGCCATCATTGTATTTACTCATAGGAAAATTCAAATAATTCTACTCAACTACAATTTACAAGAGTGATTCAAAATTAAACCCTAATTCTAGTTCTATAATCTAAATAGTAAACTATGAGATTCAAAAAATTAAAATGCCGGGACGTAGGTGTTCAGGATTTTACCTAGAATTTCAATTTGAGAAGACTGTGTGTAGGCAAAGAGATGAGAGACTCTATTACATTCCTCAATGTAGAAGCCGTAACCCCTTTTTGAATCTCCAATACTAGTTACAACTCAAAAACTTAGATTGAAAACTTGATGGGAAAAATTTGTATAATCGTGTCTCATGTTAAATTTTATTGTTTCTTTCTAAAGACTGATATCTGATGTCACTATGACATGTGTCACTTAATCGTTTGACATTACAAATTCAGTTGGAGACCCAAAATTGAGCTTATTAGTTATTGATGAGTCTAATTATTGACTCAATTTTGTTATGATCTTTATGTTTTGTTGATACTCTGACAAACATTTCCAAGACATTTTATTACTTAAAATTATGTGAACCTATGCCAAGTATAGCTAAAGCCACAAAATCTAAGGGTAGCTTGAATGATATGTTTTGCTGACTATTATAAATATAATGCAGTACTTCATATAATTATTTCAAGCTATGTTCTAACATTTAAGTAGGATTTGAAAATGTTGACTTGTGTATGTGTACAGAATGTTACTAACCTTTCAAGTAAATACGGAGCGGTATGAGAAGTGGCACATTTGCATTGAAGAAGGGAATTAGAAGACCAACCATGGCGAGAGAATTCAGCACAATTCCAATGGAGATGTCGAGCTTTCAAGGAGTGGTTGTTCCAGAGAATATAGGGAATTAGTCTTCCTATATTTCCTCATAACTGTTATTCTGTTGGCAATAGTAATTGTATCATGTTATGGTTGTTTTATCTCCTCCATATGTGGTGAGGTTTTATGAAACTTTTTCTGTTATGTTTTCAATAAGTGTCAATCCTTGATATAAAGGGATTTTGACTGATTTAGGAAGAAAGAAAGATAGATAGAATTAGGTACTCAATATAGTGAAATTTGCTCTGTTCTTCATGTTTTGTTCAGTTGTTATGTAACCAGTTAAGAAGAATTTAATGGAAGAGTGATTTTGGATTATTCCTTGTGTTGAGTAGTTAGCAGAAGCCAACCAAGGGGGCCCACTTGGGAGGTGGATTAGATTAAGTAGAATAGATTTTCTTTCTGTACTTTTCCTATTTTCAGATAAAGCAATAGTTTTGTTCTTGCAACATTGCCACTGTAGTTGTTCCTGCAGCATTTGCGGAGATGGGTATAGTGAATGTTTCGAGTGTTAGATAGGCTTAGATTCATTTCATGTGTTTTCTACAGTAATTTCATTCAATAGTCAAGTGTATTTACTTTCCTTCAGCAATAGCATAGATTCCTTTCATGCATTTTATCTTCCTGTAGCATAAGTGTTTTGACTCCTAAAGGAACTTAGTGCACAAACTGTGTTGTCCCATTTCAAGTCTACATCCCTGGGTTGACAATCTAAATGCATTTCATGATGGGGATAAGTAATCCATAGCATAGATATATTACCCTTGAGAGAGACAATGGCATGATTATCTCTACCTATTGTGAGACTGTTCATTTTTGGCATCATTACCGAGGATGGTGTCAAACTAGGAACCTTAATGAGTCATTTATTTTAGCTTAGTTTCCTATTTTTACTTAATACCAAGGAGTTGTGATCTTGCTTCACAAGTCATCAACTTACTTGCATGCATCGAAGAAGGTGAGATGCTCATGGCAGATTTCTTCCAAAAGAACCTATTAAACTGAAAGAAGAGTTTGAAGAGCTTGAATTACCATTTCTTGACGCCAGTCCTAAATTTGTTGCAACATATTTAACAGAAGAAGAATAAACTCAAGAAACATTTGACCTTCGTCCTTTTGCAAAGATATTAGCCATTTTTCATTATAATCCCAATCTAGGACCACCTCTTGCTCAGAGCCCTCCAGTCAATAATACTTTCCAACTGCAGTTTCAATATCCAACACCTCTAGTAATGGCAACTCCTACATTCCCATTTCCAATTCCAAGTCTTATTAATAATCCTAACCTCAAGAACATACCTGCTTCAGCACTTCCAAAGTTCTATGGCCTTGTTATAGAGGATCCTGACACCTTTTTGTTCACGTTTGACATATTGTGTCAAAGTTTTGACTATAATACTGATAATCATAAGCTAAAGTTATTTCCAACAACTCTGAAAGAGTCATCCCTCAGATGGTTCATGGGCTTAGGAGTGAATGCAATAGCTAATTGGGATGAGATGCGAGATTTTTTCCTAAGGAAGTATAAGGAATACTACAAGGGAAGTGATTCAAAAGGAGATGAAATCTTCCATATGTCACAAAGAGAAGATGAGACATTAGAAGACTACACATCATGCTTCTTATTCAACCTACAGAAGAACCCACAACATGCATTGCAAGAGGATTCACAGAAGCTGATTTTTCTGAGAGGAGTGAATGAAAATTGTCTTGAAGCTCTGGACCTCATGGCAAGAGGTGACATATCTCAATCCTCCTGGGATAACCTTCAGAAGATTTGTATGAATTATTCTAGAGTAGCAGTAAAGAAAGGAAGGGGATTCCATTTAGCACTGAATAAAGGAAGTGGCTTTGGTATCTCAAAGATGGAGATTTCAAACTTTCTATCAGACTTTAAGAAAGACATCATCAATGATGTTGCTACTCACCCGGACACTATGACCGCCAAGAAGAAACATGCAGATGTAGAAGCACAACTAATTGAATATTGCCCTCATTGCCATAAAAAAAGGAAGGATTGTCAATGCAAATTGGTCGCAAACCTAGAGAATCAACATCTTCTAACTGAGTACTTGAAGATAGAAGGAGAGGATGAGCAAGTATTCTTTGTTGCTCAATGTCGGCCTTTGGCCATGAGACAAGGTATGCCTCAAGACCCATTACAAACTTCAAGTCCATATAATAGTTAGTGGCAAAACCGGAATGTCCAAAGTCCTCCACAGTATAATCAACCCACTTGGAATAATGCTTGGCCAAATAATCAACAGAATCAATGGTATCCTCCTCAACAACCCCAATGGTCACAATTCCAAAACCAATGGTAACAACCACAAGGAAATTGGTAGCCCACTAACCAATGGAGAGGACCTCAGCAATGGCCTAACCCAAATCCTGGATATCCACCTCTACCACCTCCAACAAATATGCCTGCAATAATGTCACCACCTCCAAATGTAGGTCCACAAAAGTAGACACAATTACCTACTCAACCTCAACCGAATCCCAATAGTTAATAGGAAGAGCAGAAAATGTATGCTACTGATTCTCAATAGTACCCTACCTATGCAATTGATATAGCTAATATACACCTAAGATTGGGTACTACATTACCAACACCTGAACCACCCTTGATCACAGAAGTGCCAAATCTTCCTGCAGTAGCAATACTGATTCCAAAAAATCATTTGCCAAATATTGTTGCATCAGAAAATGTTTCCAACTTTCCTAATGTTCAAACATCAATTAAACCACCTTTTTCCCAAAGGCTCGGCATGGAGAAACCCATACTAAAAGAAGAAGAGCAACCATTTGATATCATTGACCAGCTTAAGAACATGCATGTCCAAATTCCCCTGTTTTAAGCAAAAAAAGATGTTCCAGTTTATGGAAAGGCAATTAAAAAGCTTGTCTTAAAAAGCTTGGGAGAAAGAAAAAGGATCCTACAATAGTTCATGTTATAGGACAATTGGCTGATATCATGTTAGGAAAACTGGTAATCCCAAAATATTCAGATCTAGGGAGTCCAGTTGTGAATATCATCATTAATGACCAGTCTATCAAAAATGCATTAATAGACTTAGGTGCTGCTATTAATGTCATGACAAAGAATACTATGAATAAACTGAGCATTGAAGGGCTGAGAGCTACTCCAACCGTATTACAATTAGCAGATAGCTCTACTATTACTCCAGATGGAATGATAGAAGATATAATAGTTGCCTTAGATTCTTAGGAGTACCCTGCTGATTTCATGATCCTTTCACCAAAAGTCAACCTTGCTGGTTACCCAATTATTCTAGGACGTCCATGATTAGCAACAGTTGATGCTAACATAAGTTGTAGATCAGGGACATGACAATTTTAGATGGGCAAGCCACTAATTATAAACTAGCATTGTATCCTCCAGCTCAACCACAGTCAAATTTGAATACACCTATATGGCCAGACTTAGGAGATGGGGAAGAAGAACTGAATTCTATGGTTCAACTCATGATGTTACATAGGAAAACCTTTCTAAAGATGCAAGAGGAAGATGAAGTCATCTGGAGCATTCTTAATAATGATTGTATTGTAATCAAAGATGTATCTAAGAGTTCTGTGTTAGAATTAAGTAAATATGAAAATAATTTTGAGGATTGTGTATTGCCTTCAGAACCCAATATTGTCTACCAGTTGCTACCTAGTGAGGTCAACACAAGTCCTATACCTGAAGTATCCATGCTTGACCTTACAACAACTGTAGAGCTTTCTAAAGGTCATAATCTCCATGTGAATAATAAGTTACCTTCACAACAATTGGAGCAACTAACAAAACTGCTGCAAACACATGAGAAAGCCTTTGCATGGGATTATGGGGACATGAAGGGATTAAGCCCTACATTGTGTACTCACAGAATATATAAAAATGAAGGAAGCCTACCCCTATGACAACCTCAAAGGAGGATTAACCCAGCATTAAGGGAGACAATCAAAACTGAATTACAAAAGCTATTAGATGTTGGCTTTATATATCCTATATCTGACAGTAAGCGGGTATCACCTTTGGTTATAGTACCCAAAAAGGGAGGAAAATGGAGGATTTGTATGGATTACAGGGAGTTAAACAAAGCTACCAAGAGAGATCACTTTCCACTACCATTCATTGACCAAGTACTTGATACTTTGGCTGGTAAGAAGTATTTTTCCTTTCTTGATGGATATAGTGGATACAATCAGATAAGTATTGCTCTAGAGGACCAGGAGAAGACTACATTCACATGTCCATGGGGGACATATGCATATTTAGTTCTACCTTTTGGGTTATGTAATGCTCCAGCAATGTTTCAAAGAGCAGCGATTAGTATTTTTGCTGATATATCACATGACTGTATGGAGATATATATGGATGACTTTATAGCATTTGGAGTAACATTTGAAGAGGCTTTGAAGAATCTTGAAAAGATACTAATCAAGTGTAAGGAACATAACCTATCCCTTAATAGTGAGAAATTATTTATGATTATGTAGGAAGGAGTGGTACTTGGGCATTTCATTTCGGTAGTAGGAATTCAAGTGGACCCAGCTAAAGTAGAAGTAATACTTACACTACCTACCCCTATTAAACAAAAAGATGTAAGATCTTTTCTAGGACATGCTAGATACTATAGACGGTTTATTCAAAATTTTAGTCAAATAGCTAGCCCTCTGTATACACTACTTACCAATGAAGCTGAATTTAAGTGGACCCAAGCGTGTGATGAGTCATTCCTATAGCTAAAGAAACTCCTAACCACTGCACCAGTCCTAAAAGGACCTGATTGGTCTATTCCATTCCACATCCATACAAATGCATCTGATTACGCTATAGGTGTTGTGCTAGGACAAAAGCCTATTAACCTTGAGAATGTCATTTACTACATCGGTAAAAACCTCTATGGCCCTGAATTGAACTACACAGTTACTGAAAAGGAACTCTTAGTTGTAGTTTATGCATTGAACAAATTCTGACACTATGTCACAGGCTATCCTATTTTTGTTCACACTTATCACTCTGCAATAAAATATCTGATGAAAAAACCTTCTATAATAGACAGATTGGCAAGATGGCTCTTACTATTGCAGTAATTTGATATAACAATTGTTGATAAGCCAAGGAAGGCCAATGTAGTTGTTGACTACTTGTCTAGACTACAAAATGCTTATGAAGACACTACTCAGGTTGAAGATACATTTCCAGATGAACACATGTTCCATATAGCAATAAAAAACCCATGGTATGTAGACATAGCCAATTATCTAGCAGCAAATAAGATGCCCCCACTTTTTTCTCAGAAAGATAAGAAAAATATTGCAAAGAAAAGTTTTCAATTTTCATGGATAGATAACAATCTATTTTACACTAGTTCAATTAGATTATGAGAAGATGTGTAAGAGAAGATGAATTATATGATATACTCCATGCTTGTCATGATGAACCTTGTGGAGGTCATTTTGTAGCAAAGTGAACAGCAATGAAAATCTTAACAACAGGATATTACTGGCCTCAGTTACACAAAGATGTAGCCAGTTATACCCAAAAATGTGATAAGTGTCAAAGGATGGGTCATCCAACGAAATCAGATGAAATGCCACTCAATCCACAAGTATTCATAACACCTTTTGACAAGTGGGGTATGGACCTCATTGGCCCAATTGATCCACCATCAAATGGAAAATCCTACATCTTGCTTTGTACAAACTACCTAACAAAGTGGGTGGAAGTAAAAGCTATGCAGAATGCAAGGGATGAAAAAGTAGCCAAATTTTTGTACGAAGAGATATTTACAAGATATGGAGTTCCAAGAGAGCTTGTCACAGACCAAGGAGCACAGTTCACATCAAATTTGATCACAGAGCTAATGAAGGAGTATAGCATAAGGCATCAGAAATCTAGTCCTTATCATCCGTAAGCTAATGGACAGACATAAGTGACAAACAGAGAAATAGATGCCATATTAACAAAGACAATATAGTTGCACCACAAAGATTGGAGCAGCCGATTACCAGAAGTAGTTTGGGTTTATCGTACCACATGGAAGACAACAACAGGGTTCACACCATTTGAATTGATGTATGGAAAAGAAGCAATGTTGCCCATAGAATTTGAACACAAAATATTGCGCACAACACTTGAGCTAAACATCAATCTTCCTACAGCACAAGCAGAACATCTCCTCCATCTTAATTCCTTGGATGAAATGTGCAACAAGTCAGCATTAGAAAGAATAGAACTAATCCAAAATCAAAGGAAAAGATGGCATGATTTACATATCAAGAATACACAATTTCAAGTAGGAGATTGGGCTTTATTATATGATTCCAGATACAAGGATAACCTAGGAAAACTACAAACCAGATGGCTCGGACCCTATGAAATTCAACATGTCTTTGATAATGGAGTAGTTCAGCTGACAACACTTGATCCAGTACAATTCAAGCTGCTAGTAAATGGACACCGCATGCGCCCGTATAACAAGCCACAAACAAAAGAAGAATTCTTACAATAGTTCAACATGCACAGTTTAACAGCCCTGCAAGAAACAGTTCCTGCAGCCGAAGGTGAAAGCCTTTCTCCTATAGCATCACCATGACATGCTTTCTCTAGGCATTCATAATAAAACTTCATTCAATGAGGTATATTTCTTCATTCACATTTCTCAATTCTTCTCACCAACTCATCTCATTCCTACATCTACCACCCACTCAAATTCAATGTCACCCACAATTTCTCTTTTAAAATGCTTTCAATAAAATGCCACGTCAGCAATCTTATGCGGCCGCCGGAATCAACACTCTCATCAACTCACATTCATGTATGAAATTAATCGCCAAGTACAACTTTCTAACTCCTTACTTATTTTTAGCACACAGATTTAATTAATTATATATACTACTGCATTAAAAGTATAATATACACCTTAAGTCGGTTTTCCAAACTCGTGCCAAATTTAACAAGTGAGGACACTTGTTCAACTTTAGTAGGGGGCAGGGGAAGTGTACTAACTTCCAAGTGTCATTCCTAAACTATCCTTGTCATACCCCTATCACATCAGTGTTGTACTTAGGTTGTGTTCCATTATTTTTTAAATCCTTCACACATTTCTCTGTACTTTCAAATTCTAATTTCTTGACCTTGATGACTTCAAAAGGATCATAATTAATTTGTGAGGTAACTCGCACTTAAGGTATTGATGTCTTCTGAAATCAATGCCATTATTATAGTTCGTGTCAAGTAAATCAAATGTAATGCGAGTGAAAATATTGGCATTTTTCATGAATCGCAATTGCATTTCAAAAGAGGGAATTTGCAGAGAAACTGAAAGCTTAGTAGTGGGTTGGAGAGCTGAGAAGTTAGAAATTGGGTATTATTAAGATGGGCGGACATTTACAAAGACATGAACCAGTCATTCATGGCATTTTGCTAGCAGATGTTGAGGTAGTCTGCAGATTCAATGCATGCGGCTAGCTTGGTTATTTCCTGCAACTAACAGAGTTTAATGACGAGGTTGCTGCGGAATTCATGGGAACATTTGAAGAAGGGAAAGCAACAGTATGGGGATTGACAGTCATTTCCACTAGAGAGAGAATTGCAGAAGTAACAGGGTTACCAGTTATAGGAGAGCATTATCCAAATGAGCATGATGCAAGGTCATCTCGTGCTCAGTTCTCTAGGCCGGTTGATCCTCCACTTGAAATTACTAAGCAAGGGTGCAGCAGATTGTCCCTTCCTCAGCCATTTCTAGAACTGGCTATGCATATCATCAGGTATTTAACTTGTGAGGGGAGATTTTCAAACTTGCATGCTCATCACTTTAAGTTACTTAGTTGTATCAGGCATAATCTTCAGATTAATATTCCCAATTTCCTTTATAATATGCTAAGTAGCTGAAGCCACTCAAAAGGGCAATGCAAAATCTATTAGTCACCATGCCCTAATCAAGCTTTTGGTTGAGAAATCTCTTAGAGATGTTTCCCCCATGTCATGGGCTGAATTTGTCCAAACTAAAACTTTGCAGCCCCAAGTAGATCCTATGGCCCAACCTCTAGATGATGCAGTAGAATCTTCCAACCCTACTGAAGAAGCAGCTGTGAAAGGAAAAGAACCAGAATTACTACCAGAAAACCAGCCCCTAGAACCTACTCCAGAGAGTATTGTACCCACTTCTTCCTCAAGAAAAGGAAAGTAGAAAGTTAAGAAAGAAATCCCTAACTTAGAAGGAGAAATTTCAAACCCTGCAATACAAATTAATAAAAGAAAACGGTCGAGTCTTGCAGTAACTAATCCTACAGCATCTATTCCTGCACCACATAAAGAAAAAAGGTCTCGCCAACCTAAAACTGTAGTGGTTGAAGAGGCAGCTGTACGTAGAAACCCTCACATGAGAGGGTAAGTAACCCCACCTTCTCCTCAAAAATAAGATGTTCCGTCGCCAACGTCGGCTAAAGAGCCCTCTGTTGAAGTTATTCCTGATGACTCTCCTTCCCAAGTAGAATCCCAACACATGGAGGAAGCTCCTAATGAGCAAGAACCTAGTAGTAGTCTGCCTCAAAATGATCAAGGAGTGCCTGAGCTGAACCTTGAAGTAATACAAGAAAACATTCCTGAGAATGTTCAATCTACTCCTCAGCATCCTGTGTATTCTAATGTGTCAATTATACCTTATCAGTCAACATGGTTCATTGATTTCTTCCAGCAGACTGCTAAGGAGAAGAAAAAGAAAACCCAAATGCAAGAGTTCCCTCCATCAACGATTTAGTCTGTCCTCTTTCATCTGTATAACCATTTTACCTTTCAGAAAACATGGTGGAAGAAAGAAAGGAATCAAATGCAAAGGGAGATGTTTGAGAAGGATGAGGAAATTGAATCTCTCAAGAACAATTAAAGAAATAGAAATAGAAAATGAACAAGGCCTTGAAACTAGCTGACCAGGCGATAGCTTGTAGACCACCACCTAAAATATATGCTATTTTCTTAAAGGAGCAATTTCTTTTGTTCCAACTTATGATGACAATGAAGGACATTGATTGTGAACTCAAAACAACCCAAGAATTCTATGGTTTGTATCAGACTCTGCCAACATGGCAACAAAATCTGTTATGTGAGCTTTATTTGCACAATTTTATTATCCCACATTAAATAGAGTGGAATCCCCTGCTCTATATAGGGGACATTCACCTAAGGGCCTTAATGTCATGGATGCATAATGAGACCAATTATGAAAGACAATTGAACACCTACAGGGATCTTGAGAAATCTGAGCCTCTACCATTAAGAGATGAGTCAAATAAGCCTAATGTTCTTCTGAGGGATTGGCTCAATTTGACATATGGGAGACCAAAGCCAGAAATTAGGGAGAAAGTATTTTCATTGAGGGATAAAGCTTACAGAGACTATCAAACTTTGCCCAATTTTACAGCCCAAAGAGCTCTTTCAAGGGTCAGAAGTAGGTGGAACAGGTTGCCAGAAGCTTTCAGAAAAGCAAAGCCACATAGCCCCATCAATTATGAAGCAGCTGTCAACAGAGTGGCTAATTACATGAAGTTGGGATGACAGCCCAGAAGGGAGTTATGGATGCCCTTATCATTCCAGCCACCTACACTCTTTTTGCCTTTGTATGACATCAATACTTCTAGATTGGATCCACTGGTTGAGGAACATTAAGGAAATCACTTGGAGTGCACAAGGGGATTCTACTACACTTTCAGAAGTGGAAAGAAGGGGAAGACTACTATTGGAGATTTCAGGACAATAGCAAGGAAATAAAATGCTTGAGGACAAGCATTCTGATAGTAGGGGGCAGATGATGAGTCTAATTATTGACTCAATTTTGTTATGATCTTTATGTTTTGTTGATACTCTGACAAACATTTCCAAGACATTTTATTACTTATACTTATGTGAACCTATGCCAAGTATAGCTAAAGCCACAAAATCTAAGGGTAGCTTGAATGATATGTTTTGCTGACTATTATAAATATAATGTAGTACTTCATATAATTATTTCAAGTTGTGTTCTAACATTTAAGTAGGAGTTGAAAATGTTGACTTGCATATGTGTACCAAATTTTACTAACCTTTCAAGTAAATACAGAGCGGTATGAGAAGTGGCGCATTTGCATTAAAGAAGGGAGTTAGAAGACCAACCATGGCGAGAGAATTCAGCACGATTTAGATGGAGATGTCGAGCTTTCAAGGAGCTATTGTTCCAGAGAATATAGGGAATTAGTCTTGCTATATTTCCTCAGAACTGTTATTTTGTTGACATCAGTAATTGTATCATGTTATGGTTGTTTTATCTCCTCCGTATGTGGCGAGGTTTTATGAGACTTTTTCTGTTATGTTTTCAATAAGTGTCAATCCTTGATATGAAGGGATTTTGACTGATTCAGGAAGAAAGAAAGAAAGAAAGATAGAATTAGGTACTCAATATAGTGAAATTTGCTCTATTCTTCATGTTTTGTTCAATTGTTATGTAACCAGTTAAGAAGAATTTAATGGAAGAGTGATTTTGGATTATTCCTTGTGTTGAGTAGTTAGCAGAAGCCAACCAAGGGGGGCCACTTGGGAGGTGGATTAAATTAAGTAGAATAGATTTTCTTTCTTTACTTTTCCTATTTTTAGATAAAGCAACTATTTTATTCCTGCAACATTTGTG
Organism: Chamaecyparis obtusa; assembly: GCA_027943335.1. NCBI lineage: Eukaryota > Viridiplantae > Streptophyta > Pinopsida > Cupressales > Cupressaceae > Chamaecyparis > Chamaecyparis obtusa. The sequence goes on along the minus strand of BSBK01001048.1, from coordinate 731,501 downwards.
GAGATGGGTATAGTGAATATTTCGAGTGTTAGACAGGCTTAGATTCATTTCATATGTTTTCTACAATAATTTCATTCAATAGTCAAGTGTGTTTACTTTCCTGCAGCAATAGCATAGATTCCTTTCATGCATTTTATCTTCCTGTAGCATAAGTGTTTTGACTCCTAAAGGAACTTAGTGCACAAACTGTGCTGTCCCATTTCAAGTCTACGTCCCTAGGTTGACAATATAAATGCATTTCATGATGGGGATAGGTAATCCATAGCATAGATATATTACCCTTGAGAGAGACAATGGCATGATTATCTCCACCTATTGTGAGACTGTTCAGTTATTACATTAATTAAATGTTTAGTTTTACTCCAATTTAGATTTTAATTATATTTAGTTGAGTGTTAAATCATGACACGTGCCTTGTTTCCAAGAGATATTTGCAAAAAGAGGTGATTTATGCTCATCTAATGATCATTGGTAGACATTGTCAGGTGTCACGGGTCCTATTCACTTTTTTCTTATTTGTAGTCACCTAGTCACTTGACCTCACATGTCATCATTGAATGACACTAACCATGTGAGTGGACGCGTATCATGATTCATGATTCTTTTCCCTTTCCGCCTGAAATACATTATACGTCATTGATCTGTGCTCATCCAATGTTTGTTGGTAGTCATTTTGAGGTTTCGTGGGTCCCAATCACTTTTGCCTTGTCATTAGTCACACGTCATCATCGAATGATGCCAACCTGAGTGGACACATGTCATGATTCTAGAAGAGTTGCAAAAATTAGGTTTTATTTCCCCTTCGGCCCGAAATACACCATATGACATAAATTTATTAAGTTTAAATTAAATTATTTTTCATTTACACTAAATTCTAAAATAGCGAACACCAAATAATTTACAATTTTACAATTTTATAACGATAATTAATTGGGTAAAAAGTTCATACAACTTCGATTAATTATTATCTTAATTTAGGAATTTTGGCAGTAATTGAGAAGGCGATGACATTTTAAATATTTAGATTTAAAAATGGAAATACCATCGCTTCCTTATTTCTACTGAAACATTCTTACATGTCTAATACATAAGTAAAGCAACTAATTAAAATATTGCAATCACAAAGAAGTCTAAGAACCATTTTTTGTACCCATAAAATGCAAAATAAAATGAACTTGCAAAATTTTCATTTTTTTTTCATAAAATTAGTAATTACATTGTTGATTAAAAAGAAAAACCTACTAGATCACTGGTAGTGGACCAATGCCAGTGGCCCAGTGGTATGATTGTATAAAAAAAACCCAAAAACCGTGGTATGATTATATTAAAAAAACCAAAAAAGTGGGATGACGGGCCATGGGTAACACTAGTCATTTTTTGCTCCATCTAAGTAGAATTCTCCAAAGAGGATTAACTGTGAAAATTCATCAAGCCAGTCGTATTTCCCTGCCTCCACTTCATTGAGAAAAAACCACTTACAAAGAAAAGAGCAATCAACGCCCATTTTCTATGGCACTTCAACTGCCCAGCATTCAGGCCCAACAAAAAAGGTTGCATCGCCACATTTTGGCCTAGGAGGAGAAGCTTGGGTATTTCACTTGCCCAAGGGATCCCCACCCCTATTTCTGCAAACATGACAACATTAATTTTGTCCCCCAAGTATTCTTCTTTGAAAACCTTCCTCAACAACATCAATATGTCCACCTTTTATCCTCCAAGATTGAGAAGAGATGCCAAAAATTGGGATGTAATGTTCGTGTTCACTCAATGTCTACCTTCATTCCGTAGAAACTCTCTACCCAACACCATTTTAACAACCTCATTTATGAAAGGTCCACCCTCCCTATAAATTGATTCCAAGGTTTCGTTTGAGAAGGAGCCCAGAAAGGCCTTTTGGGCCTCCCCAGATGTGCATCTAAGCCTAATAGGAGTGTCCACCTAAATCTTCAAAAACCTAAAAATCAAATTATTTATAGACTAATGACCTAAACTAGAGGCAGCTACAACAATATATCTAGCAAAGATGAATTAAGGAAGAAAGAAGCTAGATCGTCTATAAATAGCCCTTGATTGATACTTAGCAATTAATTATTATTTTTTTAATCATATTAAATCCATTGTCCTAAATATTTCATGTAAATCTTTCCCATAAATGCATGCATGTGAGAAATTTAAATCCATTGTCCTTAATCTTTCATATCTGCCTATAAATCTTTCCCATAAATGCATGCATGTTAGAAATTGATAATATTGTCTGTACGAATTTGGAAGTGGTGTGTGTTGAGTGGATGGCAGTTAAAGAATGTCGCTTGTCATTGACAAGGCATTTATTTCTTACCAAGTTACAAGTTACAAGTTGCACTATAGGACCGTGCAACATTATCCACCCTCCACATGTGATGTTGTAATAAATGATCATGGTTATGGTGTAGGTTAAGGTTTGATACATCTCATGCTTATCAATACCAACATGTTGAGTCTGCAAACAAGTTGACAACCCTAATTTGATACATGTCAACATTCTGGTGACTTCCTGGAGAACTTTGTTTCCTTCAAGAAATTGGGGCCAAAATTAAACTTCAGTCATTGATCTTGGATCAATAGATGGTCTCAAATAATATATTTAATATTATAAAATAATGGATGTTACTGTTAGGTTATGTGTCGATGTGAATATCCTTATTTATTGATAGTAGATAACATTATTGAATCTACAATAAAATCATGTCCCATCTTTTGAAAATCACCAATAAAATATTTTTTTCCCATAATTAATGAACGATTAGCCAATAAAATAAATAAATTTTCAAATGGTACATAAAATTCGTAAATACAATTATTTTTTTTCCCTTCAAAATAAAATCATTCGCTTCATATATTATAATTTTTTTACTTCAAAAGAAAAAAAATTGCCTCATAAAATATATATTTTTCCCCCACACGACTATATAATTTGTAATGTTCCCAACCTTAGTTGCACGAGAAGACACGCCTCCAACTCCCAACCAGATTGGACTGTACCAAGAAAAGGGTGTGTAGGAGGGTCGTACGAGAGTCGTACAATGCCAAGAAGGTCGTATGGTGCTGACCAAAGGTCGTATGCAATAGAGGGGGATGTCGTACGAGGTAGTGGGGTCTGTACGGAGATGACAATGATGTCGTACGGTTGCTGCAGTGGATGTAGGGAGCCATATGGTGGGATAGCAGAGGTCATATGGTAATACTTCAAGGCCATACGAAGGTGGTTGTGTGGGGGCTGTACGATGGGTTTATACTGTGGCCGTACGATGGAGGTGGAGGGTGTACAGGGGAGGCCGTATGGTGGGATTGCTGTGAAGGATGGTGGGTGTACAATGATGTACAGTGGAGGTGAAATCCATACTTGGAGGCCATACTGATGGTTGTTGATGATGGTGCAGTGAAGATGGAGGCAATATCGAATGGAGTGAGAGTATGCCAAGGGATGAGAGCTGCACAATGAGCCTTAATATATTCCAGATCTTAATATCACACAATGACACTTGCAAGATGAAATAATAAATGTCGATTCAGATTGCCAAATCCGGAACCAGAGAACAAGCAGAGTAGGGTGAGGGTTGAGTCTCACTGAAACTACGAATACCAAATAGGGAGGATATTTCACCTCTAAATGGCGAATAGAAGAATCCCAATAGGAATTCACAAAATACAATAAAGTATCAAATCCCAACATGAAAATTACATCCTACACGCCAGTCATATATACCCCTTCGGAGAAATTCCTGAGGGTTTACAAAAGAAGCCGACACGACAAACACCTACAGAACAAAAATAAAAAGGGACCGAGATAAGTTAAATCAATCAGTCCACACACAAGAGATAAATAATTTTTTTACTTTATGATAGGGATATTACATAATTCACCAGGAATTTATGGAATTTTCATTCGACAAGGAAAAAATTGGCAATACAAACTATGAAAATTCATGGATTTGAAAACAAAATTTGCCTTCATTAAGAAAAATTTTCCCCTAAAATAATGTACGATTCACCAAGATTTTACACATTTTCCTAGGAGGGGGTTTCTTAAAGTTATCCCTAGATGTCATCTAAATATTTCCATCTCCACCCTAGCAATGTCCCCATCTACTACCTTAATAATAATTTTGACATGTTTTCCCCACCTTTCGTCTAAGAGGGCCTTAGAGTTTTCAAGGTTGGCATTTTTTTCTATTACTAGATATGCCCCCAAGAGTCAGACCAAAAGATGGCCTATTCTCCTTTGCCTATATTACAAGTCAATTTATCGGTGATAGTACTTTTGCAGTCTACCATGAAGTTCTAGATACACAAGCCTCTTGGAGGGGTTGTTGTCCTGAAAATACTTATAGAATCATTTTTATTTAGGTATTTATAGCAAAGGATTTTAGCCCATTTTAGGTGAGGATGTTTGTGCATTCTCCATATTAACTTTTCCCATAAAGCCTTACTTTGTTCTATGATATTCTTTATTCAAGCCCCCCTTCCTCCTTGGGCCTACATACCTTATCCCAAGCTAATAATGACATTTTTATTTTATCCCCAAATCCTTGCCAGAAGAAAGTCTCAAGGGTTTTCTCAGTTCCTCCTTTTTAGCTACTAGGAGATCAATACAAGAAAGTTGATAAATTGACATTGCAGATAGTACCGATCTTATCATAGTTTCCCTCCTTGTCGAGGAGAGCCATTTTCCTTTCCATGTTTTCATTTTATTCTTTAATGTTGTCACCGTCTGGTCCTATAATTTTTTGGATCTACATCCTTTATCTCAGGGTTGTCCAAGGTATTTACATGGAAATTCACCTGTTTTGAAATTTAGAATGTTACAAATTGTATTTTCTATGTCTTTATCTATATTAAAGAAAAAGATTTCATATTTCTCCTTGCTTATTTCCTCTAATGATGCTTCAATATAGTATATTTTTAAATGCCCTTGCCTCTTGTCTTTCTCCTAGGCCATACAACATGGTGTCATCCATAAATTGTTGATGTGTGGTAGGATTCATTTCGCTAGTTATCTTGATACCTTTAAGAGTATTCATTTATTTGGATTTAGTTATGGATCTTCCTAAATATTCTGCCACAATGATAAATAGGAAGGTGGATATGGGGCCCCCTGTCTCAATCCTCTAGATATGCTAAAAAACTCTCTGGGATACCATTCAACAAGATTGAGACTTTTGGGGAAGAGATGCATTCATAAATGAGGTTGATCCATTGTCTAGAAAAGCCAAAGGCTTCCACGCATTTGCAGAGGAAGTGCCATTCTACCTTATCATGGGCTTTTTTAATGTCTAACTTGATAAGCATACTTGGCTCCTTATTCTGATGAATTGAAAGGATAGCCTCTTGGGCAATGATCACACTATCATATATAGACCTCCCCGAGACGAACCCTATTTTCTCTTCACTTATTAAGAAGGGGAGAAATTTTTGTATTATGTTTGCAATGGTCTTGATGAATAGTTTATAAATTTTATTACATAATGATGTTGGTCTAAAGTCATCAAAGTTTTATGCCATATCTTTCTTTGGTATGAGGGCTAAGAAAGCATTTTTTATTTATTTAAGCATGTTTCCTGAATTTCTCACACCCTCCAAGGCCTTTGTTACCTCATCACCTATGAAATATCAACATTTCTGAAAGAAGGCAACTGAGAATCTGTCAGTCCCTAGTTCCTTGTTTGGATTCATCTTCCTTAAAGCTATTTCAACTTCAACCTTTGAAAATCTTGCCCCTAAACTTTTATTTTTCTCTTTCATGATGATCCTTGGGATATTTACTAGAATATCATTCCTTGTGCCTAAGCTAGATCCTTCCCAATTGTTGAGAATTATATCATAATACCTAACCACCTCAGCAGTTATCTAATTAGGATCTTCAGCAATAGTTCCTTCATTAGTCTTGATTTTAGTTATTCTATTCACAGTTCTCCTCTATTTAGTGTTGTTATGAAAGAATTTTGTATTCTTATCTCCTCTGCTTAAGCATGTTTCTCTAAACTGTTGACGCAATAAAATTTCCTTCTTAGCCAAGATATCCTCATACTCGGCTAATAACTATTTTTCTTTCAGGTAAAACATCTCATCCATCCCATTTTAAATTACCTCTTTCTTTACCTTTTCCATTTCTTCTTCTAATTTAACCTTCACCTCAAAGATATTACCAAAGTGAGTTTTATTCCACATCAACAAATTATTCTTTACCACTTTTAGTTTACTGACTACTCTAAATAACTTGGACCCTTTTATTTATGTCTCCTTCCACCACTGTTCAATCAACACCATTACTTTATCATCTTTTAACTACATTTGTTTAGACTTAAAATGACACATTTTGGGTCTAGTGTCCTCAATGATGGATAGCTATACTGGGTAATGATCTTAACCTGAGATAGGTAGGATTTCCGTGGATAAAGTGTTAGGGAAGTCAATCAAACTTCCTTTCAGAAAAAACCTATCTAGTTTTTCTGCTATGTTACTAAATCCTCTTCTTCTATTATTCCATGTGAATCAGTCATTAGTAGTCTTTATTTCAATTAGGTTATTTTTATGGACCCATTCCCTAAATTCTTTTTAGACTGTGAAGCTATCCACCTTCCTCTCCACTTCTCATTGTGGCTCAATATGGCATTAAATTCTCCTCCTATGATACAATTATGGTCAGACATTACTTGCATATATTTTTCTAATTCACTCCATATCCTTCTTTTGTCCCTGTTTTAAATTGGACCATATACATTTATTAGACAAAATTTTAAGTTATTCTTAATACTTCTTACCCACCTACTCATCCAGTTTGCTTGAATCCTCTATTCCTTTAAAGAGACCACTCTTGGATCCCATATTAATGCTATCCCACCCGAGGCCCCATTTTATGGGCATCCAATCATCTCTTTAATGCCCAGTTTCTTCCTAAATATTTCTATCTCTTCTCTTTTTAGTTTAGTTTAGTTTCCTAAATCATTACTATGTGTTAATTAGTTGTTATAATGCAATGTCTTATAATTCGCTGCTTGTTAGGGGCATTCATGACCCTAACATTCCATGTAAGGAGTGTCATGACCCCTCAGGAAGGACCTTCCCCTTCCCAACATAAAATATGGATATAATTTTAGCCTATCCTTTTGCCTCTCCATCCTTGGTTCTTAGTTTCAACATGGATTTCCTTCTCCTTTTTTAATTCTACTTGGCACAATTGGTTGTTTCCTTACCCTCCTCAATTTTTGCAATTCCAAGAAATTATGCTCCCTTTTCATTACATTTATTGTTTAGTTCTATCATTATTTCTTCCTCCTCTAGCCTTTGTTGCTCCTTGTCAAACTCTATTATTTCAGAAATTACCAACTCTTTTTGTAATGCCAGCTCATCATCCTCAACAATTTCAGCCATGAATTGCTCCACAAGGTCATTGATCACTTCATTGCATACATAATTCATTATTGTCTTATTCTCTTCTTCAATCCTATCATTATCCTTAGACCCATTTTCTCTTTCTATCTCTTTCTCTTCCCTAATCTCTTCCTCTTCTCCATCAGGCATTTTATTTTCAAAAGTTGTGCTTGCAATCTCATCTTCAAATCTTTTCTCCCTTGGTTCCTTTTGTTCTGTATTTATAGTTCTCTCTTCTCCAGTTGGTGAGTTATTATTCTCCAAATCAGAGGGAGTCTCCAGATTTTCCATGGATACATTATTCCCTTGCTGGGTTTCAATGACCCCTACAGCCTCCCTTCCTGCTTCCATATTTTCTACAGTTGTTAAGCTTGCTCCATCCCATATGAAATTGGGAGGTATATCCATAAAAGCTAAATTACCTTTGTTTATACTTTTTATTCTAGTTTCCTCTTGCATCAATTTTATCCCCTCATTTTATGCATTGAGAATTGCTTCAATTTCTATCTTCACTATTTTCCCTTCTTCCACTTCTGGTTCCCCTTGGGTGTCTTCCTGACTTTGATCTCCCAAGGTTTGTGCAGCACCCAAATTTCCTATGAAATAGCGAACCCACCTCTCTCCTTATTGAGGTTAATAGTGATATTGTCATTCAACCTATCTTGGGTGCCTGTACCCTTGATCTCAGTCAAGGGGTCACTAATATCCTTTGTGACATGATCATTTGGTATCTTTAGAACAACTTTATTCTGATTCTTTTCATTATATATTTTAGGTTTCAAAAGGTATATTGAATGGTTAGTAATAATTTTGATTGGTTTTATTAACTGTGAGTTTAATTCCAAGTTAACTAAGATTTTAACATTAGATGAAGATACAAAGTTTTACTCTAGATCTTCAAATCTTCTTAAAAGCTCTCCTATTCTAATCAAATATGTCTATGCAATATTCAACACATAAATTAGTTCTTAAAAGCTCTCCTATTCTAATCAAATATGTCTATGCAATATTCAACACATAAATTAGGTATAATGATCCATCTAGGTGCTTTTACATTGTGGAAATCTTTTGATTTGAAATTTATTTTCCATTGTAGAAATTTAAGATTATATCCTTTAAAATAAATTGATCCCCCGTGTAAAAGTTGGTTTTTCAAAGATATATTCTTGCAGTCAATAAAAAAATCCTCATCAAGAGTAGTGATACTTATTTGGTCCCCAAATGATTCCTTGAGCCATTAAAAGATGAAGTTCACATAGGACCCAAATCCACACCATTTAGCATACATGCCATGATCTTTGCAATAATTCCATAGACCATTAGTGTAAATGTTGCTAATAATCATCTCTTTTACTTTCTCGGGAGCTGATTGAAGGATCCTTACTTGCCCTGTATTACCCAATGGACCCGAAAGTGCCTTAGGGTTTTTGTTATATTGTTCCAGATTATTAGGGGCTTTGGATACCTCCTGCCTAACTTGATTATTTTCATGTTCATGCTTTGGATGTGGGGTTTTTTTAGACCGAGGAGATCCAACTAGTAGTTTGCAGAGAGGATCCATGGGTGTTAAAGTGCTTCTTGAATGATGTGGTTCTGCAATTGCAGTTCTTCCCAATGAAATTTTATTAGCACCTGACGCAAAGGTTGACACCTTATGTGTAATGAGAATTACCCATAATTTAGTGAGACCATTGCTTAATTTGCCAACATCTTCAAATGTAACGCTAGCTTTTAGGGCTCGCTTCTCCATACGACCTCTCACCACTTGCCAGCCATCATTTTCTTCCTCGACCGATTTTGCCTTGTTACAATCGACACTAGGGTTCCTGTGCCTCCAACTCCATCCGTCATCTCTACTAGCAGATGTAGAGTAGTTATTCCACCTCTTTAACTGGTGTTTCTTGTTTCTGGGCGGACAAAACCTTGAAACCCTAGGTTGTTTTGGAAATGCAACATGTCCACCTTGATATAATGGATTAAAAGCTTTGTTATCCGTGATATTTTTCTTATGAGATTTGTTGAATTCCTTCAAAGAAAGAGAATGTTGTAGATTTAGCGTGTCAAAACGATTACCATGCCCTGGAAAAAACCCTCGCTCGCTTCTACATTTGTTGTTGTTCGTCTGCCGAAAACCATTTACCGCTTTTCCGAAATTCGCATTCGTAAGCAAAGCCATTATTTCATTGTATTTCTTGGTGTTCTATTACTTTTATATATTGGATGAGATTATTTTAATTTCTCTTGCCAATTCATCACCTTAGGCTTAAAATATTATTTTTTGGGATATTTCTTTTATTTAACTATTCTATGTTGAATCACGATACAAACTTAATATAACATGAAAAAAGTTTCAGATTTTTTCCATATCTCTGTATTCTATTTGAACATTACGCTTTTCACTATCAAATAATCTAAAATTAGTTTACTATTAATACCATAATTTTTTTGAATCATTTTAAATATTTTTACATATATTGTAATTTTCCCTTTTTGATCATTTTAAAATAATAATTATGTATATATTTTTTTTAAATTATAAATATATTATAATATTAAATAAAACTCTTTTCGTGAATAAAAATTTATTATATTTTGTATTTTGTCATAAATCTAGATTTTATAAAGTTTAAATGCAATATTTTTAAGTTTATAATTTATAAAAATTATTTCTTTATCATTTGATTGGCCAAATCAAATGATGTCTTATACACGAGAATTTAGGAATGTGAAATGTGAATAGTTTTATTTCCACTTTTTTAACCATATTGCATTATTCTAGGCACAACTGCAAAGGGTGATGAAATTTCTCTATATGAAAATATAATAATATCATTTATTGATATTTTTATTATCTTTATTATCATAATTAAATTATATTCTATTTTTATATAATATAAATATTAAATAATATTTTTATGCATTGTTTGAATCTATTAGTTCTTCATTTATAAGATTAAATTCACAAGGTCACATATTTGTTAGCTTGTAAAATTATACAAAATTAAACTTATTATATACTTTACAAAATAATTTAAATTAACATAAAAATTAAATTAAATTAATTACAATTTATAATTTATATTATTAAAATAATTATAATTAAAAATAAAATTACCTATTGCTACATCTATAATTATATAAACTAATATAATTATTATCATATAGTTTTATAATTAATTAAAATACATTTAATAATTATAATATATTTATTAATATTAGAATTACATTTAGATATAAATTAAAATTAAAAACTAATATAATTATTATCATATAATTTTATAATTAATTAAAATATATTTAATAATTATAATATATTTATTAATATTAGAACTATATTTAGATATAAATGAAAATTAATTATAAAACTAAAGTTACTAAAATATTATTTTAAAGATTGTAATTATTATCATTCATATATAAAATTACAATAAATATGAATTATGCTACAATTAAAGTTATGTCTATCCTATAAACAATAGATTTGCTATAATTTTTTTAATAATCAGAGCCAATCATAATCATAAGAACGAAGTAAAAGTTACCTTGGATACAAAAACCTCGATAATTCTGCCCAAATACGTACTGTTATTTGTTTGGAACTTTGCAGCTTTTCACGTGTAACCCACGGAGATTAAACATTTGGGAAGGGATCTATTGAAAAAGCTTATAAGATTCTTCTGCCACGCGGGGATTCAGAACTTGTATATTTTATGCTTCTTTTCAATAATTACAGAACGTCATCTGTTTTTAGAGCTGCACATCGTTTTAGTTAATCTAACGTAAGAAAACCAGTCGTGAGAAAGAAGAACGGAGGAGAAGAGCAGCAGAGATGGCTTCAGAGTTCAAGTCCCTACCAGTTATTGGTGAGTCAAATTTGATTTTTGATTCTCTGCCTCTTAATTTGTCAAAAACTTTTTTATTGTGTTTTTACTTTCAGGAATGGTGTAACACATTCATTATATCGTCGAGATTCTGATTTAGGCCCTTTTATTGTCTTGGTATCGCTTTCAAATTCGGATTGGTGATGGGATTTGCCTCTTTTTAGATCGACATTCTTCATATTTCAAATCTACGAGCCCAATTTGGCCAAAGGATATAAGAGTTAAGAGGATGGTTTTTTACTTTCATCTCAATTAACTGGAGTTGCATACCCGTGTTACTGTGTAATTTCACTGTACATTATTAGTTCTGTGCACCAGCCATGGTTGATAACTTCATAAGTTTAGCCCATAACAAATATCGAGGACGACTGCATTTAAAAGATTAGAATTATGCCGGGTATTCCTAGCTCATTAATTGACAACGGTTTTGGATCTAATTTTTATGTCATTCAATTTTCTTTTAGCTCTCAGTGCTCTATTGCAAATTCAAGCTAATGAATTTTCAAATACAAAGCTCGGTAAAGATAATTTCTTCAACAGGGGATACATAGCTGTCATTGGAGGACAGATGGAAGGCCTACCCCTTCAAATGTTAAGAGTCCAGTACGCCCACTGATGGTTTTCAGTGCCAGATTAGGTGTTGGCGTAAGATGGTTAGTAGGTTGCTCACCTGCCTGAATAAGTGTTGGCCTAAAATGGTTAGTAGGAAGTATTTTACCAACTGTATTTTGTCATGACAATACAATGAAGTTCTAGTAGACTCCCTTAATATAATATAAGCATGTGCTGATTCACCGACAGCCTTATCATTAAGGGAGAGGACTCAGTAGTTGAGCAACCTAACTTCGTGCTTCTCAAAATTCTATGTAGAAATTTTAAATTACTCTCAATTTTTTACAACTTACTTGGCAAGTCTACTGCTTATAACTAAGGTTTCAGAGTCACATCATCAAATATGATGCCACACCAGCATGCTTTTTGCCTAGGTGTCCAATAAGGGCCCTATAAAAGTGAGATCAATACTTGTGCACTAAGTCATGTATTATTGGTGTGCTGATATGGCATCACATGATTTGTTGCTTTTTAGATCGAAGGAATACATATCATTCAATAATGGGTAGTCTATTATCAACACTAACAACTTTAAAGTCATAACTATTGGTGCAATATGTGGAAGGAACCTGTAAATCATGCCATATGTAGAAAATAAGTTGTTGCTTAGATTGAGGCACTTAATAGAGCATTTTCACACACATATTTAGATGATCTAAACGTAGCCCTGTTTTTATATTTCCTTAATTGTTAGTTCGCATATGTCTCCCCTTTGACACAGTTCTGGGAAGATTGCATTTCTTCAACTTTGACTACGTATTTGTTCTATTCATATTTTTCCACAAGTTGGATGGTATTCTGTCCGTTCATTTCACTCTTTATACTCTTTATACTGACTTGAGGAATGTGCACAGTTATAATACCATACCTGTTTAATAACTCAATCTAAATGCAAGGAAAATTGACCAATATCTTACTCATAGTTGTCATATCGTATCCTATTCAACAATCTACATATAAGAGTGATGAGTTGGTAAATTTTAGAATTGCATCATTTTTACTTGTTCACCTAGATGGTAAAAATAAGGCTACAATCTTTAGGTTCACTGCAAATTAATTGGTAATTGAAGTTGCACAATGCCTCATCCTTGATGCTGAATTTTATCTGAAGTAAAAGTTTCGTAGGTGGCCTAGAATGTAATTGTAATTGGGTGGATATTTTATTTTGTTTCAAAACATCTCTAGCATGACGCACCACCTTCATCTTGGGAGCCATATTCTATACCTATTTATCTCCACAAATGACCTGGAATATTTTGTTGAGACGAGTATCCTCCCTTACCTTTCATTTTCTTTTCCTTTATCTCTCTTTTCTTCAATTTCATACTCTTACTTCATAATCATGACACTTGTTCACAATTTTCCAAGAATGTTAATTTGTTGCTTATCCTAATCACATTTCAGCACATATTTCTTCTCTGTTTCAATATTACAATTTATGCACTTAATTTAAGTATGGCTTTCAAACTGATATTTCTGGAAATCTAAACAATTCAATAATAGTTTAATTTTCCAAACGTTGCTGAATTTACATTTCTTACATGCACCTGTCTTTGTATTGCTTGCTCTAGCAGTCTAGACAACTAAAGCACATCTATTTCATCAATCATGAATTAAATTATGAATATATTATATGTAAATTATGGTTGATATCTCCTTTGACATTAGAGATTTTAGTATCTTCATTGGATCTGTTTGGTCAGATTGTTTTTAGAGTTTCAATTTAAACATCAAGTAGATCAATGATAGCATAAATATTTGTTTGCTCAAGTAACACAAGCTTTTGCTTTGTAGGGTCCCAAATTTTAGCACTATTGAATTGTGAACTTTTAGCTACTTTTCAAGTTCTTCTGAAGGCTTCTTGTTGTGTTGGGAAGAACTCCAAACTTACATGGAGTACCTAGGGTTGGTCATTAGACTTTGTTTTACAACAACGAGCTTACTTGGCCTTTGACTCCAGTGATACTTTTGGAATTAGTTTTTGACTTTTTGGGTTTTCTCCAAACTTATTGGAGAAGCAGTCTATTTTTAGTAAGGTACAGTATGTTACCCAGTTGGCTCTGATCATCTTCTAAAGTCTCTAGAATTACGTTGGTATGATCTAAGTTTGTTTTTGATGTAGTGTCATGCTTTTCACAATTTGTGTGAGTTTTGAGTTATTATTTAATTATTTACTAAAGTTGTCTAATGCTGGGAAATATTAAAAGGACAACTTAGACTAATAGCTTGTTGGAAAGGTGATCAAATGTTTTAAAAGTTGGATGCTTATTAAAGGGGGCCTTCGCGAATGAAATTTTATTATTTCAAAAAGCTCTTTGTGAGGGAGAATGAAGTGAATTATTATATTTTAAATTGTATAATTCCCTTCAAAAAGCTTTATATGGAGGTGTTGGGGCTCATTTTTGGGATGGTTTTGTGAATGATATTGTTATGCTGCTAGAATGAACTTGGGTTCTTCCAAAACACCTCTTGGGGACGAAAAATTTCTTGGAGTAACTGGTTTTGGTGATGAAAAACCCCATTAGCTGGTCTTGGTAATTCCATCCAGGGATTACAGTTGTGCTTCAAATCAGAGTTTCAATTTTGTATTGCAGAGATGGAGATTTTATTTATTTATTTTGACTGCAAATTTTGGTGTGTTTTATTGTCAAGTTTTTAGAGTTGATTGTGGCGATTTGTTGGTACCCTTTCTGGCTGTAACCTCATGCTTGGTCATACAACTCTCATTGTAGGTATATGGGTTTATTGATAGAATAACATTTTGTTGTTTGGATGCCATTTCATGTTATTGCAGGCTACATATTGAAGGAGTTTAAACATACAAGTTTCTGGCCATACCGTCAGGTATAGACTATACCACTTCGTTGAGGAAGTGGGAAATTAAGGGTATGAGTGCCTAGGTTTGGTGGTTCTTTCCTCCTTTTCTAGGGCTTCCATGACCTTGCACCAAGTTCCCATGAAGTTTCAAGGTGGAGAAAAGAGTTGGTGACGAGATTTCTTGAAATTTGTACCTGTTCTATTGTACCAACAAAAGGGATAACCAATTTTAGACTTTTGTATGTCTGATTTGTATGACAATTAGGCATATCTTTCTTGTTTTCATGTTATGGTATGTTTTGAAGTGATTTTGGAGTATTGCAAGAGAAGTTGTAGATTGGGTGTGTGCTAGGTGTGATAGTGAGTTTTTTGAGTGATCATCTTTGCTGCGCTGCCTGATACAATGTATTTTTAGTGTATTTCCATACCTGTATGTGGTGTTTCAAGTGATCCATTTGATGTTTATCCTTTCTTTTTGAGATACTGAAGTTGGGTCATGTTTTTGATAGTGATATTTCAGTCCTTGTTTGTGTTGGGTGATTTGGAAGAGAGTTGGTGAGTTTTTTGAGTTTATTTATTGCTGTTCAGACTTGTAGCAGCTATTCCAATGTATTTGCAGACCTGCACAGGTCTTCTTATTTATGATTCAAGGTATCAAACTATTATTTCATAGCTGGGTGGTTGTCTTTGAATTTGGCAGCACTTTGGGGTTGTTTAGTAGTACTTTCCAAATCAGCACTTTGAACAGCAGATTAATCTCTAACAGTACTTCATTACAGCACTTAGTCAATGCTTATTTTCTCATGGACTAATCTTGTAAGCTCCAGATGGTCAAAATGCTGAAGAGCTTTCATTTCTAAGCAATTATATTGTAACACTGGATGGTTATTTCTGCTACTTACTCTGGTTATTTCTAAGGTTTAATCCTGGTTATTTCTGCTACTTACCTCATTGAATTAGTGACTCATTGTAATGGCTCATCACTGAATAAGTGGAAGAAGCTTGTTTTTACATATCAATGTTGTATAAGCTTTCCCATTGAATAAGAGAATGTGCCCATAAGCTTCCCCACTGAATAAGCAGATGTGCCCTATTGCTCACCATCGGATAAGTGGAAGACGCTCATTAACATTTCTTGTCATGCATATGCACCCCACTGAATAAGTGGTATTGATTAGCTCGCCGCTTGGTGCTTTCCTTTTTTCACTACATTTCAATTAATTGCAATTCAAAGCATTATATGCTCTCACCTTGCCTATACGGGGATCTAGGTGATCAGAAAGTGGGAAGGAAGTTGTTATGCATATTACTTTTGGTAAGTGAAGTTATTTTCAGAAAACTCTAGGGTGATTGGTACAAGTCGGTGGAATAAGATCATTTTAAAATACTGGGATTATTATACCAAAAAATATTTCTAGAGTCTAAAATAATTCGAGTATTACAATTTTTTAAGGAAGTTAATGGGAGTTAGATGTGTAGAAAACTATATATTTCAACATATAGTACACAAGGGCTATGCTGAAAATTATGGGTACAACAAGAACCAACTTTATATGAACCAACTACAAGATAGATAATAGTTAGATGGTCACTTTAGTTAAACAAAGAATGTGTTTACCGCTATATCTGATAAATTACATATATGAAATAATTATAAAGATGGCAATGAATACAAGATACAGGAGTAAATTATATCTTTATTTGCTCATGAAATTATTACAGAGAAGAAGACCAGAGATGGCGGAATAAGGATTCGCAAGAGGAACACAACCATCAACCAAACAACAGTTATAACTGCCCAAGAGTGACAACAAACTTGATACAGACAATTAATACATTGCCAAATATCCAATTTTATCAAACATAACAATAGGCATTGTACACCAAGCCCAATTAAGATCTTCATAACCACAGAAAACTCCATGGCACACATTGTTTTCGTAACTTTTTAAGATAAGACTAATGTTGAAGCCACAAAATAGAGATTTCATGTCAAAATTATGATGTAGGATCTGTCAATGCTGTACGAGAATGAACTTATGATGCTGTAACTGCCACACCCAATGGCTTAACTGAACTACACTCCTGCCAAGGTGTCGACATGTAGGTGCCAAGTAACTCACACAATGTACTAGAGTCTAGACCCATTGCTCATATGGACTACCTGATGCAAAGTTGTCAAATCAAGAGTTGCTGCTGTTGTATGGAAGAATGACACTGAGTTGACAGTACAACATACGACACCATGAAAACTTCACTCCTTGGTCGATGCTGATGCCGTATGGCCAGATTGAGGGCTTGTATGATGTACAGTGCGAGCAAGGCCAAAGAATTAATGAACCATATGGTATTAATGAACCATATGGTACGTGCAGATGAATATTAAAGATGTCGTAAGGCTGTGAAGTTTTGTGCCATCCGCATAGGGTGTAGAGATTGTCACTAGAAGGAAAAATTGAAGTGCCATACGGGGCAATGCACAAGGTGCCGTATGGGGTATGGGAATCCCATAAGAGGTTGTACGTGGGGATGTACGGACTGCCATATGGAGTGCAGAAATCATCCAATGTGCCATATGTGAGGGCGTACAAGCTACTGTACGGGGTGGTTAAGGTGCCGTATGTGAGAATAGAGATGCTGTATGGGGATATTAGATGCCAATCCAAAAAATAGACCCCAAAATGCCATATAAGCAGTGCCGTATGGTGCATAAAACAACAGAATTGTGCGCTGTATGGAGTTGGTAGAGACGGTATGGGAAACTTCAGTATAGGTTGGCTGCTTTAATGTCTCGTATGAATCGGTACAATGTTCTCTCTACTTTGTACTGAAAAGTTCTGCTGTCTGCATAGTGTTTAATCTACCAAAGTTGCCCTTTGTGTGGATTGATATTTTAGAACCGGATGATTGTCATGTCAAATCAATTGGTGTTCGCAATTGTCCTCATATTCATGTACTCCTATGTTCATTTTCAGAGCCTCAACACCTTGTTCGGTATTTTTCCCAAACCAAAAGAAAATGGGATTTATTGAGATTTGCTGTCTGCACACTGTTGAATCTATCAGAGTAGCTCTTTATGTTTATGAATATTTTAAATCTGAGTGATTGTCAAGAGAAGTGAAATAGTTTTTTGTGATTCTCTTCATATTCATATACTCCCTTGCTTAATTGCAGAACCCCAACATTCAATTTGGTAATTTTTCAACCAAAAGCAAATAGAGTTTACAAAGGTTTGTCGACTCCATTTCTAGAAAGTTTTAGAGAGGTCATCTTTTGCCTTTAATATCTTGCAAAGAAAATGGAGTTGTGCAAATTTCTTTGGCACACGTGCTCATTTGACCTTGATGAACACCCCCTAGTGGTGACTTCTCAGGATGAGATTCAATATTCTTTCAAGGCACATGTTAGCAAGGTTCAGATGGATTATGACATGTGCATTTTCTGGAATTGCTTAAGTGACCAACTTTGAGCATTCAAATTTTTCAACTTAGGTCACATCATGTAACACCATCTGGTAGTCACATTCCCATATCATCAATCATTATGTATCTTAGTTCTCGTGGCTCCAAGAGGATTTTTTATCAGTTTTAGTGGAGGATTTCAGAGCCTACATAGTTTGTTTTGATCACAGAGCAGAGATGTCAGAAGTCAGATTCTAATGACAACCCACTTCACATTTTTCGCCCTAGATGCACAAAGGATCATTTAGATGTCATCTTGAGGTGAATTTGTTTTAGAATGAAATATTTTTAGCTGGGCCCACAAGGGGACCCAACATTCAGCTTGAGGTCATAAGGGCAATTTGATTTGATAATTTGATATTTAAATGTGATTATTATTTAAACCAAAAAAAAAAGAAAGATTAGTTGGTTGTGATTGAAGTCTAGTTCATCAAGGCAACAAAGACCTATGATGCCCAAATGGATACCCAAGGAGCAAAGAGACACAAGTTGATGGCTCTTTCTGATCAGCATAAATAGTGCCATGTAATATATATCAAGCGTAGACACCATCACTACCATGGATAACCTCAATATTATGACAAGTAGGTAGATGAATAGGATGCAAGCATTCATCTAGGAGGATGTTGCATATCACACCCCCTTCTACCTGAAAATAAAAAAGCATTTAAAACAATTCTAGATATAGCCACAAAGTTGGTAGAACTATAGACATTATGTGGTTCAATTAAAGAATGTTATCAAGGCATGCATCCAATTCTAAATTGCTACTACCACCAAAGATAAGGATATTCTTCATAACATACCATGAGTTTATGGATTGAAATTTTGCATTTTGTGGGTTTTAGATTGGGCACATCCTCAATTTTGTGTTGAGATTGGAGGGTTCTTTACCAAGGTTATCTCAAGCATGAGCGAATATTGTAGGTTCTTCATTGAAGGCTTTTGAGCCTTATGGATATTGTAGTAACTTACCAGTTGACATTTAGTTAGAATGCGGGAGGAAGAGATACATAGATGTGCATAATTATACAAGATTTCACGATAAGATCTACCACCTCTCAAATGTGACAAATAGTCATGTATTAATGTATTGTAATTAACTTTCTAGTATGTAATGTCCGCATTCTTGCACCTTCCTAAGCATTAGTTATTTTCAGAGGTTAGCCTACTATCTGTGGTCCTTGTAGGCTAATGTGGTGATTAGGGGACCCTTTGAGGGTGATTCAGGGTTATTTAACTGACCCTTTGGGTGTCTATTTCAGTCCTCTCCATCTTAGTGCATTAGTTTATCAGTGGCTTGCGTTCCAAAGGTCTTTCAGGATCTATTTATACACACTATTTTTAGTAAGTCACTTGGATGTTTGGGTCCATACTTGCTATTTATGGCAAGTCATATGGATGGTTAGGGGACACCATGATCATATCTGAAAAGTTGGCAAGATCAGTTGTTGGTTTGATATTTGGCATTAAATGGAGTTTAATGATCTAATTTAATTAATTAAAGCGTAATCTAACATTGGCTTTAATATAAATTAAATTGAATGTCTTTATGATTAAAGGGGATATAAGGGGTCAAGTGTGCATTTAAATATTAATACCATAAGATATTATGATGCCAAATGGGGTGCCAACATATGGAGGTGTAAGGATATTAAAGTGACTTATGTTAATGAAGAAATTATATGAGGGGGTCACTTTATTATTAATTCCCATATGCAAGTTAATATAAAATTATTAAAAGTGGGAAATTTAAAAAGGTTTTTGGAAACTTCATGAGAGGATTAAAAAAGGGGATTTGAAGAAGCCATTTGATACACTTGGTTTGTTTAATAATCCGAGGACGAAAACCCTTGGAGTTTCTTGATTGTGTGGATGAAAACCATTCAACTTGTTAGGTGGATTCATTCCAGAATCCACATTGAGCTTATTGCAGGAATTTGGCATTGAGGAGCTGGAAATATCATTTATTTGCAAGTCTACAACTACTAGGGTTTGTTATTTGCTGGTTTTAATAATTTTCAAGCTAGGGCAATTTGTTTTGGACTGAGATTTGGAAGCTATTGGAGGCGGAATAATATTTTTATCATTGCTGAAATATTTTATGAGATTTTGGCACAAGGGTTTGCATATTTTGGAAGGGTTGAACAAGGTACGACTAGGGTTTGAAGGATAGTGATTTACATCAGAACTTCTGAGGACATTTGCTACTGCTATCAGCCATTATGGCCATCCTTTCAGGCAGTCGTACCATCTACAAGTTGTTGGGCTTCCATCCTTGCTTTTGGGTATGTGAGGATTCATTGTGATTTGTAATAAACCTTAAACATGAAGTAATTAGTTTTTTGTTGTAACTTTGTCAGACTTATATCAGACTTGATTTGAGGCTAATAAAGTGGTCTTAAATTGAGAAATTTGTTGTTTATGTTTTATGCATATCTTTCTCTTTCATTTCTACATGTTTTCTCATCATTTGACATTCAAAACAAACATAAAAAACAAATCAAGAACTCAAAAATCAGAAATCAGACCTTGCATGCAAAGTGTTTGACAAAATGTCAAACATCTAAAAAAAGAAGAAGATCAGATTGAGTCAGGGTTCTTACAGTGGTATCAGTGCCTTGATTCTGCCAGCCTGAGGGTAGAAATCAGTTTGCTTTAGTTGCCGATTACATCAATGCCCAGGATTAAGGATGGAAGATTATTGCCTACTTTCCTTCCCGCTTCACCAAAGAAGGAAAAGATACCTAGTTGGGAGAAAATAACGAAGGACCTTGCAAAGTTAAGAGGAACACTACAACATACAAAAAGAATGCTTAATCAGTACCAATCAAGATAATCCACTTCTACATCACAAAACACAAATGATAGACATGATGCAACTACAAGTATGTAGAAGTCTTTATGAGGAGTTTTCAGCAATCATTGATCAACCTATAGGCGAATAAAGTTTCAAACCAGCCAATGAAGAAAAACATGTTAAAGATGTCATGAAAAGGCATGATTCGAAGGATCAATCTAACCTTGAGGCATGTGATTGGGAGACACATATTAAACCAGCACTTGATAGAGAACACACATCAAGGAAGGAAGAGGAGTTTGAGGATGTTGAGTACACAACACAAAGATATGGAACAACTCTTGATTTTTTCATTTGTAACAGTAGTACCTTGTCTTTGTAGAATGATGAATTGGTTACCCATACTCATGGAGATGTCAATGTTATGGAGTCACCTAATGTTGGCCCTCAAGTTGAAGGTGTCAAACATGAAGTATATATTGTGGATTCAAGCCACAAAGGTTTTGATTTTGTACATCATACCATAGAAGATGTTAAAAGGGCACAAGATATGTGTGATGGCTGCTTACAAAGAGCTAAGAAGACAAAGATGCTATCTGCCAAAGCACGACAAAACCTACAAGAGGTCAAGGAATGGTGCAACCAGCTAGATAATGCAAGGAAACAAAGGGAATCATGCATTAGATCATTAGTTCTTCCAAGAGAAGTATTTAACAAGATGAGCATGCAAAAGATCTTGAGGTAAGCAAATGAGAACATGTTGATGTGTATGAACAAGAGAAGACGTATGATTTTGAAAATTCAGTTTGGGCATTTAGTTTGCACTTTGAGGTTCATGAGTTTTCTCTTTTAGAGAGTCCTTTGAAGGTTCAAAACTATGATGATAATGGACACACACTTGGTGGACCAGTCACTAGTATTATACCTATTTGTGTAGAACGAGATATTATTGATTCCATTTTGGTTGAACATGCATCATCCACAATGAAAGAACATTTGCTAAGATCATATGAGACATTTTGTCTTAGAGAAATGACTATAGAGAATAAGAGATTGCCTAATAGGAATATCTTACAATTTTACAATTTGATAATGTTTGGTTTGTTTTGCATTCTAGACCATGGAGTTAGTTAGTAATGAAAGACAGATCAGCTTTAGTAGCTAGGAATGATTATGTTACTTGCAGCAGGACACACCTCATAGGTCAGCACTCATGGAGAAACAATCTTCCTTAAAAAAAGATACAGGAAAGAGCAATGAATACTCCTTGGAAAGGTATGAGCAAAATTCTGGTTCTTTGAGTTGGGACAACAATATTGTGACATCACATGGGCACAAATTCATTGAGGTGTATCATGATTTTATGGGTCATATGTTTAGTGGATCACCCACTCATGGTTTGACTTTGGGTGTTAATGGAGACAACTACAATACAACTATGGATTTGCCCCCTATTTCATATGCTTATGCAATTGTTTATTGGTTAGGTTGTGACATAATGGATTCATGGTTGACACACAGCTGCCCTACATGGTTAGACATTGTATTTTCCAATTTATCTATGTTTGCATCAATTTTTGGGCTGGATTCGAGTTTGTGGAGACACGTTTACTTGATAGGTAAGGTGTATGTGATGGGTTTCTTTCATATGCATGGGTATATAGACATCATTGACTTCACTTCAGTTGTTGGTTTGATTTATAACAGCAGCCTTGAGGTGGGAAGTCTGACAACTCATGAGAGGAGTTTTCAGTATGTCACACACTTTTGGACAATAGGTTATGATACCATCCATGAAGGAAAACTTGGAAGGTACAAAATAAAGGTCGGTCTCATGTTGATGATCAACTATCTCTTATCTTTATATGGTTTCATTCATCTTGTTGTTATACAAGAACATGTGATAAGAACTGAAGAACCACATTGCATGCAAGGTTTGACATAGAGCTTTTGTTTCATATCAATATCATTCCTTGATCACACTTGGAGAGTATATCTGGTAAATGAAGAAGACATCATGGAGCATGTAGAGGACAATGGTACTTCATGTTTGAACCTTTGGGTTTTGAGTTACAATGCCATAATATATTGCCGCCCTACTTCATGGAACATAGTCTTCTTTCATAATTTTTGGAGGACAACAATTGTACATGATTTTGGAAGAGAGTTCCATCATCTCCTCATTGTTGGAGAGTGGCGTACAGTTGATACCCTATCACCCTATGACCTTGGCAATGTTATTTGTATTTCCATAAGTCGAATTTTCCTTTTGGAGGTTGCTGATCCATTACATTTCAGCAACCTAGGAGTTATGCATTATCCTCATATTTGACACACTGGGTCGTTTGAATCTAGATGAGTTACACTACCCCTCTAGGCATGGTGATGATCATATTAGAATGACACAATGGAAGTCAATAGGTTTTAAGAATGGTGGACTTCTAGTTTGCCTCCAGGTGGAAGACCCCCATGGGTAGTTATGTTACAAAGAGTTGCCAGCAGCTTGAGGATACTGCCTTTGGTAGAATTATACGGGCATACTTATCCGGCCACTCTCTAAATATATTATGATTCTCAGACCTAGGATCCAAGGTTTTACATGATAGATGGGGTGCCTCTTAGGTTGTTGCAGATTGATGACTGTTATGTCAGAGTGGCACAATGGATTGGTGGAGCAATATCTTTGAGATTGATATGGGATTCTGGTATCCAAATTGGCATATAGATGCAAATAGCATTTGGTTTGGTATGCAGATGTAGATTGCTTGAGGGAAAGCAATCTTTGGGAAGGGCGGACTGTAATGTCCCCATTCTTGCACCTTTCTAAGCATCCGTTATTTTTAGAGGTTAGTCTACTGTTTCTGGTACTCATAGGCTAATGTGGTGATTAGGGGGCCCTTTGAGGGTGATTCAGAGTTATTTAGCTGACCCTTTGAGTGTCTATTTCAGTATTCTCCATCTCAGTTCATTAGTTTATCTGTGGTTCGCCTTGTAGAGGTCTTTCAAGATCTATTTATACATACTATTTTTAGTAAGTCACTTGGACATTTGGGTCCATACTATTTATGGTAAAATTTGGATGGTTAGAGGGCAACATGGTTATATTCGAAAAGTTGGCAAGATCAGTTGTTGGTTTTATATTTGGCATTTAGTGGAGTTTAATGATTTAATTTAATTATTTAAAGTCTAATCTAGCATTGACTTTAATATAATTAATTAAATTAAATATCTTTATGATTAAAGGGGATATAAGGGGTCAAGTGTGCATTTAATATGTTAATACCACAAGGTATTATTATGCCAAATGGGGTGCCAACATATGGAGGTATAAGGATATTAAAGTGACTTATACTAATGTAGAAATCATATGAGGGGGTCACTTTATTATTAATTCCCATAAGCAAGTTAAATATTGAATTATTAAAAGTGGAAATTTTAAAAAGGGTTTCTAGAAACTTCATGAGAGGATTATATAGGGGATTTGAGGAAGTCATTGGATATACTTGATTTGTTTAATTTCTCTCAAAGAAGCTTAAGAGCTTTGACTTTAATTTACAGGAAATACAAAGACAAAAACCCTTGGAGTTTCTTGGTTGTGTGGATGAAAATCCATTCAGCCTATTTGGTGGATTCATTCCAGAATTCACATTGAGCATATTGCAGGTATTTGACATTGAGGAGCTGGAAATATCATTTATTTGCAGGTCTACAACTACTAGGGTTTGTTATTCACTGATATAAATAATTTTTCAGCTAGGGCAACTTGATTTGGACTGAGATTTGGAAGCCATTGGAGGTGGAATAATATTCTTATCATTGCTAGAATATTTTTTGAGATTTTGGCACAAGGGTTTTCATCTTTTGGAAGGGTCGAACAAGATACAGTTAGGGTTTGAAGGATAGTGATTTACATCAGAACTTCTGAGGACATTTGCTACTGTTATCAGCCATTATGGCTATCCTTTTAGGCAACTGTACCATCTACAAGATGTTGGGCTTCCATCCTTGCTTCCAGGTATGTGAGGAATCATTGTAATTTGTAACAAACTTGAAATCTGAAGTAACCAGTTTTCTGTTGTAACTTTATCAGACTTGTATCAGACCTGATTTGAGGCTAATAAAGTGGTCTTTAATTGAGAAATTTGTTGTTTATGTTTTATGCATATCTTGCTCTTTCATTTCCACATGTTCTCTCATCATTTGGCATTCAAAACAAACATAAAAAATAAATCAAGAACTTAGAAATCAGAAATCAGACCTTGCATGCAAAGTGTTTGACTAAATGTTAAACATCCAAAATTAAAAAAAATGATCAGATTGAGCAGGGGTTCTTACATAGTATATGTGTTGCAAGATTTTAATATGATAGGTGTAGGAAGATAGATGAGATGAGATAGAGAAGAATGGTGCATAGAGTGGAGATAGAAGAGACACTATGTCTATAACATGTGTTATCTATAATATGAACAAAGAGAGATAGTTAGGGGAATATGTCTTCAAGTGTATGATGTGTGTTCTATTATAACTCTATGAAAGTTTATATGATTTCACCAAATAATACAAATAAGATAGGCATAGGAGAAGATAGATGAGATGAGATAGAGAGGAGTAGACAATAGATTGGAGATAAAAAAACATGTTGTCTGTAATATATGCTATGAATGACATGAATAAAGAGAGATGATCGGGGAATTCTGTGTTTGAATTAATGAATATGTGTGTGTGTTCTATGCTACCTCCTCCATTAAAGCTTTCATAGTTGAAGTGAGTAATAAAACATGTATATTTCTTTTTGTGTAGTAGTATTAGCTCCAACTAGGGTAAAATAAGCTATAAGTTGGTATAAAGGATACCCACATTATGCTAATATGGGGCATAGATGTGGATGCAAACAATCTTGAGGGCTATCTCCTCACTTTAGAGTTGAAAGACAAGTCAATTTTTGTTAGGTACAAGAAGAGAATCAATGAGATTGTTCAAATTCCACAATGTAACCAGTCTTATTAATTGCTCAACTCTTTCAACTGTCAATTGCTAGCATAGCTTCTACTGGTGATTCAACCAATCTTCAATTTTTAGTCCTACTAGCTTGATCTCTTGAATACACATGATAACGGGTGGGTGAGTTTGAACCTGTTCATAAAGCAATTGTTTTGTGGTAGGGGCTGTACCTAGTGTTTGATAAATGATCTCCACAGTCCTTGTAGGGGCAATTCCACCATCCCATTAGTCATGAGGTCTAGTAATTGCAATTAGGTTATAGACAGAATACCTTTGTTCACCTTGTTAGCTCGTTCCTTTCTTCCAAGTGTTTTCCTTTTTTTATTTTGAGTCTAAGAGACATCGGGTGCCTCCTTTTTCTCCCATAAGGAGAAAACTCTAATGCATTTTCTGATATAGTGCCATGAGACATTGAATGAAATGTCACTCAAATCTTTTTCTGGAGCTTTTTCCAATGGAGACCTGTATTGTTAATGAGACCCTATCAACCAAAAGGTTAGAATCAAGCTCTTGAACATTTAGCCTAGATGATTGCTTGCTTTTTTCTTGTATCCATGTGAAGTAACATGTGATTCTATTATATTAGTCTCCCCAACTACAAACCTCTAGAGGCTAGGAACCAATAGGGGTGCTATCAATTTTTTGTTGCTCAAGGAACACTACAATAGAGGTTATACAATGGTTTCACCTTCTAAAACATATTCCAATTGAAGGCCTTCTAATCGAACCACCAAGAATTCCATTGATCTAATCATAAAACCTCCTTCGAGTAATAGGATATGAAGAAAGGTGCCCTTTGTTTAAAAAATGTCTCCCTCTCTCACCTGCCATGGTCCTGCTAGGGTTTCCCCTGGCGGATCTACATTTCTTGCATCCCTTGTTGATAGTGCTTCCCCAGTGGCATCGTAGGTTCCAGTGGTTGCTGATGTCATCGCAACTAGTTTGAGACCAACTCATGTGTAGTCTCTCATGGCTACGATTGTTTGTGAGCCATCTGTTGGCGCTGGTGATGGTCATGCTCCCATCCCGCGGTTGTCGACGAGGCCCTCCCCTTTGATGCAGGCTGGACATCCTTTACTAGTTGTTAATCAATCTTTGCCGATCTCTGTTCACTCCTTGGTTGCTTCAGATACTGTTATCAGGGGCCCGCCTCCGCATGTGGGTTTGGCTAGGGCTTTGATAGTGCAGCATAGGGCCCTTGTTCCTGTGTGTAAGTCCTTGGCCCTTAGGTTGTCTATAGATATGGAGAAGGAGATTGTTCATAATACTTTTGTTTTCCTATCTCATGGTCTGATTTGTCGGTTTCGGGATTTATGTCCCAGCCTTCCACAATTGCATGCTTGGATTTTCAAACATTGGGAGCCTCTCCTTACATGTTTTGTTCATATTTATCCTATGGCTAAAGGTTATTTCATTGCAAAATTCAATAATGTTGAGGATAGAACTAGGATTTTATGTGGTCACTTCTTCAGTTGGGATGATAAGTTTTTGTTGATGGCTAAACCCTGACATCTAGATTTTAACCCCTCTTTTGAAAAGTTCAATAAGATTCCTATTTGGGTTAGGCTCCCTAACCTTCCCCTTCATCTATGGACTGATTCCCTGTTGGAAGAAGTGGGTGAAGCTTTGGGGGATTTTTTGATGATTGATAAAGATTCTTTTGATATTTTGCAATCCACTTAGGCTCGGATTTTGGTGGACATGGATGTTTCCAAGGGGCTCCCTATTGAGATCTTGATTGAGTCTTCTTCGGAATCTTGGATTCAGCCACTTGATTATGAAGGCATTCCTTTTAGATGTCATAGATGTTTCAAAACTAGGCATGTTTCCGCTCAGTGTGAGTTAGAGAAAAAGAAAAGATCTATCTCTTGGTGGAAGGGTGCTTCCTTTGAACATTAATCTGTTCGGAAGAAAACCTTTTCCCAGGTGGTTTCACAGGATTCTTTGAGTGCTGAGGCTTGCTGACCACAACTTGCTGGTGCGGGTTTTGGTGATGGCTCTTCTGAATCTGATGAGGTTCAAGTTGCTGATACTGTTCGTGTTACTACTGCTGGCACTTTTGTTGATCGGGTGATGGCAGATGGCTGCTCCCCCTTGTCTGTTGCTGGCCTTGCTTCTAGGACTCCTGCTGGACCTATCTCAGGTACTTCTGCTTCTCAGGCTTCTGCTGATCCTGTTCCTTAGGATAATACTGGCTTTGCCTCGGGTTCTTCTGGTATTTCTTCCCAGGCTGGACTCAATTTCTTGGCAAAATGCTACTGCAAAGGTGGAAGAGGGTTGGATCATGGTTAAAAGTAAAAAATCTAAATCCCCTTAGGCCACATTTGATATGACCCTTCGCTCTCATAAGGGTAAATCTATAGGTAAAACTTAATTTGTTTTGGGCTGTTTGGGCTGCATGTTGGACTTACATGGGTTTGTTTCCTCTTTTCATGTAGCCTCTTGGTTTGGTGGGGAAAGATTTCTAGTTTCTCTCCCCCCTTTCTTGGCTTTGTCTCGTCTCATCTTTGTCCTGTTTCAGATAGTGCGTAGTCTTGAATATCTTTTGATTTGGGTTTCAAGTCCCTCCAAAACCTTCTTTGTACATGGTTTCAAGTCTCTTCAAAACCCGTTTTCACTTAATCAAAAACAAGATATGAAGATGGTACCTTTCTTGCCAAGATTTTACCTCCATGGATTGGCTTTTTGGGTGCCAAACCATATTTGGGATTTTCTACTTGAGGCAAGGCTTCCATGACAATCCCTCATACAATGGCCTACCTCTTGGCATCTTGTTGGCAAGGACTTGTAGTCAATCTCTTGAGACAAGGACTTCCATGAGGAGATCACAATCATATTTGGCAAATGCTTTGTTTAGTCCATTTTCACATGTATCATTGTGTCGATTGCAAGATTTTTCTCTACAATGGCCTTTGTTTCACATACATGCAATGGGGTAGAAATTGAACTCTGCAAAAGGAAAATGATTCTTTTGAGAGTTGAATCTCCTATCACATTAAGATAAACCAGTTATGTCACAACAACATGGTTTTATATTTTGTATGAATAATTGTAATTGAAAATAATAGAGTTTATATTGTGTCCTTTTTATATAAACTTTCAATTATAGTTAAGAAACCACAATATCTGCTTCTGTTTACAAAGTTAAAATGTAACTACTTTAGAAACACTAAATATAGGTGATAGTGAGTGTTTTGAAACTTGTATTGGCTCTTTGCCTTGGACAATGGTGCTGCACACAAACCACAACTTGACATGTTTTCCCATACGGTTAGACAATAGGAGTTCTAGAATGCTGCAATAGTTACACTTGCATAGATTCCAAGACAATGACAATATAGAATATAACAAAATGAATAGATATCAAAATGGCCAAATAAAGAACAAGAAGATAAGAGGCCACTAATCTCCTTGAACCTACTAAATACTCTAGAAAACCTGAACACAAGAAAACAAGAAGAGAAGTTGTGGCTTTATTAAGATTTTTGCCTCAATCAAACCCTTGCTTTGGTATTCCTACCTTCATGACCAGCCAAGATGGATAAAATACCATAGATATTGAAGAAAAGACAGTAAATGCAATGCTTCTAGTGAAAATACAATGAAAGATTAAACAATAATATCAGGTCTCCACATTGAAGGAGAGACAACTAGTCCAACAAGAGGATTCTTCTTGGAAGCTGCCACAATCTCCCCAAGGATGATCCGTTGAATGCTAAAGGTTCTTAGACACAATGGAGGAGGTGCATGCAAGAGCTCAGGGTACTTGTAGTATGCAATATTTTTATGTCCAAAGCTTCAGGTTGTAGAAGAGCAGTGTGTGATAGAGCTTGATGTGAGATTGCTTGAGTGAAAGATTGATTGTTGCCTTATTTTAAAACTAGAAGCCTTTTAGCTCAAGATAGAAGGTCTTGGTTCGTCTGTGAGACCTAGTCTAGTTGACAAGGGCGTTACACTGGTAGATTCCACAAAGCGTAACACTTCAATGGTTTGTTGAACTACACATTTTTGTGGGATCATAGTGTGTCATGTGAATGTTTGTGCTTAGCCCTTACATTTGGGAAAATTGGACTCAAAAACTGCAGGAGATTACAAATTCACTAGAAAACTAATATTTTGACAAAATCATAGCATTATTACAAAATATTTTTTCCTTAAGCTAAAGGAATGTTTTGTGTTGTGTGAAATTGCAGGGGTATGCAATTTTTAAATTTCAACACTACAATGAGTTTCCAATCGTGCACAAACACTCTTCCTTCCACAACTCCAAAATAAGAAAGCCTAATCAAGCTTGGCACTGAATGCAGGGACTTATCCAGATTGAAGTTCAATGACCATGGACAGATGAGAATCCAACCATTTCAATAAACCAAGGCCCTCTATCAAAAAATGATTGTCCTCACTAATGCTGCACACAATCATAAAAAGGGCCCTTATTGTTACCTTAGCCCTTTGGAACTACTCAGCTCTTGAAGATCCAATCTTTCACATCCTTTAAAGAGGGCCAAATGCCAACAAAATACCACTTCCATCTTTATATGAGTACCTGTCAATTATGGGGCCAGAGAACCTAAGGTTTTTGTGAGCTGGTGCTAATATTTCATAGGACAACATAACCCTTGGTAGTCTTGAGTCTTGACTGACAGGTTGTTTGGTTTGTGTGTTGTTTAGAGACTGACTTGCTTGAGGCATTCTTAGCAGCACCTTCTGATATTCTAACTGTTAATGTTTATAGCTAGTCGAATTCTAGCTGTGCGATTTCTATTTATTTAGGATCAAATCTTTAATTTGATCCTAAATGGTCCCATTAAATAATCGTCTAAGGGTAGATGTTTTCCATAGTCGGCCCTACACACACGCCATATAATGTTGGCGCCAAAATAAATTGCAAGGATAAGGTCGACTGGAATAATATAGATGAGTCGGCCTGTTTCAAATAAATAAATGGCTAGTATATATAAAGCTGCCTTCTGCATCTAAAACATTCATTTATTTTCACATCCAATTCATACATGCGAATCTGTCTGATATTTATGCGAACTCTCTCCTGAGGTAATCTGCTACAACAGCAAGCTTCCATTGTCATCTCCTTACACCTGCAAAACGTCTGGAGATTTATGTTGGTTCATATACATGCGAATTTACTACTGATATTCATGCAAACTGTAAGCTCCTTATGACTGTTGGGAATCCATTGAAGCTATCTATGACTGCTGGGAAATGTTCTGGTTCTTATTAATAGTATTTGATTGAGTTCTTCATTAGATCTGCTCCTGCTCACTTCAACAGCCACAGACACATCAAATCACTGGAGTTATCTAATCAACAACGAGTTCATGAAGGTCAGATCCATCAGTGAATTCGTGGTGGATATATCTCAATTATCAAGCTCACATCTGGTCACATCATACAGTACATTCACTCACATTTAGGCTTCCATTCAAAAGGCAGAGACTCTATTGGGAAGTCAAATCTAGGCCATTATTGTGCATCTATCCTTCATCGTTAATTTGCTTCGTGGATCGGGGATCCTCAGCAAATTTACAGCGATATTGTTGTAAGTTAATTGAAGAAGCAATAATTATTTGGATCTGAATGCTAGGTTTTTCCTCCTAGAGGTTTCCCAAGGTAAATTGTGTTGTGTCTCTTATTCTGAATTATTTTCACTGTTCTGATCTGATTAATTAAAACTAACATGGTATCAGAGCCAGGTTCATATTGAACTAATCAGATCTAACAGGTCCCAGGTTCTTGCTAACTGTATCAGATCTAACTTGTATTCTTTAGATTTGTTGTCTTTGTGTGGTTCCTTCTTGTGTCAAAATGGTGACAGGATTGAAGGTGGAAGATAGACTTGAAGGTGCCCTCAACTTCATCTCTTGGAAAGCACAAATTTTGATTGCTCTTGAAGAACATGGCTTGCTGGAATTTGTGCAAAGTGAAAAAGTTGAAACACCTACGGATCCAGAAGTACTTAATCAATTCAAAAAGAAAGGTATCAAGGCCAAGAAGATCCTAATAGATTCTGTCAGAGATCATATTGTTCCTATCATCTCGAGGATGTCTTCAGCCAGAGATATGTTCAAACAATTGGAAGACATGTTTGAAGTAAACAGCATGAGCCGGGCACTTACCTTAAGAAGAGACTTACTTCAAATCAAAATGAAAGAGGATGAGTCAGTCATGGAGTTCTTCATGAGGATTTCAAAATTAAGAGATAAAATAAGTGCTATTTTTAGTGAAGTTGTAGACAAGGATCTCGTCATGCTTGCACTCAATGGTCTCCCTCCATCATGGGAACCCTTCATTCAAGGTTTAAGCGGTAGAGGTAACTTTCCCTCATTTGATCTCCTTCGTGCTGACTGCATTCAAGAGGAATCTAGACTCATATCAAGAGGGATCAAGTCTACCCGTAATGAAGTTCTTGCTACTCAATCGGTCAAAGGTGATCATTGGAAGAAGAACAACTTCAAGAGGAACATTGATTTCAGATCCAATGATGCTAACAACTCAAGGAAGAAGCCAAGAGATCTCTCTCATATCCAATGCTTCAAATGTAACAAATTTGGCCACTATGCCAGGGATTGTCAGGTTCAACTCTTTCAACAAAAGGCTAACCCAAGCGAAGTTGTCAACCTTGAAGATAAGGAAGACTTTCTCCTTTAAGCATTTCTTGTGTTAGATAGTTTAGAATCAATGTTGTTTGAGACCTAACTATTTTTGTTGAAACTTACTTTAGGGAAAGGATATGTGTTGTAGATTTTTTTTAGTTGTGCAGGAGTGAGGATCAAGAGGGAGTCACACTTTCTCATCTTACTTGAGTTTGGTATAGTCTAACCTATGTGGTAATGTGATGGTAATTCTCTTGGATTAAAAGTGTTTCTTTTGACTTAGTAATCTTGGATCTATTGATTTTTTGAACTAACTTGGAAGGTTGAGTATATGATTTCCTAACTCTAAGTACAAGAAATTGGTTGAATTGTCAATTGCTTGGAGTGCTTCAGAATCAGGGTATATTGCTTCTTCAAGAGAAGCTATTGGGATTGATTTTTCTATCACTTGAAGGATGTCCGAGTGCTTTGGAAGTTATGTAGGGCTCAGCTACTGCTAAGAGGGAGTCTTAGCCTCCTTGATGTATCTTGTATACCACTCTTGCGGGCAATGCAAGGTGGACATTGTATCTTGTTGTTTTAATCTTCCTTAAGTGAAGATGATTGTAACCACCCTTTGCGAGAAATGCAAGGTGGAATTGTAAATCTTAATTTTGTCCTTCCTCTGCGGGAAATGCAAGATGGTGTTGTAATAATTCTTATAAGTCCACCCTCTGCGGGCAATGTACGGTGGCAATCACCCTCTGCGGGCAATGCAAGGTGATCCTTTTGAGGCTTTTCCTCTTCCACCCTCTGCGAGTAGGTACAGTGGATATTCTTGACCATCCTCTACGAGTAGGCATGATGGTTCCACCCTCTGCGAGTAGGTATGGTGGATATGCTTTGACCATCCTCTGCGAGTAGGCATGATGGTTCCATCCTCTGTGAGTAGGCATGATGGGAATGGTTGATTTGTTTTTACAGGTATGCTTCCATCCTCTGCGAGTACGCATGATGGAAAGTAATGGCAAGGGCTAGAATCCTCCTAGCTAAGAGGGAGTGTTAATGTTTATAGCTAGGCGAATTCTAGCTGTGCGATTTCTATTTATTTAGGATCAAATCTTTAATTTGATCCCGAATGGTCCCATTAAATAAACGTCTAAGGGTAGACGTTTTCCATAGTCAGCCCTACACACACGCCATATAATGTTGGCGCCAAAATAAATTGCAAGGATAAGGTCGGCTGGAATAATATAGATGAGTCGGCCTGTTTCAAATAAATAAATGGCTAGTATATATAAAGCTGCCTTCTGCATCTAAAACATTCATTTATTTTCACATCCAATTCATACATGCGAATCTGTCTGATATTTATGCAAACTCTCTCCTGAGGTAATCTGCTACAGCAGCAAGCTTCCACTGTCATCTCCTTACACCTGCAAAACGTCTGGAGATTTATGTTGGTTCATATACATGCAAATTTACTACTGATATTCATGCAAACTGTAAGCTCCTTATGACTGCTGGGAATCCATTGAAGCTATCTATGACTGCTGGGAAATGTTCTGGTTCTTATTAACAGTATCTGATCGAGTTCTTCATTAGATCTGCTTCTGCTCGCTTCAGCAGCCACAGACACATCAAATCACTGGAGTTATCTAATCAACAGCGAGTTCATGAAGGTCAGATCCATCAGTGAATTCATGGTGGATATATCTCAAGTATCAAGCTCACGTCTGGTCACATCATACAGTACATTCACTCACATTTAGGCTTCCATTCAGAAGGCAGAGACTCTATTGGGAAGTCAAATCTGGGCCATTATTGTGCATCTATCCTTCATCGTTAATTTGCTTCGTGGATCGGGGATCCTCAGCAAATTTACAGCGATATTGTTGTAAGTTAACTGAAGAAGCAATAATTATTTGGATCTGAATGCTGGGTTTTTCCTCCTAGAGGTTTCCCAAGGTAAATTGTGTTGTGTCTCTTATTCTGAATTATTTTCACTGTTCTGATCTGATTAATTAAAACTAACACTAACCTCTGCACTTTTTTCTGCCTTAGTCTCTGTCCATTTGCCACTTGTCATTTTATTTCTTGGAAATTAAAAAAATAGAAGTTTAGAACAAATATACAGGCTTCATAACTATGTGCCTTAACTATAAAAGTCTTATCATATTTACCAAGAGCTTCTGTCCAATATAAGGCACCGACACTTTTTAAGCTAGATCATGTCAAGTCAATAAATCGGATGATATTGTGAAGCTCACATTGGCATGAACACGTACATCCTTGGAAACCATTTTACCAAGAGTGTTGACATTGTCTGCAAGAGGTGAAAGATCTTTTGTGACTGCCATTAAATCAGGTTCTAGGTTATCTCTGGAACCAGAAAATCACAAACGTCAATATCATTATGACCTTTGAGAATTAGTCAGTCAATTACTATGCCACCAGCAGCTGGATTTAAAGAAGAAACGCCACAATCACAAAATTTGCATTCAGAGTCTGCATAAATAGGTAGACAAATTTGGGAACCGATATCATGAGTTTGATTAGCAGAATTGTGGATGCACAGTCAAGGTTATTTTTCTTGTCATTTCTAAATGGGTGAGGACTTCCCAACCACTATGAGGGATACTTGAATTGCTCCCAATCATATCTTCTTGCAGACTCCAGTTATCATTGTCACAATAAACATGCAATCGTCTGCAGAAAAGTCTGGTGGGTGAACAGACAGAATCATGTTGTAAATGCATTAAAAGTTGATTTTTTTCATCAAACAAGAGGCTTCTAATTTTTCTTCAAACAAGAGGCTTCTAACTCCAGCTATATTGAATTAATACAGTGGCCTCAGCAACAGGTTTTGGAGACATGGCTAGCACATAGCAATCCTTTTCCAACCTGTATTTATGCTTGTTAATGATTTTGAAAGGAGTTGCTTCTCCAGTTTTTTTATTTCCTAAATGCTATTTCCTTTATGATGTTCCTAGGTTTGTTGGGACTTGGGAATAAATAAGTAGCCTATGTTCCCTTTTCCTATTTTGAGGACTTTTCTTGTTCTAGTTCTTATGACATATTTGAGAAAAATCAGTTCAATTGTCTAGTAATTGTTTTTTGTAGGTAAGCTAAAGATCGTGGTCGTTAAAGTGTAACTTATTTCTTTTTTAGTTTATTTCCCAATTTTCTTTCTTGGCATGACAAATATAGCTAGGATAAAACTAAAGATAACTCAATCAAATATTATTTGATTGAGATGCAAATTCTGCTGCATGATCTAAACTCGTGGGTGAGTTGACTGGTAAGTTTGATACCTGTCCTTGTCTATTGGGCTCTGGGAATCCTTAATGATTTGTTTTGGGGTGGTTTTATGTGTTTACTTCATGGCCTGCTGCTAGGGTGTTATGTGGGTTTGTTATTGTTAAAGGATTGATTTATACAAAGTCCAATGATCATTTTTAAAGGTGATATTATTTTCTTTCATATGTAGCTTTTTAATTTTTGTTCCTTTCAACTGCAGCAACTATGCTCTGAATATGGTAAATTCCCTCATATGCAATGATTTAAAAATGTCAATGATCGCTCTTTATATATAAAATTTTATGATTTATCTTCTGAGCTATCCGACACATGCAGCAGCAATTTTGAGAGTCAAAGATATTGGAATTTTTTCTGTTTTCCATACTTGTACAGATTCATTTAGTTCAAGAGATGGCTCTAGCATGTCAAAGATATGGTGCTATTCATTTTACTTATTGAATCATTCTTGTTAGACATATTTACACTGAACTGCAAAACACATGACATGCCCTATTTTGCATTCTCTTTCTTAGGTTTTTAGCTCCTTTGCAGTATTACTATTTTTGAATGCTAGATTTTATATGAAAATTCAATCCATAACATATATCTATCCTATTAGATGTGGGGCCCCTGTTGGAGATGAGTGAAGATTCAGAAATGGCTAATGATCAAAGTGTGGCTGAAGTTACAAGACAATTGGACAAAGCCTGTAGGGAAACAGGATTTTTTTATGTGGTAAGTTTTACAAATGAATGAACTATAAGTGGTTGATTTTCTAACATATCTCTTTAATAGTTATAATTTATTTTTAATAAACATGTATTACAAAGTCATAATCATAATGAATGGTCACATTGTCTTTGAGGACATTGTGTAGTATGTACCATCCACCATAACTTTTTCCAACAACATTCCGTCACATCCCATTAGTTGAGAAAAAAACAAAAAAGCCTTTCATTGATTTCCCCCTTAAG
The DNA here is from genome assembly GCA_027943335.1 of Chamaecyparis obtusa. Lineage (NCBI taxonomy): Eukaryota > Viridiplantae > Streptophyta > Pinopsida > Cupressales > Cupressaceae > Chamaecyparis > Chamaecyparis obtusa. Next base: position 694,655 of record BSBK01001048.1, on the reverse strand, counting down.
ACTTACCATAAGTGGTTGGAGAACTTAAATTGCTGAGCACTTCTTTTGGTAGCCTATCCTGGGGATTCATATATAGGTGGTTAGACATTTTGGACTATCAAATGCATGAGTTTATTTGTCTCAAGCACAAAAGACTTTTTATGGCCAATCTTGTAGTTGTGGTGTTATTGGATGTGACTTGTACAATCAAGACCAATTTGATAAGGGAATGTGGACCAAATACCCATTAGGACAAGACTAAGTCAAAGGTGTTCATGTGGAGGCACCTACAGTCAGCACTAAAGAGTAGCAAAGACATTTCCAGGCCATCAAATACTCAGTTGCAAACAAGTCTTTATCAGCTACAACGACTTTGGCCGAATCTCATCTTCCTGCTAAGTCTAAGGGTATAGAAGCGATGTCAAAGAAGCTAGTGGTAATCAATACAATGGACTGCAATGAGTATGCGAGCCTTTCAAGGAAGCGAGAGAACTTTACTGAAGAAAAAGGCTTAGGCAAGACTTCAGATGAGGACTGATGCATTCTTGTGCCAACAACCACCATAGTTAGAAACACATTTGTGCCAACCACACAGGTAGCTCTACAGGAATATCTCTCCTCGAGTGACAACCCTTTCTATTTCTAACTTTGTATTTGATGCCTATGTAGATGGAAATTCATTGTTGGAGTTGGTTTGTAAGATTTAGTGTCTACTCATGTTTGTTAGCCCCATATATTTGTCTTATGCTAGAGATAATCAGTTACGTCTTCAAGTCTGTTCACCAACAAAGTCTCCTTGGCTGACCCACATTTCTATTTAGTGTTGACCAAATGTATAATGCACTCGCCCATGAGTACACCTTCACACATTGTGATTGAATTTATTACGAGTGACCACTCATAAGGCACTAACATGAATAATCTAGTTTTCCTCAAAGAGGCAACCAATGAAGAGGTTGGTGAGAGATTTGTCATTCTAGAGGTGTCACTTGCCCCCCAATTTAATTCAAAGTAGGAAGAATCACAACTAGACTATATGCAAGGTGATCCCTTAGATATTTTAGAATAGGCAGTCAATGGTGAGCCCAATGATGATTACGGGGACCTATATGGGAGGAGCAATGAGGAGGACAACACAAATCAAAAGGATAGTTAAATCTAACGAGAGCGAGGAGAAGTTTAAGGACATGTAATATGCTCATAATTCCTTCAATTTGACAAGCACAACTCCCCTGATAGGCTACAATTCTTTTCTTAGCAAGCTAGTTCCATTTGGTCATGCCTTTAAAGAAGAGGGCAAGGATAGAGATAAAATTTGTTGAAAGAGATACTATAATGTCCCCTTCTAATGTGATCTTGGAAAATAAATATTTAATAAGGTCAAAAAAGTAATAAATTTAATTATTTAGTATCATCTTTCGAAAGTAAATCACAAGAGTGGTATTATTTAATAAACTTAAGTGATTTTAATGTTGAGTAAAGCTATCTCCATCGCTTGTGGAGCAATTCATGCAAACAACATCAAATAAACCTTGCAAACCAACTCATCAAAATACATCAAATATGTCCATCTTTAACAAGAAATTGGAAAATCTTCCTTGTACTTCTAGAGGGTTTTCATCCTCAAAAATTAAGAAACTCAAATCTCCTCTAGGAAAATGGCAGATATAAAAAATGTTAACTCTTTTCTCTTGACAGTTCCTTTTATAACTTTTTCCTAGTGATTAAAATATGTAATAACCAAAATTTTATATATATATAGGCTCAAAGCCTTTTGCCTAAAAAAGGTAAATAAAATATTTAATTTTCATTGTTGGCTCCATATTCACTTTAGTATTTTAATGTTTTTAAAGTGCGCAAAAAGGTTGCCTTTTTTACCCCTTCAACCTAACAACTCCTTTTTTGCACAACTTAAGTCATTTTTTAAATTATTAAAATAAGATATCAATATAAAAATTAAAAAAACATAAAAACAACTTTTGAGAACTTCATTATTTAATTTACTTTTATTTTTTAGATGAGAAAATATGGAAAATAAGATTATGGCCAAATATTTGCTTATGTGTGAGAAGGAGACATTACAATGACACCTTTTAGCACCAACATGGCAATAAGTGAGCAACATTTAGGAATTTCCACCTTGTGTTTCCTTCTCTTATAGTCCTTTTAGGAATGGGAAGATTTTTTACATTCTTGTTTGAGTTTGTTTCTTTCTAAAGAGAAGAAATGTTGTTTGGTGACCATCAATCGTCTTTAATATCTAGTGTTGAGCATCTATAATTATTGTGGAAGACTATGTTATGGTACAAAAGAGAAAAACTATTTTGTGTATGGATACCTAACATGGTTACACATTTTCTAGGACCCATTCCATCTTTCCTCCTAACCTAAGCTATGTTATGGGGGGTGTTGGTGTATATACATTTTTCGTGCATTTAGCTAAATACTTTATTGCATAGTTTGCAAATTCAGACTTGGAGAATACTTGACAAAAACTCAGGAAAAACTCGACAAAAATTTGACAACTTAGAAATTAATAAAAAATAAAATTTCTTAAAGAAACATTTTTTTTTGTTAAATTCAATTACAAAATGTATTAAAATTAAAATTGACATCTTGAAAGAGAAAATGCATGGTTTCATAGCAAAAATGATATGTGAAAAATACATTTTAACCAATGTTTTACCCACATTGACATTTTTAACCATGGTTTTTTGTGTCTCTAAAATCGTGAGAGTTAAACTTGTGAAAAATCGCCCAACAAAAAAAAATAGAGAGTACTCGGCAACCCATAGAGTACTAGAGAGTTTGCAAACTATTCTTTATTGTATTGGTGTGCACCAAGGATAATTTTACTTAGGTAGGCATCTACTTGGTAGCTAATATCTCTCTTGCACATTAGTAGTCATACTTAGGGAGGTAGTATACAATGTATTTTCCAAAGTTTGGTGGAGATGTGCTACACATGAGACTACATCTCCTTCATCCCACATTGTTTATACATTCACCTCTTGGTGGTGTATATTGTATTCTATATATGCCCATTTGAAGCATACATTATATATCTCATTTATTATATTGCATCCTCTATTTCATAAGAGTAGTGATATTGCATTTTTGCAATCTTTAGTTGTGCTTTTGCTATCGTGACTTGACCATGTCATTAAATTCTAGGAAGTTTTCCCTAGTGACAAATCTTACATGGTATTCGAGTATTTTGAACCAACTCTTAAAATTATTAGACAACATTCAATGCCACTTATATTATCTCTAACCACTCCATATAGGACTTCATACAAAGGTGGATTAATATTTGTAGAATTTTTTGTGTGCCACTATGCTAGCACGGTTTACACTTTAGGAACGACATTTTTTTGGTAAAATCCATGATTGTAAGCCACTACATCATGGGAACTTCCTTGCCAGGTGATATGTTAATGTATTAGAAAATGGGCAATGTTCTATGGGGACTTGCCTCCCAAAATCCCCTTGTTTCTGGGATGGGGATGTGGGGACTTGGGGGAATTGTCACCTTGTCCCACCACCTTTGTTGCCGGTCCGAGGATGTTTTAGTGACATCCCCCTAGTTTGGGGATACTTTGAGGACTTTGAGATATCCTCAAGATGTCCTAGAGACTCCCAAGAGTCTTCCAACAATCTCTGAGACTTCCTGGTGCCCCTCATGGTAGGAAAATGAAAGAAATCATATTTTTTTAAATGTCAAAAAATATTTTGATATATGTGCCACAAAGCCTAATCATAATGGTCTATGGGCTCAATCGAACTTCTAAGTAGTCACAAAAGCTTATAAATAGGTATCTAAGCCTCATACTAAATCACTCCTAAGTTTCAAACATAGTAAGGAGTTGGTATTGCAAAAAACAAAGTGATTAAATTGTGAAAATGACATGCCCTTAGATCTGTACTTGATACCATCACCTCACTATTGTTCCCTTGCCTTCCCCAAATCTAGGCCCTTGGTCCCCTTATCCTTGAAATTCACCCCTTGTGTCCCCCCATCAAAAGATTCTATGGAACATAGAAAATTAGTTAGTTGCACTACGATTGAGACAAAGAGGATCACAACTTGAAGTATAGTTTCAATGAAGGAGATAGGTGTTTTAGGGTGAAAAATATAGAATTACTAGTTTACATACGAAACAATTTTTCTTGATAGGGGTGATTACACTAAGTTGTGGTGTTCTAATCACCAAGGTAGTTCTGTGACTACTAGGGCGATTGTAAAATCGCTGGTCTAATTCAAGTGACATTGTCCCATGATTTTTAATCAATCTTTGATACTCCAAATTCCTCATTTCCCACTTTCGTGTACCTTTTTAACATCTATTTGGGCTTTTCTATAAGCACAAATAACAATTGTTAAAAAAAAAAAACGAACTAAGAGGATTCGAGGAAGTATCTAAATAATCTGAGTTGAATTTTCTGTCAGAGTGGGAAATTATGATATGAAATGAGTTTTAATGGAATAGAGAGGGAAGTGTGAGAGAGTGTTAGTAATCTTAGGGGCAGAACATTGTATGTTCTTGCTTATTAAATGTCCAAGAGGTTGCAATTGGATGGGAGATAGTGAATGAGGAGGCCATTGGAAATCACTCCTTGTTGAAGTTTTCTCTTGAAATTCAGGTTCTTTTGGATAAATCCTCGCATTTTACATGAGTGCATGGTTTCTTTTGTTCCTTCATGTTCTGATGATTATTTAAATGTTAAAATATTTAACATTAATAATACTTGTAATTGATAAGATATGGTCTAAAATAACACTAGGATTTACATGTTGGATGCATCTATACTTGGCATCATAAGTTCTCTTGTCGAGGATTGGCCCCTTTTAGTAGCAACCTCTTGAGATCACAATCTCTTGGTTGCCTTCAAGAGTCTCGTGTTTGATGTCCTTCTTCGCCTTAGTTGTATAACTATAGACCTTCTAGCTAGTATACTTCCTCCTTGGGGCCTCATTTATCATGCCTTCCATGGAGTTTTGAGAAAGGATTTCCCTATTCCCTTTTTGGTTGCTGACCACCCTAATGTTGTCAATGTTACTTTGTTGTTGTTGGTCACCTCACCAACAGTATTCCTAATTTCTTTCTTGCTCCTTTTGTTAGAATTTTCGTAATAGTCCTTAAGCATTTGCTATATTCTCTTATACTTTTTCTTCACTTAAGTCATTGAGAATTAAATAGTGATGACCAATAATATAGTGATGAAACAATTTACTTGGATTGTGTGATCAAATGAGACAACCTCGAGGTTCCTTCTTATTGTGGACTTTCACTCAGTTATGATGATGTGATATGCCAATTATCTCAAAGGGACTTACACTGCTCATTCAATGAATATTAACTTGACTCTTCTCCAAACACTTCCAACCAAACAATTGCAAACAAATAAGGGTTTAGAAATTCTAATCTACTTGTAGAATGTAAGAAATAGTGGATGTCTTTGTGACTCTACTAGAATTAGTTTAGCCATTGACATCAGCCAAGCTAGTGCAATCTCCTGAGGTAAATGTAAGATGTTCAAACTACCACCATTCCATTAATGCCATCCATCAATGCGTATTAATGTGCAAGCAATAATTGAAGTTGCATTCATAAAGAAGCCATTGAACCATGCAATGCAAACTTACAATCAACAAGTAACTAGTGGTTTGGTCTAAGCGAGTTTCACCAAAGATACATCCAGAATCACTTCCAATCAACTAAACGCTACTTCTAATTAACATGAGGAAATCAAGAAACCATGCAACACTTCAAAGAAACACAAGTAATCCACCATGAAGACCAACAATGAATCAACAATTACTTTGATAGCATTATGGCAACAATTTCAACAAGTCTCCTCCTACTCTACTCTCTAACTAATGTCCTCTCTAATGAATCTAATCTCTAACCCTTTACAAATGAGAAGGCCTTGGCCTTTTATAATTGTTCAATTACAATGAAGGGCCAAGATGAATTCAAGATCAAGGGCTAATATTTACCCATTATAAACCCTAATTAGGGTTGCCACACTATCATCCAATTACATGAGGGCACCACCTTGTGGGCCAATAATAAAATCACAATGCTCTTTAGAGCCAATGAGAAAATATGTACACTTGGCATAATATGATTGAATGTACTTGAAGATCAAGTACATCATGGATCCAATTATCTGTCTATAGAGAATAGGATCTGCAAATTTTGACTCTATTGCTTCTTCCTTTAATTTGTGTAAGTTGGTTTCCATAGGTGTAGACATGGGTCTAGAGTCCAACATCCCAAATTTCTTCAGAATATCAATAGTATACTTCCCTTGATTTAAAATGATACCATTTGATTTCTGCCAGACTTTTAACCCAAGGAAGTAATGTAAAATGCCCAAGTCTTTCATATCAAATTCTGAGGCCAGGTTCTTCTTACATTGAGTAATGAGGTGATCTTCTCCTATTTATTAGCAGGTCATTAACATATAAAATTAGTATTAACAAATCACCTTTAATTACGTTAAAATAGAGATTTGGATCTACATCATTCTTGAAAAATCATGGTCCCATAAGGTAGTTGTCGATCCTTTCGTACTAGGCTCTGGGGGCCTGTTTAAGTCCATATAGGGCCTTTTTCAATTTACATACATGTGAGTCTGCATTATGTATCACAAAGCCTTCAAGTTGCTCTAAATAAACTTCTTCAATGATCCCATTTAAGAAAGCAGTTTTCACATCCATTTGATGGATCTTCCAACCTTTAGTTGCTGCAATGTCTATTACTGCTCTAGCAGAGGTGTACCGGGCAACAGGTGAAAACGTCTCTTCATAATCAATACCTTCCTTTTGTGAGAAACCTTTGGCAACAAAACGTGCCTTGTGTTTTTCTATACTGTCATCTACAACATGTTTGATTTTGAAGAGCCATTTGGAAGAGAACAAATTTCTCTTTTGGTCTAGGTACTATGTCCCATACATCATTTTTCAAAATGGATTGACACTCTTCCGTCATAGCATGTTTCCATAATTGATGTTTGAGAGCTTTTGTAACACTAGTTGGTTCTAAAATAATGATATCACTTATTAGGGAAACATAGCTTGAGAATGTTTTGGGTCTCTTTTGGATTTAGTTGTCAACATAGGCCTTATTACACTTTGTGGATAGCGTCGACATATTTAAAGTCTTTGCTCATTGTATCCTATGTGGATCCTTTAGCAACGAACTATGCTATGCTCTTTGTCCGAGCAGAAGACATCCCAAGTCGTCTACTAAATCGACAAATATTAATTACTATTTTTTACATTATAATTATATTATCTTTAAGATTTATATTATGATATTATTATGTTATTTTATTTAATATTATATTATAACTATATTATTATTTATATTATTGTTATAGTATTATTATATTATTATTTTAATAATCTATTATTATATTTTATATTTAATAATAGATTTATTATTAATCTATTTATTTGAATTAATAATGTTATTTATAATTATTTATCAATTTATATCTATTATTATTTATTTGGAAATTATAATATTATTAATAATATATTCTTCCATTATTATAATAATAATTTAATTAATTATATATTATAATTTATTATTATGATTTAATTATAATTATATATATATATATATATATATATATTTTACATTATTTAATTATTTAATCTTATATTCAATTCTTATTATCATTAAATTTCGCTTTGGAAAGGGGACATTACATTCTTCAGGATACTCCCTCTGAATCTCAGGAGTAAGATCCTCCTCTGTGACATTAGGAGAATCTTGAATTTCTATTTCATTAGAATTCTTTGCCCTTTGGAAAGCAATGTCTTCCTCAAAGATAACATCTCTACTTAGTTCAATTTGTCTCTGTCCAGATATGTATATTTTGTAAGCTTTTGAGGTTTCACTATAGCCTACAAATATCCCTTTCTTTCCAGTAGGTTCTAATTTAGATCTCTTTTCTTTAGGTACATGAATGTAGATAGGGTAACCAAAAATCCTTAAGTGACTTATGTTAGGTTTTACACCAGTAAATGCTTCTTTGGGATTTTTGTTATCTAGATGTGAGTGAGGGCATTTATTTTGAATGTAGACAATTGTCCTAGAGGCTTCTGCCAAAAATGAAGTTTCTATGTTTTGGTCGTACAACATTGCTCTAGCAGCTTCTACAATAGTTTTTTTTTCTCTCAGCAACACCATTTTGTTGTGGATTGTAGGCTACAGTAAACTCCCTCTTAATCCTAGCATTTACACAAAATTCTTTAAAAATTTCTGAGGTGTAGTCCTTCCCATTATCTGTTCTCAATATTTTGATTTTCTTCTCGGAAAAGTTTTCTGTAAGAGCTTTGTACTCCTTAAACCTTTTAAGGATTTTTTCCGACTCTTTACATTTAAGCAAATATATCCAAGTATTTCTAGAGAAGTCATCTACAAATATTACATAATATAAGAATCCTCCCATGGAGGGTACAGACATGGGTCCACATAAGTCAGAGTGGACTAATTCTAGTACATTTTTGGTTTTACTCAAACTATTTTGGAAAGTCCCCTTAGTGTTTTTCCCTAAGGCACACCCTTTGCATGCCCCTGTATGAGTTTGGTTTAGTTCGGGTAGTCCTGTTACCAATTTTTGCATTGAAGTTAGGGCACAAAAATGAATGTCCCAATCTTTGATGTCAAATTTCATTTGAGTTAGAAGTCAGGGCTTGATTTGTCTCAGTGCAAAGTTTGTATAGATATCCTTGTCTTGTACCTATAGTTTGAGCTTTCTTTATGGTGGAGTTCTTTGGCCATGCCAGGACTTTCTCATCCATAAAGGTGACCCTATATCTGTTGTCTTCAAGAGAAGATATGGATACTAAGTTCCTCTTGATTCCTGGCACAATAATACCTCAGTGAGTTGTATAGAGATTTCAGATTTCAATTTGATGGTGCAAGTTCCAACCCCTTTCATTGGATGTGCAGAATCATTCCCAATTGTTACTTCTTCATCAGTTTCTTCTACCGTAGTATCTAAGTGTTCTTTGAATCTTGTGATGTGTCTTGATGAGCCACTATCAATTACCCAGGCGTTAAGTTTGTTTGATACTTGGCTTGATAATGATGAGTAGAAACAAATTTCTCAGAATCATGTTCTATATTTGTCTTTCCAACCTTAGCAAATGATGCTTGTTGCTTTGTTTTGTCAAGACATTTGATTGCATAGTGTCCATACTGATCACATCTGAAACATTGGATTTGGGAAACATCTTTCCTCTACTTGGATGAGCCCTTTCCATGAGAATTTTTCTTCCTTTTGAAATTATTCTTCTTAATTTTCTTATCAAGAATTTTGTTTAAAATATGAATGTCCTCATCTATAGGTTCATGTTTGTTCCCTTTTGTCATCTGTCTTGATTCTTCTTGTAGACAGTCAGATCTTAACCGATCAAATTTAGGGAGTTTTGATCTTGCACTTATTCCTTGAACAAATGACTCCCATGAATTTGGTAGGCCACCTAAAGCTATGAGTGTTAACTCTTTGCTATCAATTTGATATCCAACTATTGACAGTTGATCCCTTAGCTCAGTGATTCTCATGAAGTATGCATTGATGGATTCTCCCTTGTTCATGCTTATATGATTAATTTAACTCTTTAAAACAAGGGTTCTAAAGGTGTTGTTTATTTCAAAGATGCTTTCAAAGGATTTAAACATAAGGTATGCAGTCTCATGTTTTGCCAATATAGGTACTATATGATCCCTAACTGCATCTACTATAAGTTTCATGGCTTTCTCATTGTTCTCAATCCATTGAGTTTTCTCCAGGTCATTCCTTGGTTCTATTTTATTTTCTTTCACAAATGAGTCTAACTTATTTTCTTTCAATATCATCACGATTCTGAATTTCCATGATGTAAAGTTGTTTGCACCTTCAAGACGGTCCTCAAATCTGATTACACTCGACATTATGAAGAAAGGAATGTATTTTAATTTCAAGATAAAATGTGTTCGAGTAATCGGATCTTCCTTGACAAGGCTTTGATACAATGTTTAGTTTGATTAAATTTCTTTACAAATTTGATCTATCTATGTCTTTTCAATTTCAGAAAATGAATCTTACACTCAATGTCATTTCTTGCAAATTATAACCAAAGAATTGAACTTGATAAATACAAAGTTGATACCGAATCAATATTAATAAATACTGATGATGAATATACAAATTTGAATCTTTCTTATCAAATACCCAATCCACAAGTGCAGAACATTTATTGATTTCAATGTCTCCAATTGTGGATCGGATATGCATTAAATATATCATGAAGAGACACATCCCATGAGCGGATATGTCTCCACAAAGTGGAGGCATGTCCGCTCATGGATCGTGTCGGATCATATTAACTAAACATCCGATTACCAATCGGATTTGTTACTTAGTAAAACATAACTGATTATTAAGTTCAATTTGTTATTTATCTTGCACAAATAGATAATATCTAATCTGGAAATGATCGCCGATAATGATGCTTGATCGGGATCCTATATGAAACATGAAATGTCGATAATCTGCAAGTAATAACCTCTAAATGCAAATCGATGATATACTTGGTATATAGTAGATTCGATCATTTATATAAGTGATCGATTTTCAGGATTTACTGCAAATGATGACATAAATATATTTATACAATTAAATATATATAAATATGTGTCTATGTATATGTCAGTACATACCGACATATATATACACACATATATCATTAAATTGATTGTCTTCTCTAAATCTGACTGAAGCTACCATATTTCAACACCAATGACAAAAATATACAGAGTATGGAAATACCTCTTGTAGAGATTGAGAGAGATGAAATGTATGTTTAAATTTTTAAATTTTAAGAGAAGAATTCCAAGCTCTGAAAATATGGGTCACTAATAAGTTGATATATATTATAAATTATTATCAATAACATTAACAAGGATCTCAAGGAAAATGTTGCCAACAGCTCAGTCCTGAAATTGAGCATTTCTCCAGTTGATTTAAATTTTAATATTATTGATGATCAGTGAGGTCATTCTGGCATGTTGTTTGCTACCAAATAGTTTCAGGTTGATGATTGCTTGGATGAGGATGGTATGGCATTGTCTAGTGATATAACACAAAAATAATGATAAAAAACAATTAAAAAATGTTACTTTTTCCTTATTTGCCTTGGCTGGGCATGGCAGTCCTGCTAACCGGACTCACTGAGTCAGAAGAGTCCTGCAAGGACTTGCCAGGACTCGGCCGAGTCAGCGGGTAGAGCCCAAAAAGCTCTGCAAGTCTGACTCGGCTCTGGACTCGCACAGTCTTGTAACTATGGTCAAGAGGCAACAACAAAGGAAAAAACAATTTCGCTGCTCAGGAAGTATTTGTTCCCCGACTCCATATAAGATATTGCCCCTTCATTCCACGTGGATCCCATACTTGCTGATTGGTGCAATTTCTATTTGTCTGCTGCCTGAAGTTGTGACCCTTCCAGTATTGTGTCGCTCTTGTATAATAATTTGTCCCAGGTAAGAACCAGATTGCTTCATGCAATACTTACCAAACAAGGATTGACAAAAAATGCTAATAGTCACGCTAGTAGAGGCTACTTATCATTTATTTAATAAAAAACTTGGCAATATATTAGAGAAAAATATTAGGCTCATCACAATTGACCACCTTGGTAATTGTCTTCATTGCTTTGTTGCTGTTGGTCAACCCACTGATGACATTGCTCATTTCTTTGTTGCTCCCCTCATTGGAATTTGTCATAATAGTGCTCGAGGACCTGTCATATGTAATTCTCTCATCTTTTTTCTTCATGTAAGTCTTTGAAAATTAAATATTGATCCACCAAGAATCTAGACAGATTAACAGTCAATCTAGTACACATTCACTGACTCTGATTTTGCTTTCTTCAACCGATGTCAAGTAGGTGTTCAACTTCTTTTGTATATATCGTCTTAATTTGATATCCCACAAGGAGAATTTCTGCATGGCGGTCTTCTCTTTCTTGATTGTATAGTAGTCAAACTCTCAGCTCACATACTCATTTCACTGTCCTCCAACTCTTTATTGAACAACTCCCTTTTATGCTTGTTCACCAAACTAGGGTGACCTAGGCGATGGTGCCTTAAATATAGCTTGTCTAGTCTAAAAGCATACAGTAATACCAAACAAGTGTTGATTTTTTTCAAACAATGCTTTTATTCCCATTGTATTGTAATACCACTTGGTCGTTTCCTATAGTGATATGTCTATAAAACTCACATGTGGATTAGGGTTAAACACATGAGAAATATCTTATTATTGTGAATGGTTTGAGTCAATGCTGTTAGAGTAATTTTTCTGGGCTTTTCCTCAAAAAAGAGTATCCCTAGGTAAAATCTCTTATTATATGGTGAGTGCATTGCATTTAAGATTCTGTTAGCATTGCTTTTCTTGGCATAGATTTACCAGTTATATGTCTCTTCAACAAGAACTTGTTAGCTTATATAGAAATATAAACATCAAAGTAAATATTAGAAAACATAATGATATTTTATACAAGCACCAATAATTTTATCGTCAGAATAGAAAAGTACATCAATAGATAAGGCCAGAGAACTTGCATGCATGGGAGCCTGCCTCTGAGCCTGAGAAATGACCCTAGATACACTGAAGTCAATAGGTATGGAGGCTAGTAACCATCATCAACCAACCAATGACCTATTCTAACCAAAAAGTACAAGGATGGTCATACATTAGCACAACTTACACTTTGGCAAATAGGTGACTAATCATTGCCTTGTTCTAAACTTTAATTTAGTCTATCCCAACCAACTACAATATATTGGGCCATATCTGACAACATAATATGCCAGAACTAATTGTGATGCCCACATTCAAATTGTTCACTCCATAACAATATAAATGCATGGTCAAATATGCAATTTAATGATTGTATACTCACATGTAGACTAATCAATCTATGTGCTTCTGAATATAGACACTACAAGTTGTTGAAAGTCTTGAATAACATCTTTGATAGTTCTCTTTATAGTTGAAAATATACCATTATAAACCATAGAACCTCTTCAAGTTCCAGAAGTTTAACTTCTTGTTTTAGCTTTAGCTTCTGCAACTTTTCCACATACTAGAAGTAATGTGAAATTAACAAGATCAGGCACATCATTGAACCTTTTTAAGTTCTTTATGGTCTAATAAGAAATCATTTGATTGCATACACTATTCATGTGAAAGTTAGAGAGCATAGCCATTGATTGATGTTGATTTAAATGTTTGGGCTTGACAACAGAAAGGCCATGGAGTTCCTAATCATGTTCTGAAAGAAGTACGAGACTTGTGCCGCGAGTTTTTCCACTGTCCTTCTGATGAGAAAGAAAAAATTAAGATGAGCAGTTCAACCGGATACAGGTCAAAGTTGATTGCTTTAGCATCTATTGTGGAAAGTTTATGATTTATTCCTATATGTGAAGATTTATTTTTAGCTGTTAAAAGAACTTTAAATCCTGATTGTTGAACTTGTCACAAATGTAAATTAGTGTGGCATTGACATGAGTCAAATTCATATGAGGGACAATTCTGATTCTCACATGAAGGAGTTTGTGATTGTTGAAGGCAGAGGATATCAAAGAGTGGGAGAAAATGTAACACTTGGCCAACCTGACCTTCATGAAGCTATTGATGTATGGCATTATGTTGTTTGGTTTATTTTTATAGAATATTGGTAAACCATCTGAGTTCTAATAAGAGTAAAAATTTCCTCATAGCACATATCACATGCTTCTTTATTTTTTTAGGAGACTGTATAACTAATTATTATACAATTGATGCTTTTTGTGTTGATAGTGTTATAAGAATATAAAACCAGGAGCTTACGGAGAGCTTGGTAAAGTACTGGAAGGATCAAACTTGTGGTAAGAATTTCAATCTATTATATTATATATTAAGTGATTGTATAAGACATTTCGGTTGCTGACATAGTACAGCAAAAGCATATTCACAACCAAACCAACAAAGAAATATCCAAGATGTGAAAAAACTAAGATAAAGATTTGACACTTTATTCATATGGTATAGCCTGCACTTAGCTTTTGAGAATATAAACAACAATACCAATATGATCAGGGAGAGTACATGTAAGAACTCCTTGAACATATTCCCAAACACAACATAAATAGGAAGTCGCTTAAGGTGTGAAATCTCATCACAGGCATAAGTTCTAATTACAACCAACAAAAATTATAAAATGCTCATACAAATTATAATGTGAATAATATGCTAATTGTTAATTATTTTAACCAATTACAAGTTTACAACAAAACATGAGACTTGCTCAAAGTAGGCCAAGTGACATAGCAAAATGCATATGTCAAAACTAATAAAGCCAGACTGATGCCTTCAAATGCAACAATATTATAGGTTTATCTTAGATCTTTAAGCATTAAAAAAGGCGAAGCAACTGAAATAATTGAGATATAATTTGAGGAGGTATGTGTTGTGAATCTTCTCAAATGGCTGGGAAAAAATATATAAAGGTGAAATAATGTAGGGTATATGTTACCTCTTGGATCTACCACTATGTGAACATGTTTCATTACGAAGTGCGCACTCACAAATGATCTGTGGTGATAGAGTTTTATTGTAAATAGTTTTATCATCTGAAGTTTTATCGGCTATGTCAAGCATCAAGCATCAAAATTGTTAAATTTGCAATCTTTCATTAATTCAAACCAAAGAAAGATATCAAATTAATTAGATTAAATCAATTTTATGATGATAAACCAAATTATTGGGCAAGTAGTAGGAAAGTTTTTTGGAAATCGTACCCAACCAATCACTCATCCCACACCTATGCAATAACCAGAAAAGAAAGTCCTCCGTAGGTGGGCTGAATGGAAAGCAAAATTCATACCATACAATGTGGCCATAATGTGATGCGCTAACCAACTCCATTGGAAATCCTGAATCAACATTAGGATTCCATAGCTGTCTCTCTATACCCAAAGTCATACAATACACACCATTGTGTGAAAAAATACACCATCAAGCATAATCATCATACTGTTGTGAGGTTTTCACAACACCACCCCATCATAAATGAGGACCCCCTTTTTCAAGCAGGCCTTGGCAATTTCCTAGTTTCGGGAGTTTGGATGTCACACTTGAGAATTATTTGGATGCCTTTGCGAGTTTTGGAGTGATCCAAAGGTTTTGAAATGACAATTTTGTGACTTGGGATGTTTTCGAAGTTCCTAGGAGGGTTTAGCATGTTTTCACCTTGCACTGAACTTTGGTTTTCCTAAACAGGTGATTTTGTCTCTAGGCCATATGGAGTTCAAGTGAGAATATTTTATTTTGATTGTTAGAATAATATCTGGCAGGACAAATTTGCAAATTTTGGTACTTAGATGAATTTTGAAAATTGCTATAATTGTATAACTTGAACATTTTCAAAATATAATTGTGGCCTTAAACATTAGATCTGGTCCAGAATTAAAGTGTGTGGCCTTGGGGAGTGAATCAGCCCCTTAATAGGTAAAACGTATGGGCTAATTTATATAAAAATATAACTTTGTTGAGCCCCAAGTAAATTTAAACATCTAGCCCTAAATCTGGGCGCTAAGCATTTAAGTCTGGCCCTATTAAATGGAGTGTGCATTCCAAACCAAAAACAAATTTAATATGGCCCTGATCCAATTTGGGCAGCCCTTTCATGTAACGTGTGGCCAATAAGGCCCTAAATCTAGGCGCAAAACATTAAAATCAGACCAAACATAAAATGTGTGAGGCCTAATCAAGCCTAAATTCGAATTTGCATCTCCCAAGGCACCCATCATTTTCCAGCCCCATTTGCGATTTTCTATGCATTAAATTGGCAATTTAAAACAAATAAATTTACCCCCTTGGGCTGTGTGATTTTATTGCATTTAATTTGGTGTTGTAGTGGCAATTTATTTAATTTTGTTTCCCTCCAAGTAAAGTCAGCCCTCTCCCTTTAAGAGGCAAAATTTGGTATAAGAGGAGGGCCTCCCCTCCTCATTTCTCATTCAGTCTTGCTTTGTGTTTGAGCAGCGAATTTTGGAGGAGCAACGAATTTTGAAGGAGGAGCAAATTTGCAAGGGTGGTTTTCTTCTTTGGTGGAGGACTGGGTTTGTTCGTCTAAAGGACATAATTTTTTCCTTGTTCTTGCTTGGATCATTTCCCTTTTTCTTCTTGCACTACTCATCCACCACTTCATTATTCCATCTATAAGGTTTGAAGGGGGAGATATAAGTGTAGTTTCATTCATAGGAAATTGAAGGGGAGATATAAGCAGTAGTCCCACCCCTAGGAACGAAGTGGAGATATAAGTGTAGTCCATCTCATAAGTATTCAAAGAGGCAGATATAAGTGGTAGTCCCATCCTTAGGAATGAAGAGGGACATATAAGTGTAGTTTGATAGGCAATTGAAGAGGCAGAAATAAGTGGTAGTTTCATCCCTAGGATTGAAAAGGAAGAGATAAGTGTAGTCCATCTCATATTGTAGAAAGAAGGGGCAGAAATAAGGGCTAGGATGGTGGATGCTAGTGCAAGCAAGAACCAAAGGGGAATACATACCAAGAAAGACAAAGAAGATAGGATGCCCAAGACCGCCTTCTTCTAAAAATTGAAGCAAGTGGGTGACACAACCATTGGCACAGTGGACATGGTACAGTTGAAAGATAGATTGAAGGAGGGTCACTCCCCCATGGCGAAGAAGATCAGCAAAAGTGGAATTGTGCAAGCTGCCACCTTCCCTCCTACCTTGCCTTGTCCGAAGTTGGTGATGAAGTGTGCATCTCGGTTTGATATTGTGACTAAGTCCATCATCTTTGGTGAAGGGTAGAGGGTGTTGGCCAACATCAGTGGGCAGGTGGTAGAGGAGGTGTTCAATATACCCCAGCACAAAGGCATGATTAGTGGTGTTGATGGATCAGGTGGCCAAGCTCTTTCAGGATAATCAGGATGCCTACCTCACTCTACTAAGGCAGAATTGGTTGCAGGAAGGCAAGAGGGGAGTCACCAAGTCGTCAAGGCTCACCAGGTTAGATTTCAAATCAGAGTATGGCGACCTTATTGCGCTTCTCAACCGAATCATGGTCTCCGCTCAAGGCACACAGTTTGAAACTTGGATGTACTATTTTATTGAAGGGATTGAGAATGGGAAAAGAATGTTTGATTGGGCTAGGATCATAAGTGAGAATTTAGAATTGCAACTTAGGACAGTGCAAAATCAGAAGCAATTCTACATGGGGTCCCACCTCTTCTATTTGATTGCAAGGCTGTATGAGCATCCTGGACTTTAGGCTTTAGGAGTGATTGGCAATGTGCCCGGACAATGTTTGGTGCATGAGTGTGTCATGCCCATCAAAATTCAGTCTAAAACACACCAATTTTTTTTTTTTAAAAGGAATATTTAGGTCTAATTTAATGTTGCGGGTTAATAGGTGTTTCCGACAATAGTTCGAAAAGACTCTGAAGAATAAGTCCTTTACCAACGTTGGTTTCCAAAGGGATACTAGATGATAAGTATTCAATTAAGGTGGTGAAGTTGTAACCGAGTTTCGAAGGGGTTAGGATGAACAATTCTCGATAAGCATTTGATGATGTCAACGAGGCCTATCCAAGGATTCCTAATAGGTTAACAAATCACTATTTGTGTTATTAGAGTGACCCTTAGCAAAGAATTAACTAAAATTAAACTATTCACGATTAGGTCACCCTTCTAGCTACAACTAGATTACAATCTAGGAAGGTCTAATTTCATAATTTATTTTATTAATGATACCAAGTGGGTTTCAAAATTAAGAGGTTTCGTTAATTGAATTTAACGAAAGTTTCGTTGATTTAATATCCACATAGATGATTTAGAGTATAAGAACATTGCCTCGAATATTCTTTAAATAATGTTCTTATTAATATTGGTCATTGATTGCAATATGCATAAGCTAATACCAAATTTATTTATTAAAATTATAAAGATAATTTATATTGAACCAAAACATGTTAAGTTATAATATTCTAAATTAAATAACCAATTGAATGACGATTATAATTAAATGAGACATATATTAATAAACTAATTATAACATATCAATTACTTAAACTACATACTAATCTCCCCTAAAACCTAGCTAAACACCTACTAAATCCCTTAAACACCCTACCTACCACCTACCCCTTCCCTAGGCCAAGCACCCTATTCCCCCTTGACCCACATGTCAAGTGGGAGGGGACCACAACTCAAGCAAGGCTAAGGGTGCGCAAATTAAGGGAAAGGAGAATAAAAGAAGAAGCTGCATAAGAAAAGGAAGTTAGGAGGGGCCCACCAAAACTCCTATCAAAAATTTAAGACAACCAAATAGCCTGCGCAAGTTTCTAAGGGGTGGAGGAAGAATGAAGTCATGGGGGTTTGGGCCTCACCCCATACAAAGCCCAAGACAAGGATACCCTGCCAAGAAGCCAGCGCACTTTCCTTGGTGTGGAGTGTTGAGGTGACATGGGAGTATGGGAATTTGGGTCCCTCTCCATCCAACCACATCTCCCTAAGGAAAACTCACGCAGGAGCTAGGAATAAAAAAATATGTCAAATAAACTTTATGAAATATGCAGTCTAGTCAAGTACATAGGATGGAAGTGCAAGGCCAATGAACAACAAGGATATTAATTGCTAAGTCAGGCCTTTCCAACTCCTGCGCCACCTTTTGAGAGGATATTGAAAATGTCAGGGAAATAATATATTTATTATTATTTTATTAGTTTTGAATATAAGTTGGCAGATTTTTAGAATATAATAATGACTTAGGACAGTGCAAAATCAGAAGCAATTCTACATGGGATCCTACCTCTTCTATTTGATTGCAAGGCTGTATGAGCATCCTGGACTTTAGGCTTTAGGAGTGATTGGCAATGGGCCCGGACAATGTTTGGTGCATGAGTGTTATCCACAGCTTCATTTGCACAACAACAAGGACTACAAGATATTTTATGATGCCTTTGCCATGAAGAAAGTAAGGGTACTGCAAGGGACACCTGCTAGGAGGCTTTCGCCGAAAGCAAAGACAAAAGTCAAGAAGTATGGGAGTTGGTTCATCCAATTCTCACAGTTCACATATATCATAGTAGCGGGATGCACAGCTTGTCCCGAGAGGCTTCCAAGGTACCCACCCGATAGGATAGTTTTGATGGAGTTGGCTAGGCAACTTGAGCAATATGACAAGATGATGAAGCTCAAAGGTGAGACAGGGGTTACCTTCTCACTCATGATAGGCAATGATAGTTGCCCCAATCCTATTGCCTTTGTAGCTATGGAGAAAGAGTTAGAACAATATCATCTAGGATGGTATAGGGCAAGGCAAGGATTCGATCCTAATGGCCTAATCAAGGCATCGCATAGGGACCCATTCAGGCATATCCCTACTTTAGAGGATTTTTGGGCCAATGCACATGATGACTTTCATGTGAGGAAGTTGGCTTTCTCAAGGTTATCGGTGGGCATGATGAGGGCCATCAGATGGAGAGGTCTTGATATTTCAGACCAGCTGGAAGATGATGAAGATGTGCTAAGGGAAGATTACAGTACAATAGAGGGAACAGAGTTGAGTCTAGTGGATTGGGATGATCATCAGGATCCTTCCTTAGAAGCAGTTACAAGAGCAGTCGATCTACACACTGAGTGGTGGTACAACAAGATGTTAAGGCAATTACAAAGTCGGAAAGTACACCTTACCTATGAGATGATAAATCCAGAGGAGGAGAATCCAGTAGAGTCAGATGGAAAGCAAGGTGGGGGTAGTAGCCAGCAGGAACAGCAAACAGTTAAGAGCAAGAAGAGGAGTTTGGAGGATGAGAAAGGGTAAAGAACATCAGGAGCCTCCAGCAAAGAAACAGAGTGCAGCGCCATAAAGAGGAAAACATTAACGAGACAGAGTTTGCATTGAGGTTGGATGAGTTAGGAAAGGTTGCCATCAGGAAGAAGCTGTAAAGAACCTACGTAGTTCTTTAATGCAATTCAAAGTTTTGGAAGTAATTCTGAAAACAATTCCTGATTTTTGTATTCTTTGGATATTTAAAAACTTATAATTCATTCCATGGACAATCAATAGTAATATTAAAATATTGAAATTCTACAATTTAGAATTTGTTGAACTATTTAATACGAATTGTATCACGGCAGATTTAATCAATAAATGCACCTTATTTTATTTGCTGCTGCACTATAAAATTCTGGAACAGAATTTCCTCTCATGTCATTACCAATTCTGAACCCTCACGTGAGCTAGAAACCTATATTGACGCCAAGGAAAAGAAAGTTGTTGCAGACTGAACAAATGAAGAATGCTGGCGTTAAATACTGGGAACCAATCACTAGAAGAAACTCACGCTAAGCTGGCTGTGTACAGCCTGGATGAATTCGTACGGCTTTCCTGTAGGCTGTACAACCCTTGCTGAAAAAATCTGCAATCTACAAACCCTGGCTGATAATGTAGGTACGATTCACTGGCAAAACAATCAATCTCTAAATGCAATCCTCTGAGAATTCTTAGTTTCTCAAAGACACAACTCAAACCCTTATTACTCCAAATTCGATTTCCTCCTGTAATACTTCAGCAAATTAAATTAAATATATCACAATTCCAGTATACATCAGCACTGGATTAAAATTCAGAATCAGAACTACAACTGCAAAATTCACCATCAACCTATAATGGCTCAAATTGCCAAAAGAGGAATCAGTCCTCAAAACCCTAGCCGGGTAGTCTCTCTCACAACTTCCATAAAATCATAATCAACAATGAATGAATGAAAGTGCTTTTTCGAGTTGTACTTATAGCTTTTTCGGAAAAAGCACAATTTCACTTTTTTTCATAAAAAAAGCTTTTTAATGATAACTTCACTTTATAACATTAAAATTATAAAGTAATTAAATTATTAAATTAAAAATAATTTAATTTAATAACGATACTTTAAAAACCAAAGCCATTGAATCCCACTGACAGTAACAAAATCATTTCCGAAACCAGAGCCTCAAATGCCAATTGCCCCGCCAAAAATGACCCACTGCCAAAAATAGCCAACTGCTAAAAATAGACTTACTATAAATAGTAAGTCTCTCAAACTGGAGATTCTCTGAAACTCAATCCTAAGACATCTGACACTCCGTGCAAACACCTTACTAATCCTGGCCATACCCAAAATACCATTTACTAAAAATAGTAAGTTGACCAAAATGACCCGAACGAAGAGCAAACTTGGTAAATGGAATCCCAACACTGGCTCCACCATCTGACCCCCTCTCATCGCCTGATTAGCCTGTGAGGGTCGCCAAACCAAGCGAATCCCAAGAGTCCGAAAACGGGGACATTACAGTCCTCCCTTCCCAAGATTACTTGTCCTTAAGCAATCAGGAAAACAAGCAACATCACAAACCACCCGGATCCCAAGGATGGTCACAAGCAATGTCCCGATCCTCACCATACTCCTGTGAAGAAAGAACCAACGTCAACAAAATAGCCACCACTGAAAACAACATCCGAAGACCAACTGTAGATGCCGCTGTAGAAAACAACCTCGCAAAACTCAACCCAACTGAAATAATAACTCTGTCAAAACCTGAGTCCCTGTCTATCCAACACTCACACCCAACTGCACTGAGAAAATGACAGTGACCAAATGTGCCTGAATCATTGTTATCAACTCTGTCCTCTGATAAACAGTCCTGAGTGTGTGGATACTACAAGTAATCTAACTTGCAACTGCCAAATCCATCTGCAAACAATGGTGCTAATACATCCCATAATGGATGGTAAAATCTTGGAGCCGGTTTACCCCTACGTGAGATCAAATCTTCCACCTGTGGGTCAAAAGAAAAATGATGAGCATACCCCACCGTATAACGCCGATAAGAAGCCCCAATTTCTGTCAATGGCTCCAATCTCTGACTCCGCATATTTGTAGGCTAGGTAGGAACCTGAGCAACCCTCTCAACAAACCCAAACTCGAAATCCCTGTGGGGAAGCATAGTAGATAGAGTCTCCACAATCTTTCCTACCAACCTTCGAATAGCACAAGAGCCTCGAATGAGAGTAGCCTCAAACACTCTATAAGAACCCTGTCGCACATTTGCACTCTCAAGTAAATACTCCATGAATGACTCGGTGCAGTATAAATTATACGTGGAAGCGTCAACTTGCTCCCCCGCAATCCACAGCTGATCCCCCTGAAAATGTGGCATAGCCAACTATCCCATGCTATCAACTATGTGAGATGATGAAATAGATTCACTCCCAGCTAAAGGAAGCAAATCAACCTGAGAGCTCGACTCCACTGGTACTCCTACCTCATCCGTACCAAGTGCTCCCATAACCTGAACATATGTAACTACCACAACATCATGTTCCTCATCACCAACTGTAGGAGCGAACTCACCACCAACCACCTCAATGTGCAATTGAACTGGGTCTGCAGCTGGTGTGGACCGTAAATGCTCCAACTCCACGGTCACCTCCTCTAACTGAATCTGTGACTTCTGAAGAGCCCGCTGAGTGTCCTCTAAAACCTCAGTAGTTGTTTTGAGCTCCTGGGTAAGCTCACTCACCTCCTCTCTGTCCATCAGTGCCTCATAAGCTGTACTCCCCCACTCAACTAGGTGATCTTGGTCAGCTACCATCTGTAAGTAATTTTCTCTAAAAATCTTGACAGCCTCACGCAAAGAATGAATCTCTGTCAAGGAAAGGTAACCACCGCTGGACTCATCTGCCATAGGAGCACTCCAACCATAAACATCCAACAACTAACGAGCGGCATCAAAATGCTCAAGAGTAGAAGTAATATCTCTCTCATCAACTCGCAATTGGCTAGTCACATGATGACTCTACACAACGGGCCTCCTATGAACCACCTCAAACACACTGTCTACACTATGAAAGGAAGTTGTACCCAACAAACTCCCCTCAAGATCACCATCTCTCGGTGTACTTACATCTGAGTACACATCTACAAATTGAGTACAGGCATCAGACACGTCCTCATCTAACCCCGGGGAAGTTGCTACTGAATCCAACTCAACACAATCTCCAGCTTCCTCAGCCTCTGCAACCATCTGACAATCCAGATCCTGGGATACATCCACATGAGTTACCGACGAAGTAACCCCCTCTCTAGAAGTGGAAGCTCTGGCTGTAACAAACTCCTGCCACTGATAAGCTTCCCTGTCCTCATCTGTGAGTCCCTGTAACACAGAATCCTAGAACCTACTACCACCATATGACAACATTGAATCTACACCCAAAGTCAGATATAGAAAGCCAGAAATACTACAACACTCATCATCCTCGCTCTCAGCATCGGAGATATCTGCAATGCTAGTGTACACATCATCTATCTGCATCTCCTCTACTAACTTTGGCTGCATACACGACTCAATGTCGTCATGTGAAACAACTAAACTGTGGCATGGAACTACGTCGCTCGAATCAATTGCAACACTCCTATCCTGAGTGTCATCACTAGAAAGCTCTATGCTCACATCCTCAACCCAGGAAAAAACCACTATCTCTTGTACTGATCCCACACTGCGACTGCTATCATAAATCTTTGAGCTGTCAAAGCTCATACGCTCCTCACAGTTATCACCCAACAACTCATAGGGGGTGTCATCTCCCATGCAACTCATAACATCCTCAAAAGTGTCATCAGATGTGTCCATACTATCAGCTCCCACATCTCCTGCTGAAATCTCAATTGTTGACACGTGACTCTGCACACATGACTCCACGTCAGGTTGTGCACCAATAATGCTGGAGCACGAACTGTCATCAATTGACACCGCTATAATGCCCAGATCACCAACCTCACCACTAGGAGACTCCGTACATGCCTCGGTCCCAACTGAGGAAGCAACTGCCTCCTAAACTGGAGCGACACTACTACAGCTGACATAAACATCTCCAATAATAACTCCCTCCAAGAAAGAGTCTGAACACTCAATGATAAATGCAACATCAACTGCCTCTGTACAATCCGTAGTAACTGCTCTGGGAGCCTCAACCCGGTGATGCTCAGTGCTGCTATCAACCAATGGTACTGAAATATCCACTGGCTCCTATGCAATAAATCCATCACCACCACTGCGGTTGGAAATAGCAGGTGCTGAACTAGATGTATGAATATCAGCATCATGGACAACTGTCGGAGAAAACTCCAGCCTTCTCCCCTGCAAACTCGTTGTCGGCCTTCTAAAGGCAGAGACCATATATCTCATTGCCCTGTCTACTGTAACTGGATCCGACAAACTCTCTGCCAATCTTTGCTGATGCAGTCTAAGTCTCTCCATGCTTTCTACTAAAGCATTTAATTCCTCTCTATTTCCCTTACTACTACGACGACTACCGGAACTGGGCCTCCCGTATTTATCCATAGCTAGAGAAAATAGCAGTGCTGATCACTTTTAAAAACTTCTGAATTAAAAAAAATCCAGACCCCACAGGATGGCAGGAAAAAGGCACTGATACCACTGTAAAGTACCTAAGTAGTTCTTTAATACAATTCAAACTTTTGGAAGTAATTCTGAAAACAATTCCTGATTTTTGTATTCTTTGGATATTTAAAAACTTATAATTCATTCCATAGACAATCAACAGTAATATTAAAATATTGAAATTCTACAATTTAGAATTTGTTGAACTATTTAATACAAATTGTATCACAGCAGATTTAATCAATAAATGCACCTTATTTTATTTACTGTTGCACTATAAAATTCTGGAACAGAATTTCCTCACATGCCATTACCAAATTTGAACCCTCACATGAGCTAGAAACCTCTATTGACGCCAAGGAAAAGAAAGTTGTTGCAAACTGAACAAATGAAGAACGCTGGCGTTAAAAACTAGGAACCAATCACTAGAAGAAACTCACACTAAGCTGGCTATGTACAACCTGGATGAATTCGTACGACTTTCCTGTAGGTTGTATGGCCCTTGCTCAAAAAATCTGCAATCTACAAACCCTAGCTGATAATGTAGGTACGATTCACTGGCAAAACAATCAATCTCTAAATGCAATCCTCTGAGAATTCTTAGTTTCTCAAAGACACAACTCAAACCCTTATTACTCCAAATTCGATTTCCTCCTGTAATACTTCAACAAATTAAATTAAATATATCACAATTCCAGTATACATCAGCACTGGATTAAAATTCAGAATCAAAACTACAACTGCAAAATTCACCATCAACCTGTAATGGCTCAAATTGCCAGAAGAAGAATCAGTCCTCAAAACCCTAGCCTGGTAGTCTCTCACAACTTCCATAAAATCATAATCAACAATGAATGAATGAAAGTGCTTTTTCAAGTTGTACTTATAGCTTTTTCGGAAAAAGCACAATTTCACTTTTTTCATAAAAAAGGCTTTTTAATGATAACTTCACTTTATAACATTAAAGTTATAAAGTAATTAAATTATTAAATTAAAAATAATTTAATTTAATAACGATACTTTAAAAACCAAAGCCACTGAATCCCGCTGACAATAACAAAATCATTTCCGAAACCAGAGCCTGAAATGCCAACTGCCCTGCCGGAAATAACCCACTGTCAAAAATAGCCAACTGCTAAATATAGACTTACTAAAAATAGTAAGTCTCTCAAACTGGAGATTCTCTGAAACTCAATCCTGAGACATCTAACACGCCATGCAGACATCCTGCTAATCTTGACCATACCCAAAATACCACTTACTAAAAATAGTAAGTTGACCAAAATGACTCGAACGAAGAGCAAACTTGGTAATCTGAACCTCCAGAATGAAATCCCAACACTAGCTCCACCATCTGACCCCCTCTGATCGCCTGATTAGCCTGTGAGGGTGGCCAAACCAAGCTAATCCCAAGAGTCTGAAAACGGGGACATTACAGAAGCATTTGGGCATCCTTA
This sequence comes from Chamaecyparis obtusa, assembly GCA_027943335.1. Classification (NCBI taxonomy): domain Eukaryota; kingdom Viridiplantae; phylum Streptophyta; class Pinopsida; order Cupressales; family Cupressaceae; genus Chamaecyparis; species Chamaecyparis obtusa. The sequence continues at coordinate 668,701 of BSBK01001048.1, read as the reverse complement.
CCTCTCTCAAGGCCCTTATTGAGTTTGCTAAGGATTATGAGAAGGAGAATGAGAAGACACTGCAAGCAGCAAAGAACATGATGAACACAACTGAGCTCAAAATGAGGCACATACCTTGCCCTCCCATAGAGGAAGTCAACAACATGTTAGTCAAGTTCATTGCCTTGGCTAAGAAGATGAAAGAAAAGGGTAGAGTTGTATTAGAAGATCATTTGATGTAGGCCCAAGTGGCAAATTCTCCTTTCTTCTTGGGTAGGATAGGTGTCTGATTCTAGCTACCATTTTGGTGTCTTTTCATTGGTTGCCACTTTTCCTTTTTTTTTATTGGTCCATTGATGAGGTGGCATCTTCTCATTGGCCGATGGGGTGGCAACTCTAGTTAGGGTTTTTGGGATTTAATCTGGATCGTTGGTTTTGCCTCTTAATCTCTACCGTTGGTTGTATTTTTGAGTCTCTATATAAGGCCATTTGCTCTCATTTGTAAAGGGTTGAAGAAAATTGTTGCTTATATAATACCAAAATTGCTTCTCTTATCATTGTTGTGTCTTGCATGGTGATTAAGAACACTTGGTGTTATTGCATGGTTTCTACTTCCAATTGTTAAAGTTAGATTTCATTGAGTTGTTAAAACAGATTTCATTTCAAGAAAGTGGTTAAGTAAGAATAGAAGTAGATGGCTAGTTGTATGGTGATGTTAGTGAATGTTTGATAAGGATCTATATACTAGGCCATTAGCAACCTAGCGGCTTGTTAGGAAGCCATGTGTGGTAATCTAGTCCAATTCCCCTTGAATCATTGCATCAATGGAGGTAGCGCCGCTGGCAAGCTTTCATTAGATTTGATCCCCGTCCATTTGCTAATACTTCCATTTCATAGGAGTAGTAGTAAAGCAGCAAGTAGTTTAGTAGTTGAAGTTTTGAAGAGCAAAGTTGGAAGTGATATAAATTAAAGAAAATCATTTGAGTATACATTGCAAAGCCAAATCCCATCACCATCATGGCGAGAATTTGACATCCTTGAGTGAACAACATAAGTCCGCCTACATGATTAACCAACAAATCACATTAATATAACTGAGTTAGTATCCACAAGTGTAAGGAACCTTGGAGTTTTCTCATGTTCTTCATGAGTATTTACTTTTCAAGAGAGGGTTGAATGTTTGGTATTCTATATCAAGTATTCAATTGCTATATGTTATGTAGTGGTACAAAACTGACATCAACATTATTTGGCGCTAGAAGGAGGGCTGAACAAAGTTCATTCATGGACTATCAACAACAATGAGCTTTAATGTTATATTTGCGATGTGAGAGATCTCTTCAAAAGTTCAAAAATTCCAAAAAAAATCAAAAAAATTAGAAAATCAAAAAAAAAGGAAAAGACTTCTCAATGGATGGGCAGTGGTTTCATGGTCAAGGCATTCATCCAGTTGACATTGCTCGATTTCGGGAGGCTTTGAATGCACAATTGTATCCACAATATTTGTCTGAATTGGCATCAGCTTGCGAGTGCAGGATTCATGGGACAACCACACATGATGAGCTTAATTGTTTGACATTTCTATCAAGAGTGGAGTTGGTTTTGCAAAAGAGGATGTTCTTTTGGGATATCTTCGAACCAATTCCATTTGCCGAATTTGTTGATAGAGTTAACATGTTTGTGAATAATTTCAAGGAAATGATAAAGAAGCTACTAAGTGAGGAGGAACTATATGTGGAAGATATGTTGCTCTCTGGTTGGTGTAGACTACACAATGTGAGACATTCAGAATATACTTGTCAACCATGCCGGGATATCATAAAGCAGACCAAGCAAGAGATGGGATGGTTTGATTGTGAGCAACCGAATACAGACAGAATTTGGAGTGCATACCTTGAACGAATGAGTTTGGCATCAAAGGAAGGCATCAAGGATTGCATTCATCACTTAGGTTGAAAACCAAAAGATGAGCATATTGTATCCTCATCTGACAAAGAAGAAAGCAACTTGCGAGAGGATGGCGTGGTTGAACCTAATGACCAAGACATTCATGTGCAAGATGAGCCTTCACACTTTATTCCTCAGGAGGAAGGTGTTAAGAAAGAAATTAAGGAAGCAATTGAATTCATCCAAAGAAGAGGAAGCATATTAGACAAAGATCCACACCTTGAGGAGCTAGAAGAAGACCATAACAAATTTGAAGAGGTGATCCTTGGTGAACTTTCCCTCATGTTACAAAGTCGAATTCTTGAGGATGAGTTGGAAGAAATCTCTAGCGCCCTTCATGAAAGAAGCAATCAAGTGGACAAGTTGAACAAGGAATTGCAAGTTACTACAACTGAATCAAGATATGAGGAAAAGTTTGATAAAGCATTCCAGGACATCATTACCACCATATGCTTTGGGGGGATGCTTAAGGATCTTATGGAAGAAATGTGAATGGATTCATTGCCAAAGGCATCCCAAGATAGACAAGTTGTTGCAAGTGGCATAATTCGCCATCAACTCCGACCTCCAGAGGCTTTCCCGCTTGGGATTGATGAACTTATGAAGATATTTGAGGACCTCCCTGTCAGTTTCAAAGATTCCAAGGGTGATGAGATTCCACATGATGAATTGCAAGATGCTCCTAAAGAGAAATCTACATGCAGCTCCATGAAAGAAGAAAGTGAGGAACAGTTTGGGTTGATGCTATTGTTGGATGTTGCATTTGATCAGCTTGAGGAGATATTTGAGGGAGGACTCATCAAGGAATCCTTGATTTTTGAAGATACACTTAGCAATGTTCATAAGGATGCGTGGTTCATGCGGTATAGGGGCAAGCCACCTAAGGCAATATTCCAAGGCCTTGATTTCATGACTGACCCTGTCTTGATCACTCACAAGTTTGATGTTGATGTTAGTAGGGTAGTCCATCACCAACTTCGACCTCTTGAAGCCGTGGAGAATTTGCAGGTTCCATTTGAATTTGAGTCATGCTAGGTTGTTTCTTTCCCTACTCTTAATGTTCAAAGTTGTTATTTTGATTATGGAAATTTTGGAGAGAAAACTTGTTTATGGATTGATCATGGTCCTAATGAATTTCCTCAATTGTTGATATTGCATGATAATGTTCTTGAGTTTGAGATTGTGGCTAAAAAAATTTCGGAGTACAAGGATGAGCCTGCAAGATTGAGAACTATCACCCAAGCCTTGTTGCTCTTGAACATCCTGGGAAACCATGTTAGATCAAGTGTATATATCGGTCTAGTCAATGTCATCCCTCTAGAGTCTTGTGCATAGTTAGAGTAGGTTTGTCTTGAACCATTCGGTTCAAGAGGGTTAGAGTAGTTTTCCCTTTTTTGTCGGCCAGTTTAGTTGTCTTAGGGAGCCCGGATAGTAATTTGCCTTGAGTCAGTTGACTCAAAATTTGTTTGAGGGGCTTAGTAGGTTGCCTTAGAGGGTCAGTTTGTAGGTTTGCCTCGGGTCGTTTGACCCAGGTGGTTTGCTTTAGTCTAGGGGCTTGCTTTGGTTAGTTCAGTTTAGAGGGATCCAAATTTGTGAGAAAGGCGATGATCATACAAACACACTCTGGTGTTCCCCAAGTGATTTTGTTCAATTTATTTCTTGGGTATATCTTTGTGGAGTTCCCTTGAAATGGAGATTGGATTCCTGATAGCTTTATCCTGCGAAAAGGATTTGTCCTAAATTTGGATTGAGTCATGATTGTGTTTTGAGTACCCAAGTCTTTCGATTACAACATTTTTACTCACACTTAATTGCTCTGGGTTCTTTGGTAGTTTCAAAGTGAAGTGGGATTTGGTGAAAATCATACACCTACTTCAGCGCCATTGTGGTCTTCCAAACCCTCTGTGGGCTTCATTGCCTACAAGCCAAGCAAAAGATTGAAAGTGAGGAAAAAAGAAATATCATGAGAAAAGAGAAAAATAAAAATGAAAAAGGATGAAAAAGTGAAATATCCAACAAAAAAATAGAAAAGTAAGTTTGGCTCAAGGGTGTGCAAGCATTTCTACCGGTGCTATAAAAATAATCACTAAAGGTAGAATCATGTTTGTGGTGCCACAACGATAACCTTGACAGGGCTATGGACATCTGACTGGTAGCGAAGCTCTATCCAGGATGGCTTTTGGAGTAAGGATATTAAAAGTAGCTAAGTTCAATGGATCTAAGAGGCTTTCTAAGGTTCTCGTTGAGCGGGAATGAATCACTTGCACACATGTGGGTAATCAAGGACGGGCTCTTAGCTCAATTCATGATTTCTTCCATTTTGAGTGCATTTCCTAGTTGTTAGATAGGTGAAAATGGAGTTTGTCAAAGATTTTTGGTTCCAATCGAGTTTTATCCTTGAAATGTTCAGGAACATTTTCTTTGGGTTGATGCTAGATGTGAGGTTTTCTCGTCGAGCGAGAATGAATCACTTACACACGTGGGTAATCAAGGATGGGCTCTTAGCTCAATTCATGGTTTCTTCCATTTTGAGTGCATTTCCTAGTTGTTTTATAGGTGAAAATGGAGTTTGTCAAAGACTTTTGGTTCCAATCGAGTTTTATCCTTGAAATGTTCAGGAACATTTTCTTTGGGTTGATGCTAGATGATGTGAGGTTTTCACAACACCACCCCATCATAGATGAGGACCCCCTTTTTCGAGCAGTACTTGGCAATTTCCTAGTTTCGGGAGTTTGGATGTCACACTTGAGAATTATTTGGATGCCTTAGCAAGTTTTGGAGTGATCCAGAGGTTTTGAAATGACAATTTTGCGCCTTGGATGTTTTTTAAGTGCCTAGGAGGGTTTAGCATGTTTTCACCTTGCACTGAACTTTGGTTTTCCTAAATAGGTGATTTTGTCTCTAGGCCAAATGGAGTTCAAGTGAGAATATTTTATTTTGATTGTTAGAATAATATCTGGCAGGAAAAATTTGCAAATTTTGGGACTTAGATGAATTTTGAAAATTGTTATAATTGTATAACTTCAACATTTTCAAAATATAATTGTGGCCTTAAACATTAGATCTGGTCCAGAATTAATGTGTGTGGCCTTGGGAAGTGAATCAGCCCCTTAATAGGTAAAACGTATGGGCTAATTTATATAAAAACATAACTTTGTTGAGCCCCAAGTAAATTTAAACATTTGGCCCTAAATCTGGGCGCTAAGCATTTAAGTCTGGCCCTATTAAATGGAGTGTGCATTCCAGACCTAAAACAAATTTAATATGGCCCAAATCCAATTTGGGCAGCCCTTTCATGTAACGTGTGGCCAATAAGGCCCTAAATCTGGGCACAAAATATTAAAATCAGACCAAACATAAAACGTGTGAGGCCTAATCAGGCCTAAATTCAAATTTGCATCTCCCAAGGCGCTCATCATTTCCCAGCCCCATTTGTGATTTTCTATGCATTAAATTGGCAATTTAAAACAAATAAATTTACCCCCTTGGACTGTGCGATTTTATTACATTTAATTTGGTGTTGTAGTGGCAATTTATTTAATTTTGTTTCCCTCCAAGTAAAGTCGGCCCTCTCACTTTAAGAGGCAAAATTTGATATAAGAGGAGGGCCTCCCCTCCTCATTTCTCGTTCAGTCTTGCTTTGTGTTTGAGCAGCGAATTTTGAAGGAGCGAATTTGCAAAGGTGGTTTTCTTCTTTGGTGGAGGAGTGGGTTTGTTGGTGAAGGAGGGTCTTCAAGCTTGAGGGTGAAAGCTGGTTTAAAGGACAGAATTTTTTCCTTGTTCTTGCTTGGATCATTTTCCTTTTTCTTCTTGCCAAGGTTACCTAGAGACGGGGAGACTTGGAGGTCTCCGGTACTGGCACCGGTACCAGTACAACTATTTTTCAAAAATAGGAGACGAGGGTACTTGGAGACGGCAAAAATACTTTTAATATAATTTAATAATATCTAAGAAATACCATAGATTCATAACATGGTGCTTTGAATACAAGAACAATGGAAAGTTATAAGTATGAACATTGAACATTAAAAGTTTAAAAAGTCAAAGACTAATACTAAATAGTAATGTCATATTAATATAGAGTTAAATAGATCAAAACTTACATTGCATATCTCATAGTCATATCTGATTTCTAAATATCGCATATGATCATCATCATATCAGATTAATAATCGTTGAGATCATCATTAAATATTGAAATTTGAAATTAAAAAATATATAGTTTGATGCTAATTCGCTAATATGCAAACAAAAAGCTCAGATCTTTAAAGAAAAATCAGAAATCTATCTAGTATCATCTACTCCACAAGGCTGTGATTATAAAAAAAAATATTAAAATGAAGGTCAAAATACATAAAATGACTTAATGTTGTATTTTAAATTTGTTTTTTAATTAGGAGGAGGGGGGAGACTTCATTTTTTGGAATTGGAGACTCGGGTTCTTCAGGAGACTTCGCCATGAAGTCTCCAGCCATTTTTGAAGACTTTGGAGACGCGAAAAGTCTCCGAGATGGGTCTCCATCTCGAGACGCATCTGGAGGGGGGGAGATGGGTCTCCGGGTAACACTGCTTCTTGTACTACTCATCCAAAATTTCATCATTCCATCTATAGGGTTTGAAAAGGGAGATATAAGTGGTAGTCCCACCCCTAGGAACGAAGTGGACATATAAGTGTAATCCATCTCATAAGTATTCGAATAGGCAGATATAAGTGATAGTCCCATCCCTAGGAATGAAGAGGCAGATATAAGTGTAGTTTGATAGGCAATTGAAGAGGCAGAAATAAGTGGTAGTTCCATCCCTAAGGTTGAAGAGGTAGAGATAAGTGTAGTCCATCTCATATTGTAGAAAGAAGGGGCAGAAGTAAAGGCTAAGATGGTGGATGCTAGTGCAAGCAAGAACCAAAGGGGAATACATACCAAGAAAGACAAGGAAGATATGATGCCCAAGACCGTCTTTTTCTCAAAATTGAAGCGAGTGGGTGACACCAACATTGGCACAGTGGACATGGTACAGTTGAGAGATAGATTGAAGGAGGGTCACTCCCCCATGGCAAAGAAGATTAGCAAGAGTGTAATTGTGCAAGCTGCCACCTTCCCTCCTACCTTGCTTTGTCCGGAGTTGGTGATGGAGTGTGCATCTCGGTTTGATATTGTGACTAAGTCCATCATCTTTGGTGAAGGGCAGAGGGTGTTGCCAACATCAGTGGGCAGGTGGTAGAGGAGGTGTTCAATATACCCCAGCACAAAGGCATGATAGTGGTGTTGATGGATCAGGCGGCCAAGCTCTTTTAGGATAATCAGGATGCCTAACTCACTCTACTAAGGCAGAATTGGTTGCAGGAAGGCAAGAGGGGAGTCACCAAGTCGTCAAGGCTCACCAGGTCAAATTTCAAATCAGAGTATGGCAACCTTATTATGCTTCTCAACTGAATCATGGGCTCCGCTCAAGGTACGTAGTTTGATACTTGGATGTACTATTTTATTGAAGGGATTGAGAATGAGAAAAGAAAGTTTGATTGGGCTAGGATCATAAGTGAGAATTTAGAATTGCAACTTAGGACAATGGAAAATCAGAAGCAATTCTACATGGGGTCCTACCTCTTCTATTTGATTGCAAGGTTGTATGAGCATCCTGGACTTAAGGCTTTAGGAGTGATTGGCAATGGGCCTAGAAATGTTTGGTGCATGAGTTCTATCCACAGCTTCATTTGCACAGCACCAAGGACTACAAGATATTTTATGATGCCTTTGCCATGAGGACCATAAGGGTACTGCAAGGGACACCTGCTAGGAGTATGGGAGTTGGTTCATCCAGTTCTCACAGTTCACATATATCAGAGTATTAGGATGCACAACTTGTCCCAAGAGGCTTCCAAGGTACCCACCCGATAGGATAGTTTTGATGGAGTTGGCTACGCAACTTGAGCAGTATGACAAGATGATGAAGCTCAAAGGTGAGACATGGGTTACCTTCTCACTCATGATAGGCAATGATAGTTGCGCCAATCCTGTCGCCTTTGCAGCTACGAAGAAAGAGTTAGAATAATATCATCTAGGATGGTATAGGGCAAGGCAAGGATTCGACCCTAATGGCCTAATCAAGGCATTTCATAGGGACCCATTCAAGCATATCCCTACTATAGAGGATTTTTGGGCCAATGCACAGGATGACTTTCATGTGAGGAAGTTGGCTTTCTCAAGGTTATCGGTGGGCATGATGAGGGCCATCAGATGGAGAGGTCTTGACATTCCGGACCAGCTGGAAGATGATGAAGATGTGCTAAGGGAAGATTACAGTATAATAGAGGGAACAGAGTTGAGTCCAGTGGATTGGGATGATCATCACGATCCTTCCTTAGAAGCAGTTACAAGAGCAGTTGATCTACACACTGAGTGGTGGTACAACAAGAAGTTAAGGCAATTACAAAGTCGAGAGGTACACCTTACCTATGAGAAGATGAAGCCAGAGGAGGAGAATCCAGCAGAGTCAGTCGGACAACAAGGTCGGGGCAGTAGCCAACAGCAACAACAAACAGTTAAGAGTAAGAAGAGGAGTTTGGAGGCTGAGAAAGGGTAAAGAACATCAGGAGCCTCCGGCAAAGAAACAGAGTGCAGCGCCATAAAGAGGAAAACATTAATGAGATAGAGTCTGGATCGAGGTTGGATGAGTTAGGAAAGGTTGCCATCAGGAAGAAGCATTTGGGCATCCTTGCCTCTCTCAAAGCCCTTATCGAGTTTACTAAGGATTATGAGAAGGAGAATGAGAAGACAATGCAAGCAACAAAGAACATGATGAACACAGCTAAGCTCAGGATGAGGCACATACCTTGCCCTCCCATGGAGGAAGTCAACATGTTAGTCAAGTTCACTACCTTGGCTAAGAAGATGAAAGAAAAGGGTATAATTGTATTAGAAGATCATTTGATGTAGGCCCAAGTGGCAAATTCTCCTTTCTTCTTCGGTAGGATATGTGTCTGATTCTGATTGGCTACCATTTTGGTGCCTTTTCATTAGTTGCCACTTTTCCTTTTTTTATTGGTCTATTGATGAGGTGGCATCTTCTCATTGGCCAATGGGGTGGCAACCCTAGTTAGGGTTTCTGGGATTTAATCTGGATCGTTGGTTTTGCCTCTTAATCTCTACCGTTGGTTGTATTTTTGAGTCTCTATATAAGGCCATTTACTCTCATTTGTAAAGGGTTGAAGAAAATTGTTGCTTATATAATACCAAAATTGCTTCTCTTATCATTGTTGTGTCTTACATGGTGATTAACACTTGGTGTTATTGCATAGTTTCTACTTCCAATTGTTAAAGTTAGATTTCATTGAGTTGTTAAAATAGATTTCATTTCAAGGAAGTGGTTAAGTAAGAATAGAAGTAGATGGCTAGTTGTATGGTGATGTTAGTGAATGTTTGATAGGGATCTATATACTAGGCCACTAGCATCCTAGCAGCTTGTTAGGAAGCCCTGTGTGGTAATCTAGTTCGATTCCCCTTGAATCATTGCATCAATGGAGGTAGCGCCGCTGGCAAGCTTTCATTAGATTTGATCCCCGTCCATTTGCTAATACTTCCATTCCATAGGAGTAGTAGTAAAGCAACAAGTAGTTTAGTAGTTGAGGTTTTGAAGAGAAAAGATGGAAGTGATATAAATTAAAGAAAATCATTTGAGTATACATTGCAAAGCCAGATCCCATCACCATCATGGTGAGAATTTGACATCCTTGAGTGAACAACGTAAGCCCGCCTACGTGATTAACCAACAAATCACATTAATATAACTAAGTTAGTATCCACAAGTGTAAGGAACCTTGGAGTTTTCTCATGTTCTTCATGAGTATTTACTTTTCAAGAGAGGGTTGAGTGTTTGGTATTCTATATCAAGTATTCAATTGCTATATGTTATGTAGTGGTACAAAACTGACATCAATACATACGAAGCTTAATAATCCTGTACTGAAGAGACTCTACCCAATTGTCATCATCATGCCCAAAATCTGCGGTGATAGATTTACCATAGGCACTGGATGAATCGGTACGATAATGCAGTGGAGTACCAGTTGTGTGAAGCAGGGAATGAATCAAGGGATACTCATCAACACTAGATATCTCTCCATCAGTGAGAGATAGCTCAAGGAAAGGCATATCACCCATCATGCAATAAGACACAACTGCCCATCCTGAACCGTGGATGTAGAAGCCAAACTGCTCAACATTTGAACTCACCTCGTTGCTCCAAACTGGTGACCAAGACTCACCTCTAGTAATTGAACCTGGGTCCTAAATCCTGCAATCAATCTCATCCTCGTCACGGGGATAGGAAATATCTTCCTCATCTAGCTCAAAAAGGGGATTATCAAATGTCAAATCGGCACCCATCTCAAACAAGGAATTGTCGACCGCCTGAAAGTGGTCTAAGTCATAAAGAAACTCTGGGTGACCTAAAGATCTTTTGGGACAACAATCCAAGTCATAAGTCTGTTGTATGCTATCAAGCTCCCGAATCACTTCCTGAAAAAATTCAGACCTTTCCCTGTCGTCCTGCTCCCTGTACTGGCTAGAGGCAACAATTTGATTTCTTGCTTCCTAGTGTGTGTTCCAAAGTACCCTGAATAACACTAAGCTCTCTATTGAGCTTATTAACCTCATCCTCCTTTTTCCTCAACTGCTCAACATAATTTCCAGCAACCTGCAACAGGGAGTCGCGGTCTGAAAGTAAACACAGATATTCTGATTTCCAATCCTCAAATGTTGTTTTGATCCCCTGTAAATCTGCAACATGAGATCCAATCCTTATACCACCTTGTCCTTTCTCCTTCTAAGTTGCCTTGTAAAGATCCTCAATAACCTGGTGACTGCTATCATGGTGTACAATAGCTGCAATAATGGCATCATCACTGACTTCCAGCTGACTGTTCAAGTCATGCTTCTCACCATTGTTATTCTGGGATATACTACCTAAAGGGTCATCCATATCAGCATTATGCATAAGTGAGGTCTGTTAAATAATTCACATGATTCCTCATTACCTGAATCATTAAAGGCTTCCAACTGGTTATCACAACCTTTAACCAAGAATTTGTCAAATTCAGCCACTAAGTCACCAAAGTAGAACTTTGAACACTCATCGCCATGTCCAAAAGGAGACGTATTCAAAATATATTTTCTTTATCACTTGGCTGTAATTTATCTTCTCCCTAATTAATACTGCAAACATGGTCCTGTGACCAGCCCTCTTGGCAAATAAAAAAAATCTGCCCTGTTCTCACTTGGTCCTTGTCCATTTCCGGAGATCCTGCAACCTGTATGCCCATTGATACTTGCTCACTTTCAGTCAATAGATCTTTGAATCTTTCAGCTTGAAGCTTAATCAATTCAGTTGAAAGCTCACATGCCATGGGTGAGATCTTTAGTTCTCTCCAAATCGTCAACAAATTTGATTGCAATTATTTGCATGTCACTGTCCTCATCTAAGATCAAGGATAGGATAGTCTTTATGCATGTCTTCACCTCATCTAGATGACGCTTCTTAAAATTACTAAGGAGGCACTGAAATAATTGTGGAACCATCTTATCACAACCGAGATTCAACATGTGACTGAAAATTCTAGTACTTTTCATTAATTCCAAGATTTTTACTTGCTTCCCAAAGGTAGAATCTCTATCATTTTTCAGTTCACCTAAACTGTCCACAATCAGTTGTAATACTTGTCTCCAAATGTGACTAATATAAGGAGTAATAGAGGCTGTAATCCGAGTGATCTCACTGAGACGTGAGGCGACTGCAAGCCTAACGTCTTTATGTGGATGATTCATTAACCTGCGTTGGACCAAAGCAACCATTGAGGGGTGCATAGCCCAATTGAAGAGTCTGCAATCAGATTGATCTATCCTAGATAGATATGAATTTATCTCATCTAATTTGGCAAGCATACTTCCCATAATTTTTTGCTCCTCCAATTGCCATCCAAGACAACATAACTCATTTCCTATTTCAATTTCCTTCCGTATGTCCCTTAGTTGCTCATCGTAAAATGTGTCATTGAATTCTTTTGAGAATACAGGGCTTTCCAAGGTCTCCATCCTTCAATTTTCTCCAAGTTGTACACAAAGGACTAAATCAGATGTTAATATAATCAACCTCTGTAGCTAAGAAATGTTGTCATCACAATAAAATTTCTAATTTATTCTAGTTGAAGATGATCAAATAATTCCCTGCTCTCGTAGTCTTGTTAAAATTTCAACACCATTTTGGTATGAAATAGTCTATCACTAATTGTTATGTTTCTTCCCGATTCTCTTCTTGTTGAGATTGCAAACTGGACACTGTTGAGAATTTTCTGATTTTCCTAAGTAATATCCTTGCTCACTTCCTCACTAAATTTTCAACACAAACTAGAACGGCTCTGCTCAGGGTTTAAGAATATTTTGGATTTTGCCCTCACAACACTTATTCAAATTATATTTCCAAAGGGAGTATTGAATCTTATGCAACTAAATAGTAATTTCAACAAGATATAATAATCATGCATAGAGTTTTCTTTCGTGTGCCAGTTAAATTGAACAGCTTCTATTCAATCTCTTTATTACAACACAAAATTAAAGGAGCGTAACAATCCAACCTGGATGCCTGCAAATGCTGTCATGTAACCTGAGGCTAAGATTGTATCCAGGTGCAACTCATCCTTTGATGCTACCAGTCCAATACTTTGCGTGTGCCGGTATTGAGGACGTGCTGGTGCTGGACAGGCATACGATGGCTCAAAATAGTCACACCAATCCGCAACCAGACCCCTTCCACTCTAGTCCTCCCTACGCAATGTGCAGATAACCAGGAGTAATCCCTATTGTGAGTGTCCACGCACTCCCACTACCTTCTTGGTGGTTCAATGTTGATACCGTCCACAGCACCCGTGACTACTGTGTCGACACTGCCAGTGTCCACGCACGACACCAGGAACTCACGTCGCTATTGATGAGGTGCGTAAGGTGTCAACACTCTCTGACCCCCACGCTAGACAATGTCGGCCCCAAAACGGTTGGCCACCACACGCTTGACACGATGATACCACGTGAATACACCAGTCGGCAACCAAGAACGAACTGTAAACAAAACACTGCAGCGGTATTGAGGGCCTCAGCCGTGCGTATCCCTTTTGTTGTTGCAGCTCCTCCACACGTGGTAGTCTACCCACTCACACAGCCGTGACTCCCTTCCAGCTTTCCTTAACACCCACGCACTGACCTTGGGATTGACTGTTGCTGTGGGGGCACGTAGTGCGTCCAACACTCCCAACACCATTTCTAGACAAAGTCGAGCATTAGCGATTGACCTCCGCGCGCTCACACCTGCTGGTGGCAGGTCTCAATCCTCACGCGCATCCTCAATAGCTATATATAGGCTTCGAGTAAGTTCGCAAACCCACTGGTTCCACGCCTAGCCTCTGGTTGCAATCATGTGCCTTTCTTGTAGGTGAGGCTTTCGATAGCAAGCTCAGCGCCAAGCATAAACAGTATCGGATGTGAAGGAAATGTTAACTGCTAACCTTCTTGTGGCCAATGTATAATAACTGGATTGGGTTCAAATCCCAGTAGCAATTTGCTGGAAGTAATGAATATAAAAGGTTTTTCCTTCTCTCACTGAGACATCTGATTAATTCTCTGTAAAAATGTTGCACATGAAAAACTTCTTATCACAATATCTTTTGCCTCATATTCCCAAAACAACTTATCTGCAAATTTTAACCTCTGATTCTGAACGAACGAACTGCACTTTTTTGTTGCTCATAAAAGTAACCTCACAGGCTAGCAAGAAAACCAGCTCTGATACCACTACAATATCCCAGATGGATATTTTCCCGAATCCTTCTCAAGGTATATCTTAGAAATATAAACAAACACTTGCATGCAAGATGGTATTGATTCAACATAAATAACCAGCAATATATTCCATTTAAATAACTCAGAAAATGTTATCATATTATACAACAACAATACAATAATGATGCAACTACAAAGTAATCCAATTTGAAATATAGAATGCAACAACAAGATTGGATAATCAAGAACCTGTCAATACAATGGTGAACTCTACTATGAATCCACCCCAGAGATGAACTGGGTTTTCGTCCAATCCACCGAGAAAGCCTGAAAGTTTCTGTCCTCAGGTTTCAGAACCGAAAGCTGAAGCTTCCTGGATTCTCCAAGAGAAATAAATTCATAAACTAAACATCTCCAAATGAGACTCCAAGCCTTCTTTTAAAGCTGCAGCTGTGACTCTTCAATTTTCCTTCTCTGTCTCTTCATATTCCCACTTTAAGTCACTTTTAAATAAATATAACCGTTAAGTCATAAAGTGACATAATAATAAAATAAGGAATCTTTTGGCATTAAAATAGAGGACCAAACGAACTTGGAAGATGACGTGTGACAACTTGCCTGAAAGCTCTCAGCAAGACGCTCCAAGTCCAATATTGAAATGCCAAGAAAACTGAACTCTGTCGACTTACTATAAATAGTAAGTACCTGGAAACCTTGTGGAAACTGCTCTAATTGGCCTGAAACTGGAATTACCTAGGCCAAATACCCCACTGATCCCTACAAACCCTTGGTTAGCTCACCGAACCATGATGAAATGGCTAACGACGCAGCTCAAAATAATGTGCCCGAAAAAGGGGACATTACAAAGGCTCTTCACAGGGTGCACTTCAGAATATTGCAAAATTTGTCAGTTCCTACTCACACCATGGTTTTCTCCCATTTCGGGTTTCCACATGATATATCTGGTATTCTATGCTATTGTGATTTTGTGTTGTTTATTTCCTTTATAGGATATGTTTTGCATGCAATAACAGTTAATGGATCTAAGAGTGTTTTCGAATTTTATTGGGTGCTGATTCACCCTTCCCCTCTCAACACCAATTGGGACTATCAAAAATGACTATCAAAATGGGTATCTTTATTCCCGAGATTGATGAGATAATTGATGAATTGCATGGAGCAGCATGTTTTCTAAAGTGTCGAGACTCAAACTTGTAGTACCAAATTTTGTTTGAATGCCTTTCATTTTGTGCACTTGTCCTATTATGTCAAAATCCAAAATTTTGTAAGTGTTTTCCATTTATGTCTGAATTATAAATGTTGCAAAGTTTGCAATTTCATGAACTTTGCTTAAGTTAACTAGGAGGGTGAAAAAAGATTTGTAATCTTGAAGTTTCAAAAGGTTTCAAAGCTCTTAAAGCCACAAAGGTTGCAATGCTCTGAACTTTTGTGATATGGTTTTGAATGTTGTAAAGTTTGTGGTTTCTCAAACTTTGTGATCTGGTTTTCCAGGTCACAAAAATTGTGAAGATGAAAATACATGAAGGATAGATGAAAGAACAAAGGGAAAATTTTGGTATGGCTCTAAATGTTGCAACGTTCATGAATTTTGTGAGAGTACAACATAGTTTGCCAAATTGCTGAAAGTGTGACAAGGTGAAACAAGTAGAAAGGAAGAACTTAAAGAAATAAAGAAGAGAAGGAAGAAGAAAGGTTGCCAATTTCTGGGTGTTATAAAGCTTATGAGTTCACGAACTCTGCCAATATTTGACTAGTTTGTGTCCAACCTAAATCTTTGACAAAAGAAAAAGAAATAATTCTTAATAAAGTTGTAAATAAAAAAAAGGTGCCAATGGATATTTGGATGTGCCATCATTCCCTTGTATGCTGCATCTACCCACCAAATGCCACGAGTGTTGTTTTATCTTCATCTACTAGATTCTCTTGGCATGATCCAGATCATCCATTTTGGGCGGGGTTTCGTCTCACTATTATTAATATTTTGAAATTTACATGCAGTTGCATTCATTTCCCAACTGCTGTAATCTCCCTTCATTCTCTTGCATTTATTTGTGCATCAGATTTGGCAACAACTTTATATACTAGTTTACCCTTCATGTCTAGGGGTTGATCGTTGTTTCCACTGGATATCAGGATACTGAATGTCTGAAGCATCTTCAGGTCTTAGGATTATAATGGGTGTTAGATAGGGTACATCTCCATGACTTTTTGAATCCTTTTAGGGGAGTCTATAGCATTTTGCAAAGGTTTCCTCTTGTCACACATGCTAATATGAATGCGATGAAGATTTGATAAATGTAGCATCTTAAAACATTGCAAGCCTTGTAATGATCATTTCTCTCTACATGTGCAGTTTAGTTTTGGATCATTGAGTATGTTTTATATTTGATGCATGTGCTTGATACATTTTATGCCAGGTCAATTCATCTGTGCTTTTATATACTATTTTCTCTCTCGTGATTTGTGACTCTGTAACTCTTGGATAGGCACCTGCACTAGTTCAAGAAATAGATGATTCAATTGCACATTTATAAAACAAACAAATCTTACAACATAAGTTAAAACTAGTATCATTATATCTGCAGTTCATGATTCTGTTACAGTTTTCACAACTTCAGAATTGATCAATATATAACACCAGTAAAGGAAGATTGCAGAAGAAAAATATGATCCATGTCATGAATATTACCGCTCATAAAAATTTAGGCTGAATTGAGAATTTTGTTTTCACACTTTTCCAAGGCGACCCAAAATTACAATTTGGAGGCTCAATTGATTCTCAGCATAGAGGACTATAACGTTCAGGTCTTTTAGAATTTTTTTCTCTCTCTGGGTACACTTCACATTAACATGGAAAAATAGCATATGAGGTACTACATAAGAATAAAGTCTTTGAACTTATCAGATATGTTACTCAAACATATTGTAGAAGATATGAAATTTTTTCCCTGGACAATAACTGCAGTATTGTTGCTTTCTCAACTGTATGAAGAAAACAATTCAACTGTTTGAAAAGAAAAGAAAAATGGTTGTTTGGATAGAATTGTTAGCTACCACTTCTACAGGGTTGTAGGAAGCAACTCCTCCTCCCATGCATAAGATCAAATCATCAAATCTCTGGTACAACTGATATGATCTTGTAGAACACAGTGGAGAACTAAACATAGAAAGAAAGGAAAATAATTGTCAAAACTAATATTGTTTTCTCTTAGTTAGCATAACATGAGGAAGGTTGATGGTTAGACAAGGCCAAGCAAATTCAATGTGACCCGCAACTTTGTGTACTTGGTAATGGAAACTAGGACCAGTAAAACTGCTCATGTTTTCAATAGAAAAAATAACTGAACTGCTTAAGCATATCAATGTATATTACAAAAAGAGGACACCTCTTCTTCAATCTCATTGTACACATCCTCTGGAAACTGATGCACTTAAATAAAACATCAATAGAGAATTTTTTTGTTTATATAATTAAAACAATCCATCGATTTTTGTCTTATAGTAAAATGTAAAATGTTTTCTTTTTCTTTCATCTATTCTTTTCTGTACCTTTAGTTCTTTCTCTACAAATAATCCTCTCGTGTTTTATTGCTTCAGGCCAAATTATCCAAAGAGATTTGGCCCACTTATGGAAGAGTATATTAGTAATGTGCAAGGTATGGGTATGTGTGCCCTTTGTAAATTATAATTTTATTGTTTGTAATATATGTTTCTTAAGCTTTTTTATGCAGGCCTGAATATGGTGGCTCATAAAACCAGTCATTTGTAAATAATTTTTCATGCATGAAATAGATTCTTATCTGCTCATTTGTACAATTGACTTAACGTGGTTACACCAAATGCATGAAAGCAGATCTTGCTAAAAAAATTATGCGAGGGATAGCTTTAGGACTGGGCATGCCACCAGATACATTTGAAGGTGAAAAAGGTGGAGACCCATTTTGGGTCCTGCGTATTATTGGTTACCCACCTATTGACAGTGACACTGAAGATACAAATATGCAAGATTCTGGGGTTGGATGGTATCTCTGTTAAACAATGCATTTCATTGTCATGATCCTTTATATTGTTTGTAGTTTTCACCCATTGTTACAAATCTAATATACATTTTCTTTGTGATCTCTCTGGATTGCAGTGGAGCACATACAGACTATGGTAACTTTTCTCCTTGGCATAATTTATTTATATCAAGTTTCATCGGGAGTGCAGAAATTGATATGAACGAGATTGAACTAGTCTGGTTGATATGATTAATTCATCTTTCTAAGCTATGCCATTTGTGGACAGGACTGCTTACGTTAGTGAATCAGGACAATGGCATATCAGCTCTTCAGGTGCTATCCTTATTATCACCAATCACGGATATGCTCACACAATATTTTTTTCATTGAAGTTTTGAAAAATGCAGTGACACAAGAAAACACAAATAAATTACTTATTAGCTTGGAGAAATGTGTATCTGAAACAAAATATTGTTCCATTTTCGTAGTACTACTTTCTAATTCTAAGATAGTGGAGGTCGGGGAAAAAGGTATTGAGAAATCAATTACGATTGTTTATTAGGTAAGGAACTTTGCTGGTGAATGGATATGGGCTGTTCCTATTCCTGGGACATTTGTTTGTAACATTGGTGATATGCTGAAGGTATGTTCGTTAATACCTTACTAACATCTCAAACTCTTTAATGAGAAATGTGTAATTTTATTCTATAGTTATCATCTTTATAAACAAGCTTGGTAAACAATCTTAGAATCTTTGTTATACTTGGAAAATTTGATCTTATACCGTGAATTATTTGGAACAATAATAACTTTTTAATTAATATCTCATGAGTATACTTCTTCAAGGAAAGGGTAATTGATTACTTGATTAGTCCATAACAATTGATGGAAATGACATGTTAACTTTCATGGAACAAATTGCTTCAATGCAGAGGTAATCACTAATCAGTATATGGATGTGAGAAGCTTTAATTGAGATTCTCCCAGGAGGAGTTGCTTCAGGAACAATTCTAATGTATATGATTTGGGAATGAATTTGGACAGGTGTGGACCAATGGTTTGTATCAGCCTACATTACATCGAGTAATCAACAAGAATCCCAAATATCGTGTTTCGGTGCCGTTCTTCTATGAGGTATGGTCGTGGTATCTTTCAAGTAATTTGTCCTTCAATATAGTCATGACATTCTTTCTTAAGCATTTACTATTTTGCTTAAACTCTTCATATTTCTGCTTTTCTCCCAGCCAAACTTTGATGCGGTTGTTGAACCATTGGAAAGTTTCAAAGAGTTAACGGGAGGGAAAGCTCTTTACAGCCCTGTGATATATGGGAATCATATAAGTGGAAAAGTGTCAACAAATTTTGGTTAGCTCAACCATGTTATAAACATATGCTTTCTTATTACATAACGACTATTGGGTCCAGGAATATTGTCATGTCCCATTTTCAGCCCTAAGCTTTCTACTTGTTCCTTAGCCGATTATTTTAACTTTCCATTTGGTAATGCTTGAGCTAGGGGAAATGTTGTAATTAAAATAATAATTGAAGTTAGTTGTAATATCACTTTCTATTTTTGTAATGATAACCTTATTATTGGTTTAGGCTGCCTAAATGGGGCACAATAAAGCCTTATGTATCTCTTAGCGAGGTAGAAGTTATAAAAGTAATTTAAAATTAGCTTTTAGAGGGTAAAAATAATAAAATTATTATATTAATTTCTCATGAGCCTATAAAAAGGGAGTGATGTCTCATTAGAATCTCTTAACTTGGTTTTTACATCAATGATCAAATCTTTGTCCCTGGTTTGAGCCACTGGGATGAAAACCCTATTGGCAAATAGAGTTGAAGACAAAAACACTCAATTTCAGAGGTCCCTGCGGATGTTGTTAGTGAGTTGATATTTGCATTTTACTTTCAGTTTGGTGTGTTGTGTTGGAATATTTCCAATTTTATAGTGCTTTTTCATGGTGTGTAGATGTTCAGGAAATAAAAGAAATGTCAGTGTCGTGTCCTAGTTTTTGTTTGTGAGAGTATATTTTTAGAAGAGTTTGAGTTTCAGATTTGACAAGCCTGATATATTATTTGATATGCAATCTAATTAATTTATAGCAATCGGTTGGAAGATTTCTTATTTTTTCAGGCCAAGTCCTACGAAATTTGGCATACCATTTCATGGTCTAAATATTGAAGCTATTGACAAAGTGCTGGCTGCTCAATCTCAAGGCAACTACTTTAGTAATAAAAAAGGGAAGTATGGGAATCTAAGGAGAATCAGTCTTTGGACTAGTTAAATAAAGGTTGTCATATTAATACCAAGTGGGCGATTCATTATGTTTTAGTGTGATTTCTTTTGTGAGCTTGTCATATATTCAAGAGGATACAAGTTCCAGGTAAGTTGCATTAATATTGTTTAGATTAAAATACTAGATCTTGCATAATATTTTAGCTTTTGGAAGCTATTTAAGAAGATTTCTGCAGTAATTATTCATTGTAAGTTTTTGTGTGGTTTGCCTAGCACTACTCAACACAAATATAAACTATAGTTATGTTCCTTCATTTTCTATGCTTCATCTACCATATGCGCTAAATGCCATGCATGTTCTTATCCAAATATCCTCCCAACAAACAACCATATTGCCAAGCCAAAGGGAATTTATATGGGAAGAATAATAAATTAATAGCTCCTTCCATTAATCCAACAGAGATATGATGTTAGCACCCAGGCCAACCATCACCGAACTTATTCTGGGTACTTCTACATAGTATCATTGTTTTGGGCAAACTGGAAACATGAAGGTTGAACAATGGGTAAGTACAGCAGCAACCTATGTGCAAACTCTTCTTATAGCTCCACAAATTCATTAAGGTTGATTCATTTTGCTGTACGACAAAAAAAAATTTCATCATTTCTGTGTAAAATTCCAATGACTCATGCTGTAACTCTGATAGTGGTGTTTTTTTTTTAAATATAAAATATATATACTATCCTAGTATGGAGGATAATATTTAATGTCTAGAGCTATTAAATGTACATAATGCTAAAGAAAACAAAAGAGAATGATACCCGTGTAATGTTCACTGCAGGAATATTTGTAAGATTCAGTCTGCTGCATTTGTGATGAATTCTCCTCATTTTTTTCCAGCTGAATGAAATGATAACATGCCAATCTTCAATAGATATGGCATTTGGCATTGTTGTTTGCATTCTGAATTTGTATGCCTTATTCCAATGAAACAAGTCCCACTGCTGACTATGAAATAGGTCCACTGCTACATATGTAATCCGCTCCACTGCTGCAAATGAAATCAGGTCCAATATAGCAAATGAAACTAGCTCCATTGCTTCAACCATTGTTGCCTCCTCCTTGACAACGGCGCTAAAATGCTGAGCAGATTTTTCAGGATCAATGTCAATCCAGGGACAACCAAGGTTTGATTTGAAGGAGGCAGCCTTATATAGACCACTGGTTGGATTACATCTAAATATCATAGGACAACTTCAAAAATAACTCTTACTATGCCTATGGAAAATGAGAAGGATTTTTCACAGGACATCTTTAGAAATACCTCTTACTACGCCTGTGAAAAAGGGGGTAAAACAAGCTAAAACTCAAGAATGAAATATTTAGGCCTAGAAAGTAATGTAATGGAAAGTAGGAAAATCATCTCCATTTCAGTCCTGTCACAACTTACTTTAGAAATGATTACTAAACCTAAAAAGCATTGTAAAGAAAAGCAGGGAACATCATCTCCATTTTAGTCCTGTCACAACTTACTTTAGAAATGATTACTAAACCTAAAAGCATTGTAAAGGAAAGCAGGGAACATCATCTCCATTTCAGTCCTGTCACCACTTACTTTGGAGGTGAAATGTCAACTCTAGAAAGCATCAAAATCTATTTAGCCTATCCCAGGATTCTTTGTTCAACATAAACATAAACAAATCAAGATAATGAAGGTAATGGAATACGAACATGACTACCACAATAAAGTTACTGTAACAATGGAATATAAATATCGTGAACACAACAAAGGTTACTACAATAATTGGAATATAATGTGACTACTACAACACAGATTACTACAATAATGATTCATTCTTCTATAATGAAATTAAGTCAAAGACAAGAACAAAGATGAAAGAATAGACTGTCATTTTATCCTCACTGGAAGTACAACTCTGATGATCAATTCCTCCCCTATTCTTCTTCCCTCCTTGATTTATACATGGAAGAGGAGGAAACGAGATCTAACAACCTCTAAAAATATATGAATTAACCTCTCACGAATTTGGAAGAAGTGATTTGGTTGTTTCAACCAAATTTGGGCATTAGTTATCTTTTGGTAAGTTATATTTGAAGATCCAACCATAGCTCCTAAACTTTTTTGAATTTTGGAAAACCGCTCGCTTTAGTATTCAATTGGGGCCATTCTGCACAAAACCCATGTCTCACATTTCGAGATTCGCCTATATATACATGCAACTCGAGAGAGAAGTTGACTGCCTGGAAACTACTGAAGATCTGGATTTGACTGTAACTTTTATCAAGTGGTAGAAATACTTAGCTACAAAACCCGCGTTGCCAAATCCTAACTTGAGAGGTGGAACTATGATAAGCATGGTTTGGTACCGGAACTGGATATAGGAGCAAGAACCTCTAGTTTTGAATGTGTCGCTTGGCCATAGAAACACATTAGTAAACTATCATCAATAAAGCCATGTTAAAAACACATTTAATCATTAAAAATAAAAGAAATCCATAATAATTAACCACATGGTCATGTTTAAGCTTAAATGGTGATTTGGTGGTATGATGGTTATGGAATGTGTCCAAGGTGCGCGAATAGGGCTTATGAATTATAGTTTTATGCGACGTAAAATATGGCATATTTGGAACCCAACAAAAGTCATAGGCACAACAATTACATTTGGTTTTGTTTGAAATTTGAGGTGGTTTAGGAAAAATCAACATCAGGTCCTTTTCTTTCTTAGGAGAAAAAATAAAAGAAACCACACTAAGTTAAGAGATAGAAGTTGTAAGGCATTTTAAGATACAAGAAGTGGGACTGAAGCATAAATAGGAGGTATGGAAGGTGTAAGGAGTCCAAGTCCAGGGTAAGGAGGTGAAACTATAGAATTGATGAGTTCACAAATCTTTTTGGCTTTGAATTTTTTGTAGGATAGGAAGAAATTATCTTTGAAAGGTTGAATTGGTTGAGGCATGCTAGACCAAACGAAGTTAAGGTCAAAGTTCCCACAACTAGCTAAAGGATGATAGAGACTATGGTGAATCATGATGTTTTCTCCATCTTGGGTAAATTTTGAACACTTCTGGATAGGAGAGACAAAAGCTTTCATGGAAGTGGGCAAAGGAAGACCAATTCTAAATTGAAATTGATCAAAAGTTGGGATGACAACAAAGACATCTAAGGATTTCTTACCAACTTCTACGAGGAAGGTAATGGAACCATGAGTGGGAAAAGTGAAACCATTGAAAGTTTTAATCATCACATTTGATTTGTCATAGTGTCTTTTAGGAGGTGTCTTGTGTAAAGATGTTCCTTAGTTACATTCATCATGCAAGTAGAACCTATAAAAACTCCATGAGAGGGAAGGCCATTAATCTTCACAACAATATAAAGAGGACCATCAGGTGCCCTAATAGTCTCCTTAGGGTCAAAGGTAATGCAAAGCTCAGGTGTAGGTCGAATTATCAATAATGTTGATAAAATTGTTGGCCTTGGTACATTCATCATCATATTTCACAATAGTAGGAGGGATGACAATATTTGTGGAAGAAGGAAAGGAGTGGGTAGACTCAATAGTAATGACAGAATGGGAAGGTAAGGGATTTTTATAAATTTGCGAGTTTTGGTTGGGAGGGGAAATGGATTTATTTTCTTGATCATTAACACCCTCGACCAATATAGCATTAGAATAAACAAGGTCTTAGATAAGAGATTTCAAATAGAAACATTTATGGGTATCATGACCAGGTTGATGATGGTATTGACAAAAGGCTTTGGGATCAAAGTTTTTGAAGGGTCAATTGGTTTAATGGATGGAAGTGTTAAAACATTAGCATTAATCAACTTCAACGTCACATTATGCAAAGATTCAAAAAGACGTGTAAAATTATGAGAAGGTTTAAAAAATGATGAAAAAACAACCACATCTTTGGATGCTACCGACACTTGCACATCAATGATTTTTGATGAATGATTGATCTTGATGAAGCCTTTAAGTTTTTGGAGCTTTTGAAAAGGCTTGGATGCAACATCACTCTTATCAATCGGTGCCTTTGGAGATCTCTCAAATTGTCTCACTTGAAGCTAATAATTATGAAGCACTACACACAATTGAGTAAAGGAAGAAAATTCAGAAAGAATAATCTTATCTCTAATGTCTTTTTGTAAATTAACAATGAAAATATGTTGCACATCAATATCAAACACACAATAAGAAATATGAGCATGCAAATGTTTAAATCTACCAATGAAATAAATCACTTTTTTCTTTTACGCCTTGTTTACAATGCATCAAATTAGTTAAAGAAATTTAAGCACAAATATTATTTTGAAACTGTTGAATAAAAGGATTAACAAGTTTTTGAAAAGAACCAATAGAATAAGGAGGTAAAGAAAAATACCATTGCAAGGCCTTATCTCTAAATTTTCTAGTAAACAATTTAGCCACAAGTTTATGATCATGAGAGAAGTCATTACACAATGTTTGAAAAGTCTTCACATGAGTCAAGGGATCACCTTTACTAGTATAAGTCTATAAGTGAGGTATTTCTATGTGTTGAGGGATAACATAATGAATGGTGTCTAAGTAGAAATGGCTAACAATGTCACAAGTGGGAATATTGAAAATTTGGATTGAGTCATGGAGGTGATTTGTTGTTGCAAGGACAAGATGATTTAAGCAAGACTATTGATAGTGAATTTGGTGGAAAGATTGGTGTGATACATGTGTAAAAGGTTTGGATCATTATGAGGAATATAAGGAACATTGAAATATCAAAATGGAATATTATTGTAGGTAGGCATGGATGAAGGTTGGGAAATACATGGAACACTTGAAGAAGGAGGAATGGTAGGATTAGGAATACTTCTAAGACTCTCATCTGTAGGATTAAGGGTTGAAACAGATGTAGTCATGAGAGGTGGAGCATAAGTAGAAACACTAAGTAATGAAATAGGAATAGGAATATATAAGTCTCAACACTAGTGGGAGGTTGAGTTAAACCAAGGTTTTGAGCACATTGTTTAACAGGTTTAACATTGTTATCAATAAGATGAGAAATAGCATGCAACAAATCAAAACTAGTCCAATCATTGTGAATCACGTTCCTCTTTGCTTCTACTAAAGAGATAACTTACATATTAGAATGTTTTTAACCTAATTATTGCACAAATTTTTCAAAATCATGGGAAAGGTTTTGCACTTGGGTAGGAAACACTCTTAAGGTCTCATCTTCATCATGAGGAGAGTGGGTAGAAGGATTCTCAACAATAGTGGGAATTCCATTAGTAGGCATGTTTGTTTTGTCAAGATTCTTAGGAAACATAGAGGACTTGAGATCAAAAGAAACCATAAGTCTATATCTTCTCCCAATCAAAATATTGTAGGTAGGATTTAATTTTATAACAATCATACACAAGGGAATGAAACAAATGAAAATAACAAGTTTGAAATAAATATGCAAACACTCATCAAGTTTATGCAACATGAATTTAACTAAAACATGTAATTGCACATGAAATCCAATGAAGAGCATATATAGCCATAAAAAAAAGATACATACAAAAAAATCTAAAATCTAAATTTGAATGAAAATGTTACAAGTCGGGTTCATCAAAATATACAATAAGAAAAAGGGAGGGGGAACAAACATGCGAGGGAGATTGAATTTTCCTCACTTTCCAAATGCACAATCAAAAGGAAGATGACACACTAGGCTCAAGGTATGAATTAAGCGCTAAGTAGGTCAATGGTCCTTTGCAATAATGTATTAGAATAAGTTGGATTTGAGGGAATATGATTGGATGATACAAGATAAGAGATCAAATAAGACATAGTGAAAAGTTCTTGATTACATAGATTGACATAAAATAGACAACAAACTAAAAGTGCCAATAATAGTAACTAGACAATAGTTGTAACGCCCCGTCAGGGAACCCAAAAGAAAAGCACTAAAAATTAAACTAAGTTATGCAACATTTTTTTTTTTGTTTACTAAAGTTTACAAACACATTGAACATAGAACACAATGATATACAAACATGAGTTTAGAATAAAACATATCATTACATTATCGTTCTCAAGGGTCCCTGACGTCGAATTACGTCATCTAACTAACACTACGCTAACATGATAAATGCTTAAGAACTCTTAAGTACAAAGTAAAAATTAAATACATCTCTTAATCAATATACATTACAACACATGATCACCCACATCCGCTACACATGTCGTAGGGTATGCGGTGGAATTTAATACAATCTCAAATATCCAAAAACATCATGGATCCACGTAGGGATCATTTCTAATCAAGTGAAAACCTCCTAGAAGTACAACTTATAATCTTCTAACAACTGAGTACATAAATCTGCAACAAGAGATAGACTGAACCAAGTGTACAATCAAGTGACGAAGGGTAGTCCGCAACTGTCTCAATGGAGAAGTACACTACCTCCCGACCATGTGGAACCCAGAGGTCCACCCCACCGTGCAGAGAGATAACACCAGGCCCACACACACACTAAGGACCAATCTCCAAACCACATCTAGAAGAATATATCTAATACAAGAGGGTATACGGGTTACCAGAGGCACTGACCTACGTAGGATATCTACGGTGTGAGTAGGAAGGTGTCATCACGTAGATCCACCCTTGAGTTTAGTCCTGAAGGTTCCTCACTGAACCGACGGCACTCAAGTGATCATACGTGGCATCGATATCTCTCGTGAAGACAAGTATATCGATAATGCATCTAGCATCTTCCCGCATCCATCCTTAGTCTTAACTAGCACTCAAGGCATGGGCGAGGTATTACAAATTATCTTTTTTTAATGTTATCCTGACTAAATCAATTTTTATAATGTTATCACTGGAATTAAAAAACTTGACAATGGATGATCCGTCAGCCACTTGCGGGCCTCGGCAATCCATTGCAAGCCACCTTCTACACCACATCTAGATAACCTACCCTAGTTCCACAACAATACCCATCCTGGTTTGTGGCCACTTATGACATATTAAGTCCCAATAACCAAATAAACAAATAAAGCAAATTCTCATTTCAAAACATAAATTCACTTGGCCACTAATTCAAGTTTTAACCCACCAGGAGGAAATAATAACAGGGATCGGTTTGACCATCCCTTCAAGGTCTCACATTGACCCTAATCCAAAACAAGCAAATGAAGACAGAATCCACATTGCACCATGAATAAAATCAACAAACAGATAACTGATAAACACCACAAGGTACCCGACCTCTGGATTTAACCCCCTATTCGGTTATCTAATCCCGTATATAAATCACTATAACAACAGTATACTTCCATGCACAAACAGTATATGTAAAGAGAACATCTTGCACAAGTAATTAACATGTCGTAAAATAAATCAAGACATAATGATCATAATAACAAGTAATTATTTGCTCACACTAGTTAATTACACTAATCAGAATGTCCACGTCTATAGATTAATAACCACATTGTTATCATTCACTAATGCCTATAATGGTTTGATATAATGTCTTCGTTAACTTATAAAAGATGTCAATGTAACATATCGATAATGAAAGTAATGACTAAAGTTAAAAGATTCTAAGGTGATTATAATTTACTCAGTAATTAATCCTAATATTAATTATACAATAGCTCATGAAGTATTAATTCTAACTAAATCCTTTTAGTTAAATTAAATGGTAAACATAATATATTCTCTAATAATAACAAAATGTCTAATATTACACAATTATAAACAAATTCAAAAAGTGCATTTCCCCAATAGATAACAAATTCAAATAGTAAATTAATTAAACATTTTATTTATTAACTTATTCAAAACATCAAAGCTAGCCAAGTCTACTATCCCCTAGGTTCCTAATCCACTTTACACCTCATCCCCTTAGTGAATAAGATAAACTATATAAAATAAGGCAAAAGGATGCAAAACCCAAGGTGGGCGTCCATTTTCAAAGGGGGTCAAAACATGGCAATAAATTCATAATCATGGCCAAGGAAAACCCACGCCACCTTTGCAAGGGCTGCTCATATATTAAATAAGATATGGGACTTTGGTTTACCCAAGACAAAGGAGAAAAAACAAGTGTCATCCTTCCCAAAGAAAATCTGCAAGTTAGGTGTGCGCTAAACAAGGTGGGGAGACAAATTTAAAACAAAATGGAGGATGTCAGATTGCAATCCCCAAGCAAGGTACGCATGGGAAGTGGAGTCTAAAAGTCAATCAAATTTGCTAAGAGTTGGCAGCTCATATCTATTGGGAGGCGCTCAAGAAGGGGTTTGCTTTTCTTATAACTCCTTGCAGACTAGTACAAGGGACTCCCCAAATCCCACGCCACCCAAGACATAAAGGTCTGCAGCAAATTGAATGCATTATGGGTTCTTTGACCAAGGCAAAAAGGAAGACAAGGAGGTGCGCCAGTTTTGGGATAAGAGCCCATACATATTAACTCCTTCCAAGACTTGTTCAAACAACTTTGCAAAGCATTTCCCATCATTGTCCTGCGTACTATGCTAGAGGTGGAGGGTGACATAAGGGTATTAAAAGCATGACAAAATTTTAAACATTATAAGAAGAAGACATTAGGACTAATAGTTATTTTAGGAGATGTTTAGTTTTAAGTTATCTTAGTTAATATTTATTGGTCAAAGAGAGAATATTCTCTGTGTAAAACTTGGGAAAAATAAGAGTCTCATATATTTTCCAGAATGCATGTTTACTCCCAGTTTTAAGTTTTTTTTTTTGTGCTTGTTTGCCTTTTCTTTTTTTCATAAGGACTTAATTAATTTGTCATCTATGGGATGAAGTATAGTCTCCAAATTTGTTTCCAAAACAATATATTGAATTCTTAATTCAAATGATATACACATATATGATAAATTTAATGAATAAATGACAAATAATTGGTTCTAAAAACAGTGGTTTTCATGGAGATTATGAAGCATCAAACTCTCTTGTTTTTCAATGTAGTTTCATGTATTGTTGAATTGAGAAGGTTTACAAATTGAAACAATGAGATCTCACAATATAAACTGTAATTCTGTTTATTTCTTTTCCTCACCCCACATTTAGAGAAGATAAATATGCTCTCTTATTAATGGAAATTTGCAACTAACATGGCAACATACTATGGGGAATTTTGAAACCTACCTGATTCTCAAAGCAGGTTGATGAAGCCAGACTCTCAACTGTGATCCCAATGTGCTCCACAAACTCAATCCTCCTCTTCTTGCTCTCTTCTTCTTCTCCAAGCTTTTTCTCTAAACTTTCATCTCCATAACCAGTTTTTCAATCCTCTAAATTTAGCATGAAAATAACATAATAAACACTTCCTTTTTATCCTACTTCCTTTCCATACTTATTAAATGCACTTTTCCTACTCCTAAGGTGACATGGAATAATCATTTATATATATTTTCTTAAATCTTTTCCTTTCAATTTAGAATATATCAAACTCAAGATTTTTCCTTTTTTTTAAATTATAAAATAATTGATATCCATAAACATATAAAAGATATATTTATCTAATTATGATGCTTATAAAAATACACTTACTAATACGTCAACATAATTTAAATAGCCATCAGAGATCATACATGAGATCTACAAGGTCAAAAATGTAACACCGACATGAAACAAAACCTAAGACAATATCATGCTCAACCGGGAAAACATATATCGGATTCATTCTACCAGAACGAATTCGATTTAGGTAAGTCAAGTAAGGTCTCATCCGTGATTTTAGGATGGTTAGGTTAGGTTAGGGAATTGGCCTAGGTGCTAACTCCCCTTCTCCGCCATTGAGACATAATAATGGCACGCTCATCCTGTCAAGCCAGGGAAGTCGATGCCTGGTACCTGCAACCTGCATAAAAACCATTGCATGTACATGTGCATATATAACATACTATCAGACAATGGTAGGGATGGCTAGGACGTGTGGACCCGACTAAATGCAGGTAACTACGCCTCCTCCTCTACCATACATGCATGTCAACAGAAAAGAAAACATAATGATAACAAACATAATACCATACACATGCGGGTATGGGGTAAGTACCAAATATAATCATCATCTAATTACTTCAATTTATACATGCATTTGAAACATCATATAAAATCCATCATTACTAGATTTAACCATTACGTAAAGTTTTGTTTCAGGTTCAACATGACAATTAACATCCAAACTATAACTGTTTAATCACACACCAAAATATAAATATAACATGTAATATATGTCTGATCTAATCAACCAAGATAAAACGGTGTCAAACTAAACATAGTATCAGCAAAAGTAAGATGCGAGGGGTACTACATCCTCCCCCCCTAGGACTAGGCTTACTCCTGGAAGCCTGCAAACAGATAAGGATAGACATCCCGCAATCGAGATGCATCCTCCCAAGTAGCTGTGGTCTCATCATTTGGGTCCCACTGGACCCTGGCCTGAGGAATAGTACGACCCCTGAGTGTGATATCCCGAAGCTCCAGAATGCGCACGGGCTCCAGAGCCAGCTGCTCGTCCTCGACCTGTAATGCATTCCAGTCAAGAACATGTGTCACATCTGGAATATACTTCCTGAGAACAGAAACATGGAATACATCGTGTATGCGAGATAGGCTAGGTGGCAATGCAAGACGGTAAGCAACTGGACCTATCCTCTCCAAAATCTCAAATGGTCCAACAAATCGAGGCGCCAATTTAGAACCCTTTCCATAACGGATTGGACTCTTCCTTGGACGCACTCTCAAGAACACCTTATCCCCAACTGAAAACTGAATATCTGTCCTATGAGCATCTGCATATTTCTTCTGTCTATCCTGTGCAGTGATCAAATGCTCTCGAATGCGCTCCACCTGTTGCTCCATATCACGAAGCATCTCTGGCCCCAAAAGAATCCTGTCATCTAATCTATCCCAACTAAGGGGTGTACGACAAGGACGTCCATACAATGCCTGGAATGGTGACATGCCAATGGAGCTGTGGTATCCATTATTATATGCAAACTCCACCAGGTAGAGATAATCCTCCCAATGTGTCTGCCTGTCCATGACATACATCCTCAACATATCCTCTAGGACCTGATTCACACGCTCTGTCTGCCCATCCGTCTGAGGGTGATAGGCTGTGCTAAAATTCAACTGAGCACCCAAATCATGCTGCAAAGAAGTCCAAAATGCAGAAGTAAATACTGGATCCCTGTCAGAAATAATCTTTCGAGGAATACCGTGCAATCTCACTATGTCCTGCATAAAGACTCTAGCTACTAATGAAGCTGTGTAGGAGGATCTCATGGGAGAAAAATGAGCTACTTTAGTCAACCGATCAACAGTGACCATGATAGCATCATGTCTACGGGGTGTCAAAGGCAAACCCACAATAAAATCCATCGATATAACATCCCATTTCCACGAAGGAATACTGTGTGACTGTAAAAGTCCTGCTGGATGCTGATGTTCTGCCTTAACCCTCTGACACTCTAAGCACCTAGCAACAAAATCAGCAATATCCCTCTTCATTCCTGACCAATGATATAGCTGTCGAAGATCTGCATGCAACTTCTTGACACCAGGATGTGCCGAGTAAGGTGCACAATGAGCCTCAGATAAAATCAATGAACGAAGATCATCCAATGATGGTACATAGATCCGGCTCGCATAACGCAACAAACCATCAGACTCCAACACATACCCCTCAAATCTGCCTACTAGAGGTCTCCCAGACTCAATCTCTGCCTTCACCTCCTGATAAAAAGTATCTCGAGGAAGTGCCTGCAAGATCCTACTCCTCAAGACAACACCAAGTGTAGTCACAGCTGCAACTCGTCTCCTCCTACTAAGAGCATCAGCTACCACATTCTCCTTCCCCTGGATATACTTAACCTCAAAATCATACTCACAAAGGAACTCCATCCATCTCCTTTGTCTAGCATTCAGATTAGGCTGAGTGAAAATGTACTGTAGACTGCGATGATCAGTATGAAGCTCAAATCGGTGTCCCAATAGAAAGTGTCTCCATCGGACCAAAGCATGGACTACCGCTGCTAGCTCAAGATCATGCGTGGGATAGTTCAACTCATGATCCTTGAGTTTGCGAGACTCATAAGCAATCACCCGTCCTCCTTGCATGAGGACTGCTCCAATACCCTCCAAAGAAGCATCTGTACAAACCATAAAATCACCTGTGGGATCAGGTACTGAAAGAATAGGTGCACTAGTCAACTTATGCTTGAGGGTTCTGAATGCCTCTTCACACTTCTCAGACCAAACGAACTTCTTGTCCTTTCTCTGCAATGAGGTGATGGGATAAGCAACTCTAGAGAAGTTCTCTACGAACTTACGATAATATCCTGCCAAACCCATAAAACTGTGAACCTCTGGAACATTTGTAGGTGCCGGCCAATCAACTATAGCCTGGATCTTTGCGGGATCCACTGAAATACCATCACCCAAGATCACGTGGCCCAAGTACTGAATCTCTGACTTGAAGAACTCACACTTAGCTGGATTAGCATACAATTGATTCTCTCTAAGGCATTGCAATACCAACCGAAGATGCTCTTCGTGTTCCTCCATGGATTTAGAATAAACCAAAATATCATCCAAGAAGACAACAACGAAGTGATCAAGATACCTACGAAATACCCCATTCATCAAACTCATGAATACAGATGGAGCATTCGTCAAGCCAAATGGTACCACTGTGAACTCATAGTGACCATAGCGTGTCCGGAAAGCTGTACTGTGGATGTCCTCCTCTCTAATGCGCAACTGATGATAACCTGACTTGAGGTCTATTTTAGAGAACACCCTAGCGCCTTTCACCTGATCAAAGAGATCATCAATCTGTGGCAAGGGATACCTATTCTTGACTGTGACTTTGTTCAACTGTCTGTAATCAATGCACAGTCGTAATGAACCGTCCTTCTTTTTAACAAAGAGGACTGGTGCTCCCCAAGGTGAAACACTAGGCCTGATACATCCCTTAGCCAACAATTCTTCCAACTGCAGCTTCAACTCATTCAGCTCCTGTGTAGTCATCCTGTATGGAGCTCTAGATATAGGCTCTGCTCCTGGAACAAGATCAATACGAAAATTGATATCCCGCTTTGGTGGCATACCCGGGATCTCATCTGGAAAGACATCAATGAATTCCTGTAACACAGGGTGATCAAGGGACTTCTTCTCACCATCCTCATCCTCAAACTCCCTCAAGGACACTGCAAACACTTGGCATCCCTTTCTCATACTTCGCTTCAACTGCATGGCAGAAATCATACGAAGAGAAACAAGATGCTGAATGCCTCTAAGCTCAATGCTTTTACCCCAATCATCCTTGCACTTAATGATCTTCTGTCTACAATCAATAGTAGCTCCATGGGATTCCAACCAATCCATGCCTAAAACAACATCATATGACCCCAATGGAATAATATGAAGGTCAACTGAAGTGCCAATGCTACCCAAATCTACCCAACAATGCCGGATTAAGGTGTTTGTGATCACCTTTGCCCCTGAAGCTAGCTCCACTTGCCAACCTATGTCTTGCTTTACTGCCACTAGTCCACATCTCTCTACTACAAATGGAGATATAAAAGAATCCGTAGATCCAGAATCAAATAATATAGAAACATCAATACCTCGGATAGCACCTGATGACTCAATAACTGTTCCCTGGTGCTCTGCCTGACGGTGGTCTACTGCTGCAAACACTTTATGAGATCTACTTGAATCCCCAATCGTAAGCTCAGATGGTGCGGGTCTCTGCCCTGAATACTGTGAACCACGCTGCGGGCAATTGACTGCAATGTGCCCAAACTGTCCACATGTGAAGCAACCTGTGCCTCTACCATAACCCCTTCCTGCTGAAGGTGCACTGGACTGATGGAAACTACCTCTACTACTACCCTGATGTGAGCTCTGCACTGACTGTGTGGGCTGAGAAGACTGGTTGCGCTTGAAGCGCTGGCTATTACGAAACTTTCTGGAATTGGAAGCTGTACCACTCTAATCACGAGGTTTTGAACTTTGCTGACTTTGATTCTGATTGCCTTTGGAGAAGTGTGATGGCTTCTTGAAATTGGTGTTACCTTGTGACTGTTTACCCCTGAAATCTGATGTGCCACCACCCTGCTTGCCTTGAAATTTCTTCTCAGTGAGTATAGCTTTTGTTACTGCTTCTCTAAGGGTCTTGGGTTCTAAGACCTTCACTTCCCCTCCAATATGGGCATTAAGCCCTCTAACAAAATGCTGAATCATGAGGGGTGATTCACTACTATAACCAGCATACTGTTTCAGCTCAAAGAACTTCCGCTCATACTCCTGTACGGTCATATTCCTCTGTCTCAAGTAATGATACTCATCCGCACGGTCCTGTTTCCACTGATCTAATAAAAACCGATCTCTAAAGCTCTCAAGGAACAACTCCCATGTAACTGTATCTATGGTGATTCCCAATTTACTCTCTTCTGTCCTCCACCATGATGATGCTGAATCTGTCAACTGCATGATAGCATATCTAGCTTTTACATTGCTAGCAAATGAGTACATGGAGAAGTACCTATCTAAACCAATGAGCCATGTGTCCGCCTCAAACCCGGTACCTATGCCATCAAATGGAAGTTTTGGCATTCTAAACAGGTCCTTCATCTGACTTGCCATAGCGGCATCATACCCTACTGGTACAACCTGTCTAAGGGGAGTCCTCTCCCTCTCCCTAGCCTGATCTCCCTGATTACCTCTATTCTGCACAGGTGGTAACCTCTCAAGAATGGCCTGTAAAATCTGTCTGGTGTCTAAATCCTCTGAACCATCCTGGTGGCTATCACCCTGATTTCTACTATGGCTCTGAGCACTATCCTGATCAACTGAGAAAGAGGGTGTGACCACTCTACCTCTTCCTCTACCTCTACCACGGGCTCTAGTCACAGGAGGCATATTTCCTGCAACCATAAGGTTAGGACAAAACATTTAAGCATAGATATATATTAAGTATGTCATATTGAAACCAAAAGCAATCACATAAGGACATAGTTTTAGGGCAAGTTTTGTTGTTCTAGTTTTATTTCGGTTCAAATTTTCGTGAAAGTTAAAGATTTCCACAAACAAGTTGTTTTGATGTCTAAGTTTGGTTTTAACATGTTTACCTAATAAGACCTAATGGGCGCACATATTACTCCCAGAGTTCCCAGTGTAGAACTCGCGCTCTGATACCAATTGTAACGCCCCGTCAGGGAACCCAAAAGAAAAGCACTAAAAATTAAACTAAGTTATGCAACATTTTTTTTTTTGTTTACTAAAGTTTACAAACACATTGAACATAGAACACAATGATATACAAACATGAGTTTAGAATAAAACATATCATTACATTATCGTTCTCAAGGGTCCCTGACGTCGAATTACGTCATCTAACTAACACTACGCTAACATGATAAATGCTTAAGAACTCTTAAGTACAAAGTAAAAATTAAATACATCTCTTAATCAATATACATTACAACACATGATCACCCACATCCGCTACACATGTCGTAGGGTATGCGGTGGAATTTAATACAATCTCAAATATCCAAAAACATCATGGATCCACGTAGGGATCATTTCTAATCAAGTGAAAACCTCCTAGAAGTACAACTTATAATCTTCTAACAACTGAGTACATAAATCTGCAACAAGAGATAGACTGAACCAAGTGTACAATCAAGTGACGAAGGGTAGTCCGCAACTGTCTCAATGGAGAAGTACACTACCTCCCGACCATGTGGAACCCAGAGGTCCACCCCACCGTGCTAGGGAGATAACACCAGGCCCACACACACACTAAGGACCAATCTCCAAACCACATCTAGAAGAATATATCTAATACAAGAGGGTATACGGGTTACCAGAGGCACTGACCTACGTAGGATATCTACGGTGTGAGTAGGAAGGTGTCATCACGTAGATCCACCCTTGAGTTTAGTCCTGAAGGTTCCTCACTGAACCGACGGCACTCAAGTGATCATACGTGGCATCGATATCTCTCGTGAAGACAAGTATATCGATGATGCATCTAGCATCTTCCCGCATCCATCCTTAGTCTTAACTAGCACTCAAGGCATGGGCGAGGTATTACAAATTATCTTTTTTTAATGTTATCCTGACTAAATCAATTTTTATAATGTTATCACTAGAATTAAGAAACTTGACAATGGATGATCCGTCAGCCACTTGCGGGCCTCGGCGATCCATTGCAAGCCACCTTCTACACCACATCTAGATAACCTACCCTAGTTCCACAACAATACCCATCCTGGTTTGTGGCCACTTATGACATATTAAGTCCCAATAACCAAATAAAGCAAATAAAGCAAATTCTCATTTCAAAACATAAATTCACTTGGCCACTAATTCAAGTTTTAACCCACCAGGAGGAAATAATAACAGGGATCGGTTTGACCATCCCTTCAAGGTCTCACATTGACCCTAATCCAAAACAAGCAAATGAAGACAGAATCCACATTGCACCATGAATAAAATCAACAAACAGATAACTGATAAACACCACAAGGTACCCGACCTCTGGATTTAACCCCCTATTCGGTTATCTAATCCCGTATATAAATCACTATAACAACAGTATACTTCCATGCACAAACAGTATATGTAAAGAGAACATCTTGCACAAGTAATTAACATGTCGTAAAATAAATCAAGACATAATGATCATAATAACAAGTAATTATTTGCTCACACTAGTTAATTACACTAATCAGAATGTCCACGTCTATAGATTAATAACCACATTGTTATCATTCACTAATGCCTATAATGGTTTGATATAATGTCTTCGTTAACTTATAAAAGATGTCAATGTAACATATCGATAATGAAAATAATGACTAAAGTTAAAGGATTCTAAGGTGATTATAATTTACTCAGTAATTAATCCTAATATTAATTATACAATAGCTCATGAAGTATTAATTCTAACTAAATCCTTTTAGTTAAATTAAATGGTAAACATAATATATTCTCTAATAATAACAAAATGTCTAATATTACACAATTATAAACAAATTCAAAAATTGCATTTCCCCAATAGATAACAAATTCAAATAGTAAATTAATTAAACATTTTATTTATTAACTTATTCAAAACATCAAAGCTAGCCAAGTCTACTATCCCCTAGGTTCCTAATCCACTTTACACCTCATCCCCTTAGTGAATAAGATAAACTATATAAAATAAGGCAAAAGGATGCAAAACCCAAGGTGGGCGTCCATTTTCAAAGGGGGTCAAAACATGGCAATAAATTCATAATCATGGCCAAGGAAAACCCACGCCACCTTTGCAAGGGCTGCTCATATATTAAATAAGATATGGGACTTTGGTTTACCCAAGACAAAGGAGAAAAGACAAGTGTCCTCCTTCCCAAAGAAAATCTGCAAGTTAGGTGTGCGCTAAACAAGGTGGGGAGACAAATTTAAAACAAAATGGAGGATGTCAGATTGCAATCCCCAAGCAAGGTACGCATGGGAAGTGGAGTCTAAAAGTCAATCAAATTTGCTAAGAGTTGGCAGCTCATATCTATTGGGAGGCGCTCAAGAAGGGGTTTGCTTTTCTTATAACTCCTTGCAGACTAGTACAAGGGACTCCCCAAATCCCACGCCACCCAAGACATAAAGGTCTGCAGCAAATTGAATGCATTATGGGTTCTTTGACCAAGGCAAAAAGGAAGACAAGGAGGTGCGCCAGTTTTGGGATAAGAGCCCATACATATTAACTCCTTCCAAGACTTGTTCAAACAACTTTGCAAAGCATTTCCCATCATTGTCCTGCGTACTATGCTAGAGGTGGAGGGTGACATAAGGGTATTAAAAGCATGACAAAATTTTAAACATTATAAGAAGAAGACATTAGGACTAATAGTTATTTTAGGAGATGTTTAGTTTTAAGTTATCTTAGTTAATATTTATTGGTCAAAGAGAGAATATTCTCTGTGTAAAACTTGGGAAAAATAAGAGTCTCATATATTTTCCAGAATGCATGTTTACTCCCAGTTTTAAGTTTTTTTTTTTGTGCTTGTTTGCCTTTTCTTTTTTTCATAAGGACTTAATTAATTTGTCATCTATGGGATGAAGTATAGTCTCCAAATTTGTTTCCAAAACAATATATTGAATTCTTAATTCAAATGATATACACATATATGATAAATTTAATGAATAAATGGCAAATAATTGGTTCTAAAAACAGTGGTTTTCATGGAGATTATGAAGCATCAAACTCTCTTGTTTTTCAATGTAGTTTCATCTATTGTTGAATTGAGAAGGTTTACAAATTGAAACAATGAGATCTCACAATATAAACTGTAATTCTGTTTATTTCTTTTCCTCACCCCACATTTAGAGAAGATAAATATGCTCTCTTATTAATGGAAATTTGCAACTAACATGGCAACATACTATGGGGAATTTTGAAACCTACCTGATTCTCAAAGCAGGTTGATGAAGCCAGACTCTCAAATGTTATCCCAATGTGCTCCACAAACTCAATCCTCCTCTTCTTTCTCTCTTCTTCTTCTCCAAGCTTTTTCTCTAAACTTTCATCTCCATAACCAGTTTTTCAATCCTCTAAATTTAGCATGAAAATAACATAATAAACACTTCCTTTTTATCCTACTTCCTTTCCATACTTATTAAATGCACTTTTCCTACTCCTAAGGTGACATGGAATAATCATTTATATATTTTTTCTTAAATCTTTTCCTTTCAATTTAGAATATATCAAACTCAAGATTTTTCCTTTTTTTTAAATTATAAAATAATTGATATCCATAAACATATAAAAGATATATTTATCTAATTATGATGCTTATAAAAATACACTTACTAATACGTCAACATAATTTAAATAGCCATCAGAGATCATACATGAGATCTACAAGGTCAAAAATGTAACACCGACATGAAACAAAACCTAAGACAATATCATGCTCAACCGGGAAAACATATATCGGATTCATTCTACCAGAACGAATTCGATTTAGGTAAGTCAAGTAAGGTCTCATCCGTGATTTTAGGATGGTTAGGTTAGGTTAGGGAATTGGCCTAGGTGCTAACTCCCCTTCTCCGCCATTGAGACATAATAATGGCACGCTCATCCTGTCAAGCCAGGGAAGTCGATGCCTGGTACCTGCAACCTGCATAAAAACCATTGCATGTACATGTGCATATATAACATACTATCAGACAATGGTAGGTATGGCTAGGACGTGTGGACCTGACTAAATGCAGGTAACTACGCCTCCTCCTCTACCATACATGCATGTCAACAGAAAAGAAAACATAATGATAACAAACATAATACCATACACATGCGGGTATGGGGTAAGTACCAAATATAATCATCATCTAATTACTTCAATTTATACATGCATTTGAAACATCATATAAAATCCATCATTACTAGATTTAACCATTACGTAAAGTTTTGTTTCAGGTTCAACATGACAATTAACATCCAAACTATAACTGTTTAATCACACACCAAAATATAAATATAACATGTAATATATGTCTGATCTAATCAACCAAGATAAAACGGTGTCAAACTAAACATAGTATCAGCAAAAGTAAGATGCGAGGGGTACTACAATAGTACTGACCTATGGTTTTAGTTTGAAGTTGAATTGTATGGAAGAGGTTGCCTAGGGAATCATTTTCCTAGGAAGATGTCGCTTGAGCCATCATATTCTCAATACTTTCCAACGATCCAAATTTTAGATAGTTTGTTAGGTCCTGTACTTTTCAAATTTGCAATGGTAGGTTGATCACCTGCTCTTGCTCAAAAATATGGTAAACTATTGGGTCGAAAAGGGTTTTCCTTGGTCAAACCCCAATCGAGGAATCAACCTTGAAATAGAAGTGAAATTTTATGAATGTAAATCATATAAATATAAAGGTTAAAAATAGGTCTACCTTGTAAATGTATATATCTTCATAAACTAACATTGAGATCATGATGTCTATGAAGATGCTTTCTTGAATGTACTTGTATGTTGACTTTGAATCTTGGAATATGAAGTAGAATCGAGGATGTCTTTCACAAATGCATATATCCACAAATAATGCTCAAAGACCTTCCATGTTGTTATGCTTGATAAACTCTTGCCTTGAAGAATGGATAAAAAATGAAGGTAGATGGACAAAAGATCTTCTTTTTTTATTGATAATTTCTCTACTTGTCCATCATGGGGGAGAAGCTAGCTACAACAGAGAATATTGCCTTTAAAGATACCTTGGATGCTTGAAAACTTGATCTGGAATATTTGAATGTGAAATTGTAGGAGAGAACTTGAATTCCAACTTTTCCCTTATGTCCAAATGAGGAGAGATGGGTTTCTTTTATAATATTCACTATGTTTTAGAGGTCAAAATTCAAAGGAAGATGACACAAGTCTAGAAATCTTGCTAAAACCACAAGACAAGCCCCCAATTCAAATTTGTGACCAAATATCAGGGAAGAGGATGTCTAGAGTGTCCTCTTCCTGAAAAGAGGATTCCCACAACATCGTCTTCCACCTAAAATAAACCCAAATTTAAATTAGAACTCAAGAAGCAGGAAACATAATAAAAAATGTAGGAGGTAGGTTGCTCCATCAAGAATAATGGACATGAAATCTTGAAAACACTAAAATGGGGCCTAATTGTGCATCTAATTATAGGTGATTAAAATTTAGGACGATACAAATAATATTTAAAAATTGAAACATAAATGTACATAAATTTTAACTTAATTATTAAATACTAAAATTTGTCTTATCAAAAGCCCTTTTGATGTTTTTGATAGACAATTCTAGAGACTTGGCTTGGGAGTGAGAAAAATGGCAAGAAGCAATAAGCATGGTGAGGAGCCATCGGAATATGGACACAATTTCTAGGGTGATGTGACCCTCTGTGGGCCAAGCACATTGATCTAATTGTGATTATGAGTTGTGCATCCTATAAAATCAAGGTTAACTTATCTACTGTGTAATCCCTTTTGGATATGGGACACATTTCGTTGTCAACTAGGGTTCATGAACCCAAAATGGACTAGCTACTATATGCACCACATTGTTACTCAAATTATTGCCTACCAACTAGAAAGGGAATTACAAGCAAATAACTATTTTACTACTTTGAAAAAATGTAATCAACATATTAAGAAAATCTATTACTATGAAATGAATCAATTAGCTTCTATTATAATGCAGTAAAACTAACAGTTAAACGAGCTAACAATAACTATGTTGGAGGTTAAGTGAATCCCTACATGATCAACTCACTAATACTACTCAATGTTGCAGAAGTAACATATAGTCTAACAATAATTCTCAACAAATTATAATAACTAGTACCTAAATTAACTATAATTTTTTTTATAAGTGACAATTTTATTGATTCCAAATACAAGATTTACATTAGCCAAAATAAGGCCTTGAGCTTGGATAAAGCATATTAAACCCCATAAACACATTGGCCACCTAAACATCTACCCCTTGACACATCATCAACCCAACACTACACACAAATAGGAAGGAACATAGCCCTACTAGGCAAAATGGTCACACAGGCCATTCAAACATTTACCACATCATTGATCTACAATGCCCCACTTAGCCAACATCTCTTCGTGGGTTTCATTCACCATAATCCCTCTAGTGGTCTCCACCTTGAATTTTGACTTTCCCAAAACAAGTTTCAGAACCACCCAAGAAATATTCCTTGCATCACGCTCACAGACCTTACTTGGCGTTTGTTTACGCTTTCCTTTCATTTCCTCTGCAATCCTCTGTTGGTCAGCTTCCCACTGGTTCATGTACGCCAGCAACTCCATCCATGCGGTTCGAGCTTCACCAACGTGTTGCATAATTGATGTCACAGTGCCAAACACCATAAAAGGTTGAAAACCTTCCCTCACACCTTCGACAGGGCACCAACATCCCTCATATGTGTGAAAACCTGCACCAATCTCCACCAAACTCAACCAATGCGCCACAGCTAGCCATCAAATTGGCTTAATACACAACTCGACCATGTGCAAAGCCTCTTCTTTGTCTCGGCCAAGCACAAATGCCCATGCACAAAAGAGGGAGGAGATGTCCACATTTGTTCATGGGCAAAAATCTCCTTCAAGGAACTCCTTGCCAAACAGTTTATTCAAAATCCGAATAAACTCATCTTCATCTAACCTGAATACCATCCCCAACCTGCGCGGTGTAATCTTGAATCTAAAGTCAGCTATTTGCTTCTCTTTTGAGGTGTCCAAAAATAAATTTGCCTTCATGACTCACACTCCAAATTCCTACACAATGAATGAACCTAATGGCCTAATTTGATTCATAAATAGCACAACTTGTGTCTAGAGAGTTCCAGGCTCTTCATCCAAAATCATGAGTGCAATTACTTCATTCGTCCTTCAAACTTGCTTAGCCAAGGTTTGCACATGCTCCTCCATTGTCATTTACCATTTAATGAGGTTCAAGGGTACCTCATCATCATAACTAG
Organism: Chamaecyparis obtusa; assembly: GCA_027943335.1. Classification (NCBI taxonomy): domain Eukaryota; kingdom Viridiplantae; phylum Streptophyta; class Pinopsida; order Cupressales; family Cupressaceae; genus Chamaecyparis; species Chamaecyparis obtusa. Next base: position 626,134 of record BSBK01001048.1, on the reverse strand, counting down.
ATCATCCCAAAAGATCATGGGATTGCAAAGGCAATCGAGAGAAGTCGTTCACCATCTAGATGTTTTTTTTAATCTAACATCTTTACTCCCACATTTGCCATTTTGTCCGCTATTTGATTTCCTTTGCATAGTGTGTGTGAGACTTCATAATCTTCAAAACTTTCTAATATCTTTCTGATGCGTCTAATGTGTTTATCTAGAAACCATGTTTCCATTTTCCCTTTCACAATCCCATTGATTACAATTTGTGAGTCGTCTTGGAGATGAATTTTCTTAAAACCTTTTTGTTTGGCCATTTGGAGCGCAAAGATGGCAGCCAAGCATTCTGCTACATTGATAGTTCCTTTTGGAAGTGATCAAGCACCAATGGATACAATGTTGTTCTCTGAATCTAGAATGACACATCTTGCACCACTAATTCCCAAGTTTCCTTTTGAGGCACCATCAAATTGCACTTTGACCCATCCTTCGCCAAACTTTCCCTCAACTCTACCACTAACTTAACCCTCATCCGAAGGATCAACCCTTGGGAGCTGTTGAATGGGCCAGTACCTAAATTAACTATTATTAAAAATAAAATAAACATGAATTGTACCCCAAGTGGCACCCATAGTACACCCTAAATAGAATCAACAAAAGATAAATATTGAAACAAAACTTAGTATATTCATGGATGCATTATATCATAGATACAATTAGATATATTCAACTACAACCTCAATATATACCTAAAATAGTATCAATGTTTATAGCTCATGAAGCTTTACTATATAGACAATGAAATCCTGAATTATTCAACTACATAAGAGACTAACAACCTAGATATCTAGGAAAGTGATTTGATAATCATAAAGACAAATAACCACAGAGACAATCCTCTTAGGATTGCATAACCTTGAGCAATTAAAACATAATGTTAACTCTATACATGCTAATAGAAACACTTAATTAGTTTGTTATAAAAATAAAATTATAATGGAGCAAGTATTTTCCACCTCTTTATTTAACAAATCAACATGAACACCTCAACATGTAAGATTGATTCAACTCTGCATCCACATATGGATGTAGGACATTTACTAGTTTGAAGCTACATGAACCAAACTACTTTACTATGATTGAATGATGCAAAACCAGTTAGTATGCAAGCAACCACATTCAAAACATCTAAAAACATTATCATCACATTTAATCCCAATATTTTCTATACAATTATACATGTCTTAAAGAATATCAAAACATCAAGTTCCCAATATTATGGACATTGCCAAATTGTTAAAAGTGTCTTAAAAAAATTTCATGAAAACTAGCTGAATAGTTAAAAGTGTCTTAAACAAAGCCATGAAACCCATATAAAAAGACTATAAAACCATCTAGGATCATTCCCCCCAGCTTGTTTTCCTACTTGTCCCAAAGAAGTGACCATACTATTCCTAAACAAAGCAAGTACCCTAAAATCAAAATGTGCAATTATCCATAAGTTAGGTACAAGTGGATTCCAATAGAATCCGTTTGACCTTCCAATTCTTTTCCACCTTGACTCTTATTGATCTATATTAATGCACTACTGAATACATTGTCATGTCACTAGCTCTCCTCTATCTTCACTGTTATCCTTCACACTATACTATTCGCATACTTTACCACCATGCATACATCCACATCCATACTTCACCAAATACATCTGCAACAATACAAATAATTCAACTTAGCACACCATGTTGGCTTGAATACAAAAAATCTTGAGATATTTTATAAGCTTCAACATACTATCACTGGACCCAAAAGATAGGTCGCACATAAGAAAACTCTATACCATGTCACCACATGACCAATAGATAGGTCATACATAAGTTAAACATGTTACATAGCATAATTACTAAAAGATATATATAACTTTAAAATGCATGAGATATATTTTAGAGCCAATAGGGACACCATAACCAAGACCAGGTCTTGATCTCCACAAAATTCATCATCAATTGAAAGATGATGCCTGATAGCATCTATTCAAATTGAATAAAAGTGACTATCAAAAAATTCTATCATACTAAATGAATGTCGAGATAGAAAAGATACCCACAATAAGCTCTGAGCACAATAAAAATAAAAATAAAAAATTTATCATCCTTCACTAATTGTCCAAAAAGATATATTTCCATATCCAGAACACAAAAAATATCCACACAATTCATCCTCATAACATACTACATAGGATAGATCACTAATATTCATCATTCTAAGCACAACTATCTGAATCACGAATTTTGACATTGTAGACACGTAAAATTGGACAATTACTTTTAAATTGCAAAAATCAATTAAAATGGCTCAGAATCATTAAAATGCATTAAAAAGGATCAAATTAAATAAAAATAGACAAAAATCAATTAGAGCAAAGGAAAAATCAAGTGACGAGGTTAAATAATTCAATCAAAGCTTAAAGGGGTGAAAAACATTATATAATTGATTTTAATCAAATAATTGTATAGTTGTTTAAATCAAAAATCAAAATGAACCCATTACCCTTGCATAGCTAAATTTAATTAATTAATTGAATTTAATAATTCCTAATTTCTTTCAACAAAGTGATTGACGAATGAAAATTGAGGACAAAAAGACATAAATCACTCAAACACTTAAAGTGTCCAAAGCTTTGAGACCATTTAAAGGGTTGTCCCCTCATTTGTCCCCCCATTTATGAACAATGCAAAGTATTTGACTCAACCATGGGATAATCATGATTACTTCACTCCACCCCCTACCCTTGGAAAATTACTATAAATATAGAGCATTTTGAGAGCAATTATCATCTTGGAATTTCATTTGCAAAGCATTGTTACTATAGGCAATTGAGATCATTCTAAGAGCAATTTAAGAGCATTTAGAGCAATTATCATTGTAGTTTGTCAATTTGAGCTAGATTAAGCATTGAATAAGCATTGTAGAAGCATAGTAGAAGCATAATTTCTCATTTTAGAGGTGTCACTAGTGAGGATTTAAGCTGAGAGCTTCACTTACCTCTTCTTTCTAGAGAACCATAAGATGTTATAGGTTATAGTTTCAATTTTAATTAGATTTGCATTGTTTTACTTTCAATTGTTGCTATTAGATCTTAATTTCATGAAGGTGATATTCATCATCACACAAATGGCGCCCACCGTGGGGCTCTAAGCCTCATTTTGTCATTTTCACCATAATTTGCATGCTTGTATCTTCTATTTTCTGTGAATATCTTGTAGGAAATTGGTGAAGTCACGCTTACGGGAGATCTGTTCATGCCTGCAGTCATTTTACTGCTGCCTACAATCTCTGTACTGACACATGTTATTTGGAGATTCACGTCTGGCACGAGACTTTGCTACGGTATTACTTCCTTCACAGTCGCTTACTGATCATACGTTCACACCTACGAAAAGCAATTTATTCAGCCTTTGGATCTTAAAGTCACGCCTGTGACTCAGCGAGTATCGCTTTTATAACTTCTATTATCGCTTTAGTTAAAGCTTTACTACGTACTTTGGAATAATAGTCACGCGTTGAATTTTTCTATTTCTGCTTCGGATTATTAAAGTGTCGCTTTATAATAATCATTTTCTGCAATTTAAATTTTTGTTCACGCTTAGGAATAAACTATACACGCTTGTGTAATTTTTAGTATCGCTTGTGGCACTGCAAAGTGTCGCTTGCTATCTGTAAAATTACGCCTGCTAATATTTTGTTCCCACCTATTAGCTGGACGATGTCGCCTGCTACCTGTTGTCTGTATTCGTTGTTTAATTGATTAAATCACTCATCTAACATTTTGTTTGTGTGATTTAACAGTAAATGAACAGACATCTGAAAGTGCAGAAGCCAGAAACCAAATTCAATCGAGAAGGGAAGGCACTAGCTAAGAAGATTAAAAGGGAAAACAAAGCACATATCAAAGCCATTCTTGAGTCAACACAAGAAGAAGACAATCAGGTATATCAGAAATACCTTGCTGTGATTGAAGCATATAAAAAGAAATTTGTCTCTTTAAATTGGATCTTTAGTCCTTAATTCAAATTTTTGTTTGAAAGATTTGCAATTAGAGTGCTTAAAATTCATTACATAAATCTTTGCTTTGTCAATTCGATTTTGGTTTCCCCTCACTTTGATTGTTAGTGTTGACTAACTTGCTAAAGTACAAGCACATGGGAAGGAGCTATTGCCAAGGTGAGTACAAAAATGACAAAATTCTTTCAAAAATGCCCCTAGCTTTATGCTAGCTACAAGGAAAGGTATTCTCCTATTCAAGCTTGCACTTGACTAGATTGCGGCATTTATTTTAAACATAGCTTAATTAAAAACGGGAAATGAACCAAACACTTCAATTTTAAGAATCTCCTTGTTAAGAGATTAAGAAAGAATCATTTTGTGTTTGAGTGTTTAGAACAAAGAAAGGCAATAGGGATATGCTCTTCACTTTTTAAGTGAATCAAACTCCTAAACTTGTCCCACTAAGTTCATTTCTTGCTTTCCATGAACATGCTAGAAATTTAGTGGGCTTGCCTCCCGAGTTTGCCTTAACAAGGCCGGTGAGAGGGACAGCCCAAAGTGGGACACGCTCGCTTTTTGCCGCGGGGATCCAACCCACTATAAAATGAAACGCATACATCTTTAATGGGGTGTATGACAAATGGATCTTAAAATTTTTGAATTTCCTCTAGTAGTCATCACGGATTACGCAAAATCGTACCTCGGTGCATGTGGGAAACCCCTTAACATACTTGGGGGATGAAAGTTTGAGATCTATTTGAACAAAATCCTTGATAAAACCTGGATAAAATAGCAAGGCCACCTTGTAGAGCCATGTTTACAAGCCAAAATTGACTTTAGGTAGGCTGTTTGGAATTCTTTCTTGTGATATACTTGTGAAAAACATTGGAGAATATACACACTAGAGTGTTTTTAGGGACATGATGACAAAGTGATGTGTGTGTTGCGATTATTTTTTTATTTTTCAAACAAAGAAATTTCAAAAGACTGATCTTAAACGTTTAAAAAAATCTAAAATCTTACAACCTAGTCAGAAAAGTGCCGCTTATGCACAAAATAAACCCGCCTATCAGAGGTTCAGTTACGCCTATGACTTGTTTAAAAATGCGTAGACACAGTGAATTCATGCCCAGAATATTTTAAAACACGCCTGGTAAAATGGAAAACTCACTTACTAATAGCAAAGTGCCGCATGTACATCTACAGTGTGCCGCCTAAAGATAAACCAGTTCACGCGTACAAAAGTTTTAGTCACGCCTACGCTTAGACTAGTGATGCCCAAAAATCTAAAAGGGCAAACAGAGAGTATTTACAGGGGAGTTCAAAAATTTTTGAACACATATTTGAGTACCCTTTACCGTGTTCTTATTGCTCCAACTTTCAGTTTGGTCAAAAATCTTGTTTCTACATCATTGTTGCAAAATTCTACAAAGGATTAGACCACGAGTAATATTGACTCTTCTTCTCCAAGGTTCATGCTTGCTTTTACTAAATCTTATCACATCAAACAAACCTTGCGAGAAGACGGGACCTATTTGAGGCAAGAGCTCCCCTACCCAGGAGATGAGTCTACTACTCCTAGAATACCCCAAAAATCACCCGAACAAGAAGGGGGAGACAACATGATGTACCATGGTAGTTTGGGTGGTAAGGACAATAGTGGCATCGATCTCACTAACCAAGGTGATGCCAATAATGGGGGCATTGACATAAATAACCAAGGCAATACCAATAATGGAGGGGCAGATCAAAATGCTCAAGGGATTGACAACACTCACAATAAAACTAACACCGAAGCAACGACAGAAGATGCTACAGACGAAAAGGTTAGTGAGGCTATCCAATGTCCCTATTTTCAAAAGCTCGTGGAAAAGGCAATGGATAGAGATAGAGAAAAGTATTTTATGGACTTAGCACAAAAAGGCCTCAAGCTTCCCCGTAACTACGACATTAACCAACTCAAACCACCGAAAGTTGAGGAGAGTACCTTAGACATCATGAATAAGTAGTTCAAGATGTTTCAAATGCAATTGGATACCATTAAGCAAAGCGGGGCTCCCAAGCCTTTCTCCATAGAAGCATTGTGTCCATTCCCGTTTGATAAAAGCTTGGTCATGGTGCCATTCCCAATCAATGTAGTGTTCCCCAAGTATGACAAGTATGAAGGAACGTCGGATCCCCAAGATCACTTACGTGAGTTTTGTGCATTGAGCTTAGAGCTCATGCATGATACAACATATTTAATGAGACTATTTCCGCGAAGCTTGGGAGGCATGGCTATGGAGTGGTTTTCTAAGTTACCCTCCGGCATTAAGACTTTTGAAGAGTTAGCTTCGAAATTCATGGCCCATTACTCATACAACATCAAGAATGAGGTCACGATGATAACATTATGTAACACTAAACAAAAGGATGGAGAGGCATTCCTCACTTTTCTACAAAGATGGAGGACAGTTTTTGCAAGATATCCTAGGAGCGTGCCTGAAAAAGAGAAGATGGATATCTTCATAAACAGTTTAAGCAAATGAGTTGAACTACCGATTACGAATGCAATGTCCCAAGACCTTCCAGGATCTAATTGAAAACGGAGTAATAACGGAGGAAGTGTTGGTCAAAAGTGGAGAACTAAAATTGTATAAAGATAATAAGAACAACTCCAACAACAATAACTCCAACAATGGCAACAATCAGAAGAATAATTGGTTCAATAGTAATAGTCGGTATAAGAACAACAATAAGGGAATCGTTAATGATGGCGTGGTGGAGTCTAGCAACTTGAAGATGGTCCCATTTTCTCTTACAAGGACACCTAATCAGGTGAATAATGCCAATCAGAAATCCAATGCACCTTCCAACAACAACAATGCCAATAAGGGCAACCAAGGAAATAATGCAAGGAATAATAAATTTGATAAATATTTGGTGCCCACTCCTCAAAGGAACTTCACACCCTTGGGTGAACCCCTCAAAAAGGCATTAAAGACTCTCATGGCTAATAATGTCATTACTTTACCCAACATTCAACCTTATGAGCCAAATAACAAGCCTAGTTGGTGGAGTGCCAATAGCCATTGTGAGTACCACAGAATTTGAGGGCACACAACAAACGAATGCCTGCAACTAAAGAATATAGTGCAAGATTTAATCGATGGTGGCACAATCACCATTGATGGACCTCAAAGCAATGAAGACCATACAACATTCAAACAACCTTTTTACAAACATGACAAAGGGGAGTCATCTAATGGCAAGAAACAAAGTGCCAATAACATTAACTTTGCGCCACCTTATGATAACATTGTGAATGCTATAATAATCAAGGAACAGCCCCAAAAAGAGACATCAAATGTCATTACAAGAGGGGAGACTTCTAGAATGACCCTACAAGGGCTTGCTCCTAAAGTTATTAGCACTCCACAGTCCAACATTGTGGTCAAGCAACCTTCTACAGCAGCAAAACCTTATAGCTTGGTTGATCAGTTGCAAAGAACTCTAGCGCAAATCTCTATCTTGGAGCTATTGAAGTTATCCCCTAACCATAAGGATATTTTAGAAAAAGCTCTAGTAGAGACGAATGTTCCTACTAACTTAGAAGCAGAGAAGTTCCAAAACATGGTAGGTCATCTCGTGACACCTCATTGTCTCTCATTTTCCGACCAAGATGACATGTCTATAACCCATCCTCAAAATCTACCATTGCATATAGAGGTCTTAATCGAAAGGCATAGAGTCAAAAGAGCCCTCATTGATGGAGGAGCTAGTCTTAACATTTGTACATTAAGTCTTGTTAAATCCTTAGGGTTGTTCGAGTCTTGCATTGACCCTACAAAAAAAATCACTATCAAGGCTTATGATGAAGCTGAAAGGGCCTCTAAAGGCATGATCGTATTGCCCATACAAGTGGGACCTGTCAAGAAGGACACCAATTGCCAAGTATTGGACATGAAGTTAACTTATAATATTTTGTTGGGGAGACCATGGATTCATGAGATGCAAGCAGTCCCATCCACGTACCACCAATGCATCAAATTCTTGTACATGGGTGAAGAAATCATGGTTGGAGGGAACTCAAACCCGTTCCAATATTGTAATGCACTCAAACCCATTCATGAGCTATTCATTCCACATAACTGGGAAGGAATCATTGAAAGAGCCACCATTGAAGATACCAAAATGGATGATCCTATCATAACATTAAATGCTACTCAAAACCCTCCTCAAGCTAGCTCAATGACATCAACTAAGGGAAAGGAAAAGATGAGCTACAGGGGTCCATTTATTAATGAGGGTTCATATCAAGCCCCCAAATCAGAGATAGTACCCTACAAACCTACTAGAGAAGAAAAAGATGAAGCTAAAAAGAAAAACTACAAGAAAATGGATGAGATGATGGAGGCATTTGATAAACAATGCAAAATTAGTCCAAAAGGAGTAGGGGAATACTCTGTTTCCCTATTCGACATGCCCACATCTCCAAGGACACATGGAAAACCATCAAAAGAACACTTACCTCATAAATACAACTCTTACTTCGTAAGAGAAAGTGACAAAGCAACATTCGACAAAGAGGAGAATGAAGTCCTTCAATAGCTTTATCATGATGAGGAAGATATTTCAAACACTCCCATGGAAAGAATCCAGCAAGTTAATATACAAACTGAGCAATATGGGAAAGGGTTTGAGATAATGCAGAAGATGGGATACAAGGGAAGAGGACCCTTAGGCTAAAGAAATAGAGGATTACTAGAACCCATTGAACCTACTTGGAGGGCAAAAGAAGAAAAATCTGGAGTGGGTTACCAATACAAAGGCGAAAGCTCCAGCCCAATGCAAGACTTCTATCCTCAAGTAAATGCCTTAGAATCCGATGGAGATAGTGATGACCCCCGAGATTATGAGTGGGCCACCCTATCAGATGAATCATGTCAAGACAAGGAAGTAATCACAATACACACATATGCAAAGATTCCAAGGCAAGAAACTCAAGTCAATGAAGAACCTAATATACAAGGTCTTAACATAGGACAAGCATATACAAGTCCGCCATGGATAGATACATTTTGGATGCCTTTGGAGGAGGGAGATTCAAACATTAGTTTTAATCTGCTCGTGGCTTTTCCCATGTTGTTTCCCATAGAAGTCGAAGAGGACTCAAGTGAAGAGGACTTTGACCCTTCTTCAATGGACCATCTTGAGGAAGCGCACGTCATAGATCTAAATGATACAATGTACGAACCCTCAAGCTAAGTCATGTCCATAAACCAAATTGATGAAAACTTGCCCAATGAAACCTTATCCTTAATAAATCCACACCTTATTGATTGGGACCAAACCGAGCCGAGTGACTTACTTTACTTCCCAAATGACCAAGCAGCAAACCAATACCTTAATGCAGTTGAACCCTCTTTCACCAATGAACTCGAACTGAACATGATAGAAGTAGCGGGGGTTCAATCTCTTAGTCAAAAGAAAAAAAGAAAAAAGAAAAGTTCTAGTGCTGAAAACCATTATGTGGCAGCATTAGAACCCAAAAAAGTAAAGATAAAAGACGCTTCCTTTGGTGAAAACCCAATTGTGGCATCAAAGGAAGAGAGATTGGATACCCTACCAGAGAATGAGGAAGAAAGGTCACCTATACTCATAGAGCCGATGGAAAAGGTTAACATTGGTACGAAAGTGGATCCAAAATTTATACACTTGGCAGCATCACTCACACCTCTAGAAAGAGAGGACTTCATCAAAATTTTCCAAGAGCAACAAGTAAACTTTGCATGGTCAGATGCCGACATGCCCGGTTTAGATCCTAACTTTATAATGCATCATCTGAATGTTAGACTAGGGGTTAAGCTGATGCAGGAGCATCCTGGGTGTAAGAGCAATCTTGCATCACCCAAAAATATTTCTGTTTTTATATTCAATAAGGGTTGTTTTAGTGCAGAGCTGCTATTTATGGAAAGTTACTATTTTTGGTAATTTTCATATGTGCTCAGAATGATCTTATTTCTTTCTTGGAGGTTCATTTTGGTCATATAAGTCTGCCAGTAAAGTTTCATTGCCAGATCAAGTGTATATTGGAAGATATTGAAGATTTTCGGTATTGGCAGCAGGGTACAGAAACTTTGAACTCAGTTTTGAAGGCTTTAGAGGCCCCGGATGAGGTCGAAAATTTGAGTGATGGGCGCTTGCGCCGGTCAAGCCTGTAGAGCGCTTCGTGGCGTTTCCGAAATGGGGTTATAATAGCCGATCGGGTCAACTGGTGATGACTTATGGTCTTCGGAAGTTGGGCCACCTGAAATGGCGAAAAATAATTTTCTTCAAAATTTCTGTTCGGGTTTCAAAGGTTATCTTGAACCGACTATGATGTAATAAAATGTAAAATAAAATAATTCTAAGTTTGGTCGGCCTTATTGGCTAAAATTCTGGAACCTTCCCAGGCGGTGGATAATTGCCTATATAAGGAAGGCTGTATTATTGTCTTAGGCAGTTCAGAATAGTTCTGGGTAGTAGATCTGGGTATTGATTCGAGGCTTTGCCCTACAGAATATTGTAAGGGAACGCCCATGTGGCTTGCATATTGTAATTCTGAAAGTTTGTAATTCCACATTTGTGGAGATAATAAGAAGCCAATTTTCTGTTCTTGCATATTATTGTTGTTGTTTCTCTATTTCTCTTATGTGGTTGTGGTATTAAGGGGAGCACCCTTCATCAGGTGGTATCAGAGCAGGAGTTCTTGAGTGTGTAAACAGATCGCCGACTGTGAGGCAGTTTGCACCAGGACCGTGGCTAGGGTTTCAGCGCACATCGCGAAAATGCCTCCACGAAGGGAACGTGGCGGAAGAGCTGGTGTTGTAACACCTGAGGTTAGAGAGCTGCAGAGACAAGTGCGAGCATTGCAAGAAGAGATTCGCAGAGGAATGAATCTTAATGTCAGAGACGAAAGCGAGGATGAAGCCGAAGAAGAATATCAAGAAGGAGAAGCTGAAATTGTGAACCAGGAGGAAGAAAGACTTTTTCGGGCGATTTCCAAGATTGGCAAAAGACCTAAGATTGAGGTTCCTACATTTTCTGGAAATCTTAACCCAGAGGAATTGATTGACTGGATCAATGAATGTGAGGAATATTTTGAGTATGAAGATGTTGAGGATCCTGATAGGGTCAAATTTGCGAAGGCCAGACTGAAAGGTCATGCGAAGATCTGGTGGCAAGAAATTCAATTGGAGCGAAATAGAAGAGGGAAAGATAAAATCACAAGATGGGATCGGATGGTGGATAAATTGAAGCGACAGTTCATTCCTGTTGATTATGAGCTTGATCTACTAAAGAAAATGCAAAGTTTGAAGCAAGCAGGAAGATCTGTTCAGAAGTATACAGAGGAGTTCTATCGACTCCTCATCAGAACAGGCCATGCAGAAGCTGATAAAGATAAAGTTGTCCGATACCTTAATGGGTTAAGGCCAAGCATTCAGGAGGAGCTGAATCTGGTTCGAATGAACAATATTGAAGAGGCATACCAGTTTGCCCTAAAAGTAGAGGAAAAGCTGAACAAGAAGTTTGAGAGCAGACAAAACGGAAGAGGTCGCGGCGGACGATCTGGTGGACGGTCATATGGTGGCCGAAATGAAGATCCGAAAAAGAAGGATGAGGCCAGTAGCAGTCAAAATCAGCGAGGAAATAATTCCAATCGCTTCCAGGATCAGAATAATAGAGATCAGAGAGGAAGAGGAAGAGGACAAGGATCTGGAAGAGGTGGCTTCCGTGGAACATGTTTTCACTGTGGAGAAGAAGGTCATAGGGCATTTGAATGTCCTCAGCGCCAAGGCAGAACAGACAGGAGAAACGAAGGCCAGGCCAGAGTTGCACATGTCGATGAAGATGCTAGATCATCAAATTCTGAAGATGTCGAAAGAGGAGAAACGCTAATTAACAGAAGAGTCTTGTTGAGTGGTGAGAATGAACCTGAACAAAGGAGGAGCCTGTTTCGCACTAGATGCAAGTGTGAGGGTAAATGCTGTGATGTGATTATCGATAGTGGAAGCACTGACAATCTGGTGTCAGAAGAGATGGTGACAAAGTTGAAGCTCAAGAGACAGAAACACCCACATCCATATCGGATTGCCTGGGTGCAGGATGACCACAAGGTCATGGTCAGTGAACAGTGCCTGGTAAAGTTCAAGATCGGCGGGTACCAAGATGAGGTATTGTGTGATATCATATCTATGGATGCATGTCACATGTTATTGGTTAGACCATGGCAGTTTGACAGATGTGCTGTACATGATGGTCGTGCGAATACCTATTCCCTGACAAAGAATGGAGTGCGACATAAGCTAAAACCATTGAAGGAGACTGAAGAAAAGGTATGTGGTAATGCAAGGATAACTTTTGTTGATGGAAGAAATTTCCTAGATGGTATGAGGCATGAGCATGTATGTTTTGTTTTAATTCTAAAAGCTGGTAAAGAGGAAGTAGAAGATGTTCCTGTAGAAGTTGCAGATTTGTTGAATGAGTTTTAGGATATTGTATCCGATAATGTGCCTGATAGATTACCACCAGTCAGGAAGATCAGTCATCAGATGGACTTGATCCCAGGAGCGAGTTTGCCGAATAAGGCAGCACACAGAATGACACCTGCAGAAAGTGAGGAATTGAACAGACAAGTACATGAACTGTTACAGAAAGGATTGATCCGTGAGAGTCTGAGTCCCTGTGCTGTACCAGCGGTATTAGCACCAAAGAAGAATGGAGAATGGAGGATGTGTACAGATTCCAGAGCAATAAACAAGATCACAATCAAGTACAGGTTTTCATTGCCACGAATGGATGATATTATGGACTGTTTGAGTGGAGCTGTGTATTTCTCCAAGATAGATCTGAAAAGTGGATATCATCAGATTCGGATCAGAGAAGGAGATGAATGGAAGACTGCCTTCAAGACAAAGGAAGGACTATATGAGTGGTTAGTCATGCCTTTTGGGCTAACCAATGCGCCGAGCACTTTCATGCGGCTCATGAACGAGGTTCTGAAAGAATTTCTAAGTAAGTTTGTCATTGTTTACCTAGATGATATTTTGATCTTTAGTAAGACATTGGATGAGCATATGATGCATATTCGTATGGTATTTGAGAAGTTGAGAGATGAGAAATTGTTGATTAATTTGAAGAAGTGCAGTTTTGTGAAGAAAGAGTTAGTGTATTTGGGATTTGTAGTTTCAGCAGAAAGTCTAAAAATGGACCCAGAGAAGGTACAAGCTATCCTTGAATGGCCTACTCCAAGGAGTGCTACTGAGGTAAGATCTTTTCATGGTCTAGCTAGCTTTTACAGAAAGTTTATCAGAAATTTTAGCAGTATTTGTGGACCCTTGACTGAAACAATGAGAGGGGATAGAAAAGAGTTTAAGTGGACTAATGGGGCAGAAAATAGTTTTCAGTTGTTGAAACAAAAAGTTACAGAACAACCTGTTTTAGCACTTCCAGATTTTAATAAGGTGTTTCAAGTAGATTGTGATGCTAGTGGTACTGCAATAGGAGCTGTTATGAGCCAAGAAGGTAAACCTGTTGCTTATTTCAGTGAGAAGTTAAATGATGCCAAGAGGAAATATTCTGTTTATGATCAGGAATTTTATGCTATAGTTCAGGCATTGAAAAAGTGGAGGCACTATCTGCTTTCCAAGAAGTTTGTTTTGTATACTGATCATCAAGCTTTGCAATATTTGAATAGTCAAGAAAAATTGAATCAAATGCATTTGAAATGGGTTGAGTTTTTGCAGAGTTATACATTTGTTTTGAAACACAGGAGTGGAAAGTCTAATAGGGTTGCAGATGCTCTTAGCAGAAGGCAACTATTGCTGACAGAAATGCAGATTGAAGTGGTTGGGTTCAAGGAACTCAAGAATTTATATCCAGAGGATCCTGATTTTGGTGAAGCTTGGAAAGCTTGTACAGAACCTGTTACTCTAGACAGGACGAAATGGTTGGATTTCATCATCCAGGATGATATGCTATTCAGAGGGAGTCAGTTGTGCATTCCACGAAGTTCTATGAGGGAGAATCTCATCAAGAAGAAGCATAGCGGAGGATTGGCTGGACATTTTGGTCGTGATAAAACCCTTGGTTTGGTTAGTGAGAATTGTTATTGGCCACAGTTGCAGCAAGATGTGAAGAAGTTTGTACAGAGTTGCCGAGTATGTCAGATGGTGAAGGGAGTGAAGCAAAATACAGGGTTGTATCAGCCATTACCTGTACCAGAGAAGCCTTGAGAGGATATCAGCATGGACTTTGTTCTTGGTTTACCAAGGACACAGCAGGGGCACGATTCAATTTTTGTGGTAGTTGACAGATTTTCAAAGATGACACATTTTATTCCCTGCAAGAAGATTAATGATGATGTTCATGTAGCAGAATTGTTTTTCAGAGAAGTAGTGAGACTTCATGGTTTGCCAAAGACCATAGTTTCAGATCGGGACACTAAGTTTGTTGGATATTTCTGGCGTACATTGTGGAAGAAGTTGAAGACAGATTTGAAGTTTAGTTCATCACATCATCCACAAACTGATGGACAGACAGAGGTGGTGAATAGGAGTTTGGGAAATTTGCTGAGATGTTTGGTTGGAGATAAGCCAACAGGATGGGATTTGATTTTACCACAGGCAGAATTTGCATACAATAATTCTGTCAACAGGAGCACTGGTAAATCACCATTCCAGATTGTATATGGAAGTAGTCCAAGAAATGCATCTGAATTGAGGAAGATAGATAAAGGAGAAATAAGTAGTGCTGAAGCTGAAGATTTTGCAGAACACTTGAAGAACATCCATGAGGAGGTGAGGAAGCATATTACCAAGATGAATGCACAGTATAAGGCTAAGGCAGATGAGAAAAGGAGGTATAAGGAATTTCAGGTTGGTGATGAAGTCATGGTTCATTTGCGAAAGGAGCGGTTTCCAGTTGGTACATATAACAAGTTGAAAATGAAGAAATTTGGACCATGTAAGATACTGAAGAAGCATGATTCAGGAAATGCATATGAGGTAGAATTGCCTAGTGAGCTGAATATTTCACCAGTGTTTAACATTTCAGATTTGACAAAGTATCACGAAGGAGGTGTTGAAGATGAGGTTGCAGCAGCACAGTGGAGTATTCCAGCAACTAGTTCAGACACTAAGGAGATCGAAGATATACTGGACAGTCGTATTGGCAGAAGCACAAGGAACAGGACATATGAAGAATATCTGGTCAAGTGGAAAAGACGACCTGTTGAAGATTCATCATGGCTAACAAAGGAGGAGGTTAACCGTCTTGGTTTTCCTTTGCACACCTGAGTCGTGACAGGGTCACTTCTCAAATTACCCGGGGTGTCTGATGCAGGAGCATCCTGGGTGTAAGAGCAATCTTGCATCACCCAAAAATATTTCTGTTTTTATATTCAATAAGGGCTGTTTTAGTGCAGAGCTGCTATTTATGGAAAGTTACTATTTTTGGTAATTTTCATATGTGCTCAGAATGATCTTATTTCTTTCTTGGAGGTTCATTTTGGTCATATAAGTCTGCCAATAAAGTTTCATTGCCAGATCAAGTGTATATTGAAAGATATTGAAGATTTTCGGTATTGGCAGCAGGGTACAGAAACTTTGAACTCAGTTTTGAAGGCTTTAGAGGCCCCGGATGAGGTCGAAAATTTGGGTGACGGGCGCTTGCGCCGATCAAGCCTGTAGAGCGCTTCGTAGCGTTTCTGAAATGGGGTTATAATAGTCGATCGGGTCAACTGGTGATGACTTATGGTCTTCGGAAGTTGGGCCACCTGAAATGGCGAAAAATAATTTTCTTCAAAATTTCTGTTCGGGTTTCAAAGGTTATCTTGAGCCGACTATGATGTAATAAAATGTAAAATAAAATAATTCTAAGTTTGGTCGGTCTTATTGGCTAAAATTCTGGAACCTTCCCAGGCGGTGGATAATTGCCTATATAAGGAAGGCTGTATTATTGTCTTAGGCAGTTCAGAATAGTTCTGGGTAGTAGATCTGGGTATTGATTCGAAGCTTTGCCCTACAGAATATTGTAAGGGAACGCCCATGTGGCTTGCATATTGTAATTCTGAAAGTTTGTAATTCCACATTTGTGGAGATAATAAAAAGCCAATTTTCTGTTCTTGCATATTATTGTTGTTGTTTCTCTATTTCTCTTATGTGGTTGTGGTATTAAGGGGAGCACCCTTCATCAGATGGTATCAGAGCAGGAGTTCTTGAGTGTGTAAACAGATCGCCGACTCTGAGGCAGTTTGCACCAGGACCGTGGCTAGGGTTTCAGCGCACATCGCGAAAATGCCTCCACGAAAGGAACGTGGCGGAAGAGCTGGTGTTGTAACACCTGAGGTTAGAGAGCTGCAGAGACAAGTGCGAGCATTGCAAGAAGAGATTCGCAGAGGAATGAATCTTAATGTCAGAGACGAAAGCGAGGATGAAGCCGAAGAAGAATATCAAGAAGGAGAAGCTGAAATTGTGAACCAGGAGGAAGAAAGACTTTTTCGGGCGATTTCCAAGATTGGGAAAAGACCTAAGATTGAGGTTCCTACATTTTCTGGAAATCTTAACCCAGAGAAATTGATCGACTGGATCAATGAATGTGAGGAATATTTTGAGTATGAAGATGTTGAGGATCCTGATAGGGTCAAATTTGCGAAGGCCAGACTGAAAGGTCATGCGAAGATCTGGTGGCAAGAAATTCAATTGGAGCGAAATAGAAGAGGGAAAGATAAAATCACAAGATGGGATCGGATGGTGGATAAATTGAAGCGACAGTTCATTCCTGTTGATTATGAACTTGATCTACTAAAGAAAATGCAAAGTTTGAAGCAAGCAGGAAGATCTGTTCAGAAGTATACAGAGGAGTTCTATCGACTCCTCATCAGAACAGGCCATGCAGAAGCTGATAAAGAGAAAGTTGCCCGATACCTTAATGGGTTAAGGCCAAGCATTCAGGAGGAGCTGAATCTGGTTCGAATGAACAGTATTGAAGAGGCATACCAGTTTGCCCTAAAAGTAGAGGAAAAGCTGAACAAGAAGTTTGAGAGCAGACAAAACGGAAGAGGTCGCGGCGGACGATCTGGTGGACGGTCATATGGTGGCCGAAATGAAGATCCGAAAAAGAAGGATGAGGCCAGTAGCAGTCAAAATCAGTGAGGAAATAATTCCAATCGCTTCCAGGATCAGAATAATACAGATCAGAGAGGAAGAGGAAGAGGACAAGGATCTGGAAGAGGTGGCTTCCGTGGAACATGTTTTCACTGTGGAGAAGAAGGTCATAGGGCATTTGAATGTCCTCAGCGCCAAGGCAGGACAGACAGGAGAAACGAAGGCCAGGCCAGAGTTGCACATGTCGATGAAGATGCTAGATCATCAAATTCTGAAGATGCCGAAAGAGGAGAAACGCTAATTAACAGAAGAGTCTTGTTGAGTGGTGAGAATGAACCTGAACAAAGGAGGAGCCTGTTTCGCACTAGATGCAAGTGTGAGGGTAAATGCTGTGATGTGATTATCGATAGTGGAAGCACTGACAATCTGGTGTCAGAAGAGATGGTGACAAAGTTGAAGCTCAAGAGACAGAAACACCCACATCCATATCGGATTGCCTGGGTGCAGGATGACCACAAGGTCATAGTCAGTGAACAGTGCCTGGTAAAGTTCAAGATCGGCGGGTACCAAGATGAGGTATTGTGTGATATCATATCTATGGATGCATGTCACATGTTATTAGGTAGACCATGTCAGTTTGACAGATGTGCTGTACATGATGCTCGTGCGAATACCTATTCCCTGACAAAAGATGGAGTGCGACATAAGCTAAAACCATTGAAGGAGAGTGAAGAAAAGGTATGTGGTAATGCAAGGATAACTTTTGTTGATGGAAGAAATTTCCTAGATGGTATGAGGCATGAGCATGTATGTTTTGCTTTAATTCCAAAAGCTGGTAAAGAGGAAGTGGAAGATGTTCCTGTAGAAGTTGCAGATTTGTTGAATGAGTTTCAGGATATTGTATCCGATAATGTGCCTGATGGATTACCACCAGTCAGGAAGATCAGTCATCAGATGGACTTGATCCCAGGAGCGAGTTTGCCGAATAAGGCAGCACACAGAATGACACCTGCAGAAAGTGAGGAATTGAACAGACAAGTACATGAACTGTTACAGAAAGGATTGATCCGTGAGAGTCTGAGTCCTTGTGCTGTACCAGCGGTATTAGCACCAAAGAAGAATGGAGAATGGAGGATGTGTACAGATTCCAGAGCAATAAACAAGATCACAATCAAGTACAGGTTTTCATTGCCACGAATGGATGATATTATGGACTGTTTGAGTGGAGCTGTGTATTTCTCCAAGATAGATCTGAAAAGTGGATATCATCAGATTCGGATCAGAGAAGGAGATGAATGGAAGACTGCTTTCAAGACAAAGGAAGGACTATATGAGTGGTTAGTCATGCCTTTTGGGCTAACCAATGCGCCGAGCACTTTCATGCGGCTCATGAACGAGGTTCTGAAAGAATTTCTAAGTAAGTTTGTCATTGTTTACCTAGATGATATTTTGATCTTTAGTAAGACATTGGATGAGCATATGATGCATATTCGTATGGTATTTGAGAAGTTGAGAGATGAGAAATTGTTGATTAATTTGAATAAGTGTAGTTTTGTGAAGAAAGAGTTAGTGTATTTGGGATTTGTAGTTTCAGCAGAAGGTCTAAAAATGGACCCAGAGAAGGTACAGGCTATCCTTGAATGGCCTACTCCAAGGAGTGCTACTGAGGTAAGATCTTTTCATGGTCTAGCTAGCTTTTACAGAAAGTTTATCAGAAATTTTAGCAGTATTTGTGGACCCTTGACTGAAACAATGAGAGGGGATAGAAAAGAGTTTAAGTGGACTAATGGGGCAGAAAATAGTTTTCAGTTGCTGAAACAAAAAGTTACAGAACAACCTGTTTTAGCACTTCCAGATTTTAATAAGGTGTTTCAAGTAGATTGTGATGCTAGTGGTACTGCAATAGGAGCTGTTATGAGCCAAGAAGGTAAACCTGTTGCTTATTTCAGTGAGAAGTTAAATGATGCCAAGAGGAAATATTCTGTTTATGATCAGGAATTTTATGCTATAGTTCAGACATTGAAAAAGTGGAGGCACTATCTGCTTCCCAAGGAGTTTGTTTTGTATACTGATCATCAAGCTTTGCAATATTTGAATAGTCAAGAAAAATTGAATCAAATGCATTTGAAATGGGTTGAGTTTTTGCAGAGTTATACATTTATTTTGAAACACAGGAGTGGAAAGTCTAATAGGGTTGCAGATGCTCTTAGCAGAAGGCAACTATTGCTGACAGAAATGCAGATTGAAGTGGTTGGGTTCAAGGAACTCAAGAATTTATATCCAGAGGATCCTGATTTTGGTGAAGCTTGGAAAGCTTGTACAGAACCTGTTACTCTAGACAGGACGAAATGGTTGGATTTCATCATCCAGGATGATATGCTATTCAGAGGGAGTCAGTTGTGCATTCCACGAAGTTCTATGAGGGAGAATCTCATCAAGGAGAAGCATATCGGAGGATTGGCTGGACATTTTGGTCGTGATAAAACCCTTGGTTTGGTTAGTGAGAATTGTTATTGGCCACAGTTGCAGCAATATGTGAAGAAGTTTGTACAGAGTTGCCGAGTATGTCAGATGGCGAAGGGAGTGAAGCAGAATACAGGGTTGTATCAGCCATTACCTGTACCAGAGAAGCCTTGGGAGGATATCAGCATGGATTTTGTTCTTGGTTTACCGAGGACACAGCAGGGGCACGATTCAATTTTTGTGGTAGTTGACAGATTTTCAAAGATGGCACATTTTATTCCCTGCAAGAAGATTAATGATGATGTTCATGTAGCAGAATTGTTTTTTAGAGAAGTAGTGAGACTTCATGGTTTGCCAAAGACCATAGTTTCAGATCGGGACACTAAGTTTGTTGGATATTTTTGGCGTACATTGTAGAAGAAGTTGAAGACAGATTTGAAGTTTAGTTCATCACATCATCCACAGACTGATGGACAGACAGAGGTGGTGAATAGGAGTTTGGGAAATTTGCTGAGATGTTTGGTTGGAGATAAGCCAACAGGATGGGATTTGATTTTACCATAGGCAAAATTTGCATACAATAATTCTGTCAACAGGAGCACTGGTAAATCACCATTCCAGATTGTATATGGAAGTAGTCCAAGAAATGCATCTGAATTGAGGAAGATAGATAAAGGAGAAATAAGTAGTGCTGAAGCTGAAGATTTTGCGGAACACTTGAAGAACATCCATGAGGAGATGAGGAAGCATATTACCAAGATGAATGCACAGTATAAGGCTAAGGCAGATGAAAAAAGGAGGTATAAGGAATTTCAGGTTGGTGATGAAGTCATGGTTCATTTGCGAAAGGAGCGGTTTTCAGTTGGTACATATAACAAGTTGAAAATGAAGAAATTTAGACCATGTAAGATACTGAAGAAGCATGATTCAGAAAATGCATATGAGGTAGAGTTGCCTAGTGAGCTGAATATTTCACCAGTGTTTAACATTTCAGATTTGACAAAGTATCACGAAGGAGGTGTTGAAGATGAGGTTGCAGAAGCACAGTGGAGTATTCCAGCAACTAGTTCAGACACTAAGGAGATCGAAGATATACTGGACAGTCGTGTTGGCAGAAGCACAAAGAACAGGACATATGAAGAATATCTGGTCAAGTGGAAAAGACGACCTGTTGAAGATTCATCATGGCTAACAAAGGAGGAGGTTAACCGTCTTGGTTTTCTTTTGCACACCTGAGTCGTGACAGGGTCACTTCTCAAATTACCCCGGGTGTCTGATGCAGGAGCATCCTGGGTGTAAGAGCAATCTTGCATCACCCAAAAATATTTCTGTTTTTATATTCAATAAGGGCTGTTTTAGTGCAGAGCTGCTATTTATGGAAAGTTACTATTTTTGGTAATTTTCATATGTGCTCAGAATGATCTTATTTTTTTCTTGGAGGTTCATTTTGGTCATATAAGTCTGCCAGTAAAGTTTCATTGCCAGATCAAGTGTATATTGGAAGATATTGAAGATTTTCGGTATTGGCAGCAGGGTACAGAAACTTTGAACTCAGTTTTGAAGGCTTTAGAGGCCCCGAATGAGGTCGAGAATTTGGGTGACGGGCGCTTGCGCCGGTCAAGCCTGTAGAGCGCTTCGTGGCGTTTCCGAAATGGGGTTATAATAGCCGATCGGGTCAACTGGTGATGACTTATGGTCTTCGGAAGTTAGGCCACCTGAAATGGCGAAAAATAATTTTCTTCAAAATTTCTGTTCGGGTTTCAAAGGTTATCTTGAGCCGACTATGATGTAATAAAATGTAAAATAAAATAATTCTAAGTTTGGTCGGCCTTATTGGCTAAAATTCTGGAACCTTCCCAGGCGGTGGATAATTGCCTATATAAGGAAGGCTGTATTATTGTCTTAGGCAGTTCAGAATAGTTCTGGGTAGTAGATCTGGGTATTGATTCGAGGCTTTGCCCTACAGAATATTGTAAGGGAACGCCCATGTGGCTTGCATATTGTAATTCTGAAAGTTTGTAATTCCACATTTGTGGAGATAATAAGAAGCCAATTTTCTGTTCTTGCATATTATTGTTGTTGTTTCTCTATTTCTCTTATGTGGTTGTGGTATTAAGGGGAGCACCCTTCATCATAAGCCTGTTAAGAAAAAGTTGAGAAAGATGCATCCACACATAGCTCTTTTGGTCAAGGCAGAATTAGAAAAATTGCTAAAAGTAGGATTCATAAGGGCAATATCTTATGCTGAATGGATATCGAACATTGTACTAGTCACAAAACATGACAAATTTGTTCGAGTATGCACGAATTTTTGAGATCTAAATCTTGCTTGTCCTAAGGATGATTTCCCACTTTCGAGCATTGATGCAATAGTTGACTTGACAACAGGTCATTCCATGTACTCCCTAATGGATGGTTTCAGTGGGTATAATCAGATTAAAATTGCACCTAAAGACCAGGAGAAGACTGCCTTTACTTGTCCTTGGGGCACTTTTTTTTGGAATGTCATGTCTTTTGGCCTTAAGAATGTTGGAGCCACATACCAAAGAGCCATGACAACTATCTTCCACGACATGATGCATACATTCTTAGAAGACTATGTGGGCGATATATTGGCAAAATCCCACAAAAGAGAAGAACACCTCCAAATTTTGAAAAGGATATTTATTAGGTTGGAACAATTCAAAGTCAGATTAAACCCAAAGAAATGTGCCTTTGGTGTCCAATCCAACAAGTTATTACGCTATATTGTTTCCGCCAAAGGAATTGAAGTGGACCCAAAGAAAGTACAAGCCATAACGGACATGGAGATACCAAAGAACATCAGCCAAATGAGATTCTTACAAGGCAAAATCCAATCCATAAGGAGGTTTATTTCTCAATTGGTCGAAAAATGTCATTCCTTCACCAGGTTATTACATAAGGATACTATATTCATGTGGGATGCCGAGTGTGATCAAGCTTTCACATTGTTGAAGACCTATTTGATAAATCCGCCTATTCTCATGCCACCAATCAAGGGCAAGGCATTGCTTTTGTACATATCTACTACTGAAAGATCCCTAGGAGTGCTCTTGGCACAAGAGGATGAACAAGAAAAGGAAAGAGCTATCTATTATCTGATTCGCACATTGATCAAATATGAACTTAACTACACATTCATGGAAAGGGCTTGCTTAGCAGTTGTGTTTGCATCTCAAAAGTTGAGACATTATATGTTGATGCATAAAGTCAAGCTAATTGCCAAAATTGATCCTCTCAAATATTTGTTAAGTAAAACAGCCTTAACAGGTAGGATAGCCAAGTGGGTTATGATATTGAGTGAATTTGACATTGAGTATGTCGATAGAAAGGCAATCAAAGGACAAGTGATAGCATATCACTTAGCTGAAAATCCCCTAGCATCCACACAAACCATTCAAGTGGAATTTCCAGATGCTGTCATTGTTAACATAGAAGCAAAAACATGGAAGTTATACTTCGACAACTCATATACACAAGGAGGATCAGGAGCTAGCATATTATTGATTACCCCTCAAGGGTATACAATTCCAAAATCCTATAAACTCTTGTTTCCATGCACCAACAACATAGCGGAGTATGAAGCTTTAGTCATTGGCATCAAAATGGCTTTAGAATGGAATATCACTGAGTTACAAGTCTATGGAGATTCTCAGTTGATAATTAATCAAGTTAATGATGAGTACAACACAAAAGATGAAAAGATAACACCATATAAGGCCATAATCGATGGATGGAAAAAGTATTTTACATTGATTACTTTTGAGCAGATTCCAAGAGAGAAAAATAGAGTAGTTGATGCAATGGCTACCTTAGCTTCATTATTACAAAAACCAGACCAAAATGAGAAGTATGAATTCTTGGTGGAAGAGTTGGTGAAACCTAAATTTAATCTACCTCAAACCCAAATTGTTGCCTTGCTCCATGGACATGACTCCCCTTGGTACGACCCTATATATATGCATATCTCAAAGACCAAGTGCTACCCTTAGACCAAACCCGAGCTCAAAAATGAAACTTTATACGACAATCATCCCATTACATAATCCTCTCAGAAACATTGTATCGTAAGGGTCTCGATGGGACGTTACTTAGGTGTCTAGAGGAAGAAGAGTCTAGATTAGTTTTACATGAAGTTCACGAAGGCAAGCGGGTTAAATCTAGCTAAGAAAATCTTTTGCTTAGGGAATTTCTGGAAGACATTAGAAAAAGATGCTTGCCACTTTGTTAGGATATGCAGCAAATGTCAATATCATGGTGACATGATACATGCACCGGCACAGGAATTACACCCATTTGTTACACCTTGGCCTTTCTATCAATGGGGGTTTGATCTAATTGGCGTCATCTACCCACCTTCTTCAAATGGGCACAAATATATCATAACAGCCACAGAATATTTCACTAAGTGGGTCGAAGCGGTTCCTTTGATCACGGCCATGGGTAAGCAAATTTTCATGTTCATCTTGAACCACATCATTTGCAGATATGGCATTCCTCATGCCATCATAACAGATAATGGAAAACAATTTAAAAACAAGGACGTAGATGAACTTTGTGCCACATTTCATATAACTCATCACTCCTCATCAATCTATTACCCTCAAGGAAATGGGCAAGCCGAAGCCACAAATAAGAATATCTTGAAAATCTTGAAGAGGTCGGTCAATAGAACAAGAAGGGATTGGCATGTGCAAATTAATCCAACATTATGGGCCTATAAAACCAGCATTCAAAAACCTACGGGACCCACACCATGTTCATTAGTCTATGGGGTCGAAGCAGTTCTACCATTAGAGGTTGAAATCTCATCTCTATAGGTCTCATTACAAGGATTGATCACAGATGAGGACTATAGAGTCGCTAGACTTCAACAATTGGAGTTATTTGAAGAACATCAAACACAAGCTTATGAGCACCTGAAAGTGTACCAAAATAGAATCTTGAGGAATTATAATAAACATATCAAACCGAGAGACTTTCAGGTAGGAGACTTAGTGTTGTAAGAGAACCCAAAGAATCAAGTTGAAAGAGAGGAGAAAGGAAAATGGGAGGCTAATTGGCTTGGCCCATTCATCATAGTGTCTTCATTTGGCATAGGAACCTATAAGTTATCAGATTGTGAAGGAGAGGAACTCCAAGAACCCATCAACATCATTCATCTCAAAAGGTTCTACACATGAGGGAGACAAAAGAGTATAAAGAGTATCAGATGAGGAGCACCATATTTATTGCACATAGTCAAAGAGATCTTGAAATATATTTTGAAAAAAAAAAAAGAGAAAAAAAGTGTCTTGGTGAAAACCTAGCAATAGGCGCCTTGGTAGCAAAAAAAAGAGAAAATCCAGAAGGTGAAAACTTGGTAAACAAGCACATTTTGTTCCCTTAAGTTTGTCTTTCCTAGTCACATATGTCCATATTGCATTTCCACCATCCCATTTGTATAACCACCACTGCATCTGTCATTTGTACATAGTCATAATAAAGTTGTTCAGTTGCATGGTTGCATTGCCTATCAGCCCTAAGTTTGTCGACCGATCACATTTATCACTTGGGGGCAGAAGAGGATTGCAAATTTGGTACCAAATGGATTCAATAAGTGCTACAATCAGTCACGTCAGAGAGAGAGATTTATTAGAGTTTCAGAAAAGTGGAAAGTTCATTGAACCTTTGATAGATATCATCGTTCAACAACCTAAGAATTCAATCCTACCACGACCTTTGAGCCTTCATTGACTTCATTATTCGGGATTAAAAATTGACAAAAACACCTTAAAGATCAGAATACTTGGAAATACTTGTTGGAAAATCATAAAACATGGCAAAACATTCGAAGCTTTCTTTCTTTGAAAATAATGAAACATGGTAAAACACTTGAAGCTTTCTTTTTTGTGATAAATCTTGATGGAATTGACTTTTTATCATATCTTTGGAGCTATTTGATGATGTTTCGACTAGATTAGCCATGATAAAGATGTGATCTTTATTGCCTTTGAGTGATTGTTTGGAGGAAGATTCACCAACTTATGAGAGTTTGTCTAACGACATGGTCATCAAAGAACCATCGAGGACTATCTCATAAGAGGGTGGATTAACCTTTGATTGTTTACACAAACGGATCCCTTTGCTATTTAGATCTTCTATATCTTAATACCAAAAATCCACTTGCAACATTGAACCCGTTGACACCGGTATTCAGACTCCCATAGTTTGGTCATCCAACTAGTGAGGGTTGTACTTGGTTCAAAAAGGAGGTTACCAAAAAGTGACAAAAAGCGGTATTCATATTATCATGATGTGGTCAGTGGTGATTGTACTAAGATTTCCGGTCCCAAAATGCTCAATGATGAAAATTTATCCTCATGGCATTTATTTGCTAAAATTTGGTGACACTTAGGTTGCATTGTATACTCATGTTACATTAATTGCATCATCTTGTTAGGTTAATTGCATTATCATATTAGATTAAGTGCATTTGTTTGTGGCTAATTTTCCAAGGGCCAGAGGGGGTACATCAATAATCTTGGTTAGTCAAAACACTAAAGAAAAGGGGGATTCAATCAAACGTTTTATTCTTGAACAAAACTACAAAGAAAATGAGATTATCTTTTGCATTTTTGCATAGCATTAATCATTAATCATTATCCATCTACTGGAAAAAGAGAAAAACATCCATACATCATGAGCATACATGTAGCTAAGGATAGAAAGTGCATACATTGAAAAATTCACAAAAACAAAAGGGACATTTCCACATGCATTTCCATAAAACACATTGCATTCATATACATTGAGGAAAAAGAGAAAACCATGCCAAAAATCCATACATCATTACATCATGTATCTATATCATAAAAATAAGATAATTGCATCCATAGCATAAATCAAAGTAAATGCATCATAAACATCATATAGCTGCATAAAAGATAATCTCATAACCAACTCATCAAAGAGAACCAAGAAGTATATCATCATATATCATCAAAAAAGTGTTCATTAATGATCCATCAACTTAGTATATCAAGATACAAAAGTGATACATCAAATGGTCCAATCAATCAAAAATATGGTATGTGATACAAGTACATCAGCCATGAGTGAATCTATCCTCAAAGCAATCAAGATCCTGCAACACCAAAACCACCTAGATCTCTACCATCCTATGGAGGAGGAGCTTGAGAAGTGCTCGCTCCATCCTGTCTCTGAACAACCATGGCTGACACAAACTATTGCATCAAAGAGGCAACCTGATCTAAACACCCCACAACAGTGGACATATCTATCCTCAGCAACTGTACATCTCAAGCTATGGAATCAATCATGAGACCATCCTGTGCACCCTACCCCTGATCCTGTGGCTACTAAACTGGTGGGGGCATCTGCTGTGCTGAAACCTATTGTGCCTGATCCTACTGAGCACCATAATCCTGCTGGGCCAAGGCAACTCTCTGTAACTGCACTAAGGGATCCAAACCCCTAGGAATCTACCTAGCCACATCAACATGAGCCTGTCTCTGTTGTCTCTGATGCCTATGAACTCTTTTCTATCTATCTACTCTAGGAGGCACTGCCTGGACTGCATCCGCATGTCTATCTATGGCTCTACCTCGAACATGTCTATCACCACGAGGATCTCTACATCCTTGTCGTCTCTCATGTCTCCCACCACCACCACCACCACCACCATCACGTCGACCAGGAACAGGCTCTGCTGGATCAGTAAACCAAGGAAACCTGTTACGAGCCCACCAGTCTGCATACTCATGAGACATACCTACATATGCCATACCAGTAAGCATCTCCCATCTGCAAGTAGCCATACCCGCAATCTAATCTAAGGCAAACTCATAATCAATGCAAGGACCCCACATAGATCTCTCTGCCTATACTCGCACATATAAAGCATTTCCCTGAGGCATATCCTGTATCCACCCATACTGTCTCAAAACTCTGCCGAAGCAGAAGTGCTCAATAGTAGTAGTAGTACACCCAATCATCCAGCGAGGAGCGAACATGTATGGTAACTCATCATCATCCTCTCTCCAGCACTCACAACCAATGTAAGGACGCCATATCACCTGATCAAGATCATCTATCTGTCGACGCTAGTAATCCAAGTGACCTAAATGATGCTGAATAACCATCCTAGTATATAAAAAAGCATATGGAAATCCATGAGGCCGTCTCCTATCTGAAATGGGCCTAGTAATGGGAAGATGCTCCCATATCCACAATTGAAGAACCACTACACCAACTGACAATGATGCACTCCCTCGATAAACCACCTCGTGCAAATCATGATCTAACTATGCTAGGACACATGAACCCCAATCAAAGCGTCGAGGATGAGCAAGCAAATCCTCCAATATCCTACCCCATCCGACGAAAAAACCATGACCTCGTCGGTCGGGAAGAAGCAAACCGCCAATCAATGCACCTAGTACTGCTGGCAAGGTAGGAAAGGAAGCAAACGGAGGCCAGGTAATCGTATCACCATCATCAATAGAATTGTCCCCGAACACTCGTCGGCAGACAGTCAAATCATAAATAGAATCATAGTACACTATCTCTCCCCTGCATGGGATACGTAGTAATCGATACACGTCCTCTGGCGTGATCATCATCTCTCCATAAGGAAAATGAAATGTATTGTGGTCGGAGTGTCATCGCTCCGCCACTGCAGTAAGTAACCCATGGTTCAGCTAAAACTGTGGGAAGTCAATCAGAAAACTCAAACCACATCACTCAATCACACACAACTCAACATCTGTAAGAGTCTAGCCCAAATCGATAATCCATGATGCAACTGAGCGGATATATAAAGTAGGGAAGTTTGCCTATCGGCAAAGCAAAGGAATCATATCAGTATACCATATCAAGGAATTATCTCAAGTCAATCAAGTTTATCAAAGCATCAAGCAATCACACCAAGTACCATCGTTCGTTTCTCTATGTCCTGAGAACGAAGCAACAATATCAAATCATATCAGTTTTCACACTGATTGATTTATCTTATTAATATCCTATCCTATTCGGATTAACAAATCACATTCATTGGTAACACTATCCTGATATCCTAATTCATATGTTTTGTTGAAAGCAACAGACCTAATCTACTCATCCGGACATATCATCAAAAGTCATTAAATTTTTCATTAGACACAAATAAGTACAAGTGTGAAAAAGTACAGGAAATTTTTCAACAGTTTGCAAGCGTGATTTTTATCAGCCCAGGCGACATTTCTCCTAAGCGACATCACAAAGTTGACAACCGACATTATTCTGGTGTTAGGCGATAGTTCTTATGCTACGCGACATTGAATCATGTCAGGCGATAGTAAAAGGTGGCCTAGGCGACAGTAAAACTGCTAGGGTTTCCTAAGCGATAGCATATATGAAGACGGGCATTTAGACCTAGGTGTAGGCATGAGTATCGTATTCCTAGGCAAGGTTAAAAGTTTGTCAGGCGGCATTAAACTACATGGAAGCGTAAATGGAAAACGTGGATGTGACAGTTAATTGGTTTAAGCGACAGTAAATTGTTCCTAGGCGTGATTTCACAGATTCAAAGCAATGACGAAAGAAGAAAATGCAATAAATGCTAGTAAACAAGCAATAAATGCACAATAGAGGTTAGAAATAACTTACTGGAGGTCCATACTCAGGTGGCCTTGCATATCTCTGACACCTCTCGAAATGATGCTCTCGAATAGGGACCAACATCTCGAAATTCACCACACGATCAGAGCAAAATCACCAAAGAGAAAAGTAAAAATGAATAGTAAAACAAGGTTTTTCAACCTATTTAAGCTATTTTGACCTAATTTTGGAGGTGAAATTGGCTTAGACCTATATATTGCCATATCAAACTAACCGGGCCATCCTTGAACGCAGCGTATATCATCAAATTATCAGAAATGAAAACATATTCAATAAATCAACCATCAAAATTTTCAAATCAAACTATTAATATGTTTTAATTTCTGAGGGGGCATCAGGGTCTCAAATTGAAATTGAAATCAAACATCATGAAATCAGTGGGGCATCACATAAATTTTTGTATCAGTATCAGTATCATATCATATCAGAAGCAGCAATCAATCAGTATCAAAGGCATATCAGGAATCAGCGATCAGGACTCAAAAAAATCTTTGAATCAATGTTCTTCACACATCAATTCAAAGAGGGGCATTTGTAGACACGTAAAATTGGACAATTACTTTTAAATTGCAAAAATCAATTAAAATGGCTCAGAATCATTAAAATGCATTAAAAGGGATCAAATTAAATAAAAATAGACAAAAATCAATTAAGGCAAAGGAAAAATCAAATGATGAGGTTAAATAATTAAATCAAAGCTTAAAGGGGTGAAAAACACTATATAATTTATTTTAATCAAATAATTGTATAGTTGTTTAAATCAAAAATCAAAATGAACCCATTACCCTTGCATGGCTAAATTTAATTAATTAATTGAATTTAATAATTCCTAATTTCTTTCAACAAAGTGATTGACCAATGAAAATTGAGGACAAAAAAACATAAATCACTCAAACATTTAAAGTGTCCAAAGCTTTGAGACCATTTAAAGGGTTGTCCCCTCATTTGTCCCCCCATTTATGAACGATGCAAAGTATTTGACTCACCCATGGGATAATCATGGTTACTTCACTCCACCCCCTACCCTTGGGAAATTACTATAAATATAGAGCATTTTGAGAGCAATTATCATCTTGGAATTTCATTTGCAAAGCATTGTTACTATAGGCAATTGAGATCATTCTAAGAGTAATTTAAGACCATTTAGAGTAATTATCATTGTAGTTTCTCAATTTGAGCTAGATTAAGCATTGTAGAAGCATAATTTCTCATTTTAGAGGTGTCACTAATGAGGATTTAAGCTGAGAGCTTCACTTACCACTTCTTTCTAGAGAACCATGAGATGTTATAGGTTATAGTTTCAATTTTAATTAGATTTGCATTGTTTTACTTTCAATTGTTGTTATTAGATCTTAATTTCATGAAGGTGATATTCATCATCACACAGACATCAATGACAACAATGCTAAAATATCTTCAAAAACTTCTCAACACCTAGATCCTTTTAGAGACAATCCTTCCCCTAGGATTGATCTCCTTTTTCTAAATCCCTTAATGAAGACAATTTTTTTCTTAAGGACTGATCCACTTTGTTTCAATGGATTGATTTGAATTATAGCATAGTCTTCTAGACTATTAATTCCATCGTTTACAACATATTTTCTTTATATGACCCATAGTAAAGCCATAGTAAGAAAAACCTTACTAGGTCTCTCTCTCTCTCTCTCTCTCTCTCTCTCTCTCTCTCTACCTCTTTTATCTTGGTTTTGGATTTGATGAGGACCTAAGTCACTTGGGGGCTTGGTGTTTCCTTGTCTCCTTGACCTTGATAAAATGTTTCCACTGCGCCATTGATCTACTTTACTATGAGCATGATTTTGTCTCATACTCTAGCTAAAGTGGGGCCTAAATGTATTATCCTAAAAAGTTAGCACCTATAATTAGATGTTCATTTTAGCCCCATTTTGGCACTTTCAATATTTCATGTTTGTTATGCTTGATCTTAGCAATTTGACTATTCTTTTCCAACATCTTCTGACATCACCGACACCTAATTTTAATTTTAGCCCATTCTCCTAGGAATAGGATGCCTAAGGCATTGTAATCTAGGAATAGGACACCTAAGGTGTCTTATTCCTCAATATTCAGGCTCAAAGTTAAATTGGGGCCCCATTGCAGTGTTTTAGTGGGAAGTTAGGTCCCATGGTTGACCTAGCTTAAGTTTTTAATCTTGAAATGCATCAGAGGTATATAAACACCCTATCTCTCCTAATTTTGATACAACAATGATCGAGATTTCAAAAGCGTTCATTATTGTCTACAAGAAATCAAGGTGAATTCAAGATTTGAATTCAACCATCCAAGTTCTAGCATTCAAGGCATTTCCAAGTCAAATCTTCTCCATTGAAGTAAGCTTCTTTCCCATGATGGCCAAGTAGAGGAGTTCTTAATCAATAAAGAAGATCCTTTGTCCCTCCATATGCATTCTTCTTTCATAGAAAGTGATTCCTCAAGCATAACAATATTGAATACCTACAAGGAGTATTAATAGATCTATGCATTTGTGAAGGCATCCTTGATTCATTTATACATTCTAATGTCAACAACTACAATCCAAGAAACATTCAAGTATCATCATGGAGATGAGAAATTTCTACATTTGTTTATGAAGGTGTAATTAAGGTAGATGAAGCATTTATCTTTACATTTACATTCATTAATGAAATTTAATTAATTCATTTTTAAGGTTGATTCCTAAATAGGGGTTTGACCAAGGCAAACCACTTTCAATCCAACAACTTCCCATTTGTATGTGTAGGAACAGGTGTTGCAACTAATTTTCCAAATCTGAGAAGTGTGAAACCTGACAGACTGTCCTGATTAATTTTAGACAAATTTGTAGGCACTAGGATTGGTGAAGCATCCTATTCCTAGGAATAGGATGGGTGAGGTGTCCTATTCCATCCATTTCTGCACCAAATTCAAATCACAGGCTAGATCTGCTCTTTGGTTTTTGTTTCAGGTCATTAAAGTTGTCTGACTATTTTTTGTTAGTATGTATTTTCTAAATCTTGTTTATTCACCTATTTGGCCCTCTATCTTGCATCATTACATTATTTCCCCTCAAATTGATCTCATCCTAATCATTATTATAAAGGATCATTGCACTCACTTAACACTTAAGCCTGTCTTGAGCCTATTGGGCCATCTTCCTTTTGATTGTGCATTAGGAGAAGGTGGAAAAATCCCCTGTGTGTCTTGCTTACCTTTTTTCTTATGTACAAAAACTAATATAGATTTTAGTGCTATTATTATAGAGTCTTTAAAGTATAACTCACTTAAAGACTGGTCAAGGAGTGGTGTGAACTGGTCTATGACAATATTAAATATGTAAATTTAATTAGCCACAAATTAAGATAAAATAGTCAAAGCCAACACAAGAGAATGCCAAATTTATGTGGAAAATCCAATGTGATAAAAATCATAGTGAGAATATTTCAAAATATAAGAAAATAATTACAAAAGGCTCATTGTCAAACTTGCAACAAATATTCACTATCTTAGGGAAAGATACAAAGGACTTGTAAACTAAAGGTCACTCCTTGAGGGTGAGATACAAGAAGAACCTAAAGAGGAGACTCATTGTCTCAACATAGGATACATAAAATGAATTTTAATGAATTATCTTTTAACATATTACTTCTAACATTATCCCCTGAATTTAGTTGCTACCCTATGAAACCATTTGAAGTTGCTACACATATACTTTCGTCACACACGTTTGCTACCTTATATTCACATATTTTCCATCTACTCCAATTCTCAACTAATTTGATCTTCCATTTATACCATTTAGATTATCCCAAAGAATCAATTAGGTCAGCTAGAACAAGGGACACAGAGTAATCCCAATAAGTTGGCTACCAAAACATAATTGTATGAAACTAATATAGATTTAGTGTCAGTATTAGATTCTTTAATGTTTAACACACTTGAAGATGATATTAAACATGTAAATTTAATCAGTAGCAATGTAAGATAAAATAATCAACACCAACAGAAGATAATGTCAAATTTTCGTGGAAAACCCAATTTGGGAAAGCCATGGTGAGAATATCTCAAAATATAAGAAAAAAATTACAAGAGGCTCATTGTCGAACTTGCAACCAAGACACACTATCTTAGCGAAAGATACAAAGGACCTATAGACAAGATTCATTGTCTCAACACATGATGCATAAGATTAATTATACTAAATCATCCTTTAGCATATTCCTTCCAACATTCTCCCTTGAATGTAGGTTCTCTTGACTTGTCGTCTTAAGCAACCATTTGACATATTTGAACAAATACCATCATCACACGCATACGCTACCTTAGATTTACATTTTTTTCAATCCACTGCACTTAGCTAATTTGATATTCTATTTATACCATTCAAATTGTTGCTAAGCCTCCATTAATTTTTCCACAAGAAGGGACATGAGGTAATCCCAATAAGTCTACTAACAAAACATGATTGCATGAAACTAATATAGATTTTAGTACTAGTATTCTAGAGTCTTCAATGTTGAACACGCTTAAATATTTTGGGAGTGGGAGATGAATCACTCCCCAACAATCTTAAACATGTAAATTTAATCAACAATAGTGTAAGATAAAACAATCAACATAAACACAAGAGAACATTAGATTTATGTGGAAAACCCAATGCAAGAAAAAACATGATGATAATATCTCACAATATAAGAAAAATATTACAAGAGAATAATTTCCATACTTGATGCCAAGACTCACTATCTTAGGACAAGATATAAAGGACTTGCAAACTAAAGATCACTTCTCAAGAGCAACATACAAGGACCTATAGAAGAGACTCATTGTCTCAACACAATATACATAAAATAAATTATAATGAATAAACCTTCAATATATTGCTTCCAATATTCGCCCTTATATATGGTTTCTCTTAACTTACTGCTTCCAGGAACCAATTAACAATTCTACACAAATACTTACACCCCACACGCATCTACTACCTCATATTAACATCTTTTTTCAATTCACTCCACTTCTCAACTAATTTGATCCTCCATTTATATCATTCTTATTATCACTAAGCATCAATTAGGTCAACCAAAATAAAGGACAATCCTAACAAGTTAGCTTCCAAAACATAATTGTAGTGAAAGTGGTCCTATCTAGAAGATAGAAAGGATCTAAAATATCATAACAAAATTTTCAAGGTGATCTTGAACATCACACGTGTTTGGTGCACATCCTCCAAAGTTAGAAATGGGGTGATGTGTAGAAATAATTCTTCAAAATGAAACCATTCAATGTGGATCCCACAAGGAAACATTCAAAACCTAAAACAAACTCAACACATCACCTAATGCAATAAAAAACATGACATAATCAAGAGAACAAGCCCTATTGGCCAGATAGCCATAAACAACCCTAAAAACCAATCCTAGACACAATGAAACACCAAAGTGCTTAATCACCGCTATGTAGATTATATAGAGATATTCCTTGAACATCAAACATCATTCCTAAGAATACATTTCATGTTTCCTTAATGCTCCAAGCTAGCACAACCAATCTAACACAAAGTTCTTCATAACTAGAGGGCTAGGACAATACAGTTGTGAAAAATCGTCAAAAACATACTTGCACTACACCTTTAAAGAAGAAAAATGAACCGATACAGTGTACATGCATTAAAAGTCTTCTCTCCATGTTGAAACACAATAAACATCAATGTGGAGAAATGCCTAGCATTTTTTGGACTAGTTCTAATAGACACCCACACTACCAACACACTACATTCACTAGAGATATCACCAACAATCTTAGGTCACCTAAAATGTAGAAGTGCAACATAAACGTACATTATATGCTCTAAATTGAAAGGCTATATCATCAAACGTGGATGAATACAAAGCATCGTTTTAGGCAGGTATCAAAGAAATTTTTAGCAAACACATTCTTCAATCATCAAAACATCTTTGTAGAAATAATCACTCATCATTAGCAACATGATCGATATTAGAACAATCTGTAGCATCATACAAGCATTTTTACTAATGTCATTCTTCTAATCCTCATCTCAATATGATACCATCACTACACAACAATTCATTTCCAACTCTAATCACCAAAGCACATCATTGCCAACACAAAGGAGGCTTGACATCTAATCTTACTTCAACAAAATCTCACTATAATGCAACATCTTTAGCATATAATTGTTATAGTGAATAGCAACACAACATGGTATAGATATCAACACCAATTAGGTGGACATCCACAAAAGAGAATACCCCCCACATTCACCATTATAACATTTTGTTTTTTGCAACGTACCAATACTAGAGTATAGACACATATGGTATAGGTCCTTCCTTTTTCAAGTTCTCCAAAATTCATAACTATATTAGTAGATGGCTGACATAAAAATTATTAATGGCACCATTACATCTCATATTCTCACAATTGCAACATCACAATAAGTAGAGGGTTGACACAAAAGGTTAGCACCATCACACATATCA
Source organism: Chamaecyparis obtusa (assembly GCA_027943335.1). Taxonomy (NCBI): domain Eukaryota; kingdom Viridiplantae; phylum Streptophyta; class Pinopsida; order Cupressales; family Cupressaceae; genus Chamaecyparis; species Chamaecyparis obtusa. Next base: position 590,343 of record BSBK01001048.1, on the reverse strand, counting down.
GCAAGTTTCTAGTTTCTAGTAGGTAGAGGGTTGACATTAATGACAACACTAGTGACTAACATTTAACACTATGTTCTTACAACAATCTAAAGATAAATCATCATTTTCTAATTTTGATACAATAAATCTCTACATAAACAGTATCATAATTCTTTGAATATTGAAAATATTGATTCCTAGATCTAACTTAGTATAAATTCCATCTAATGAAAGCTACAACATATAATGCAAGGACTTCCTATTAAGTTTCAAAAAAATATCTAACACATTCACTACAATATTTAATCTTATTATTTAGTAATGAGAGTAAATATACATATTAAATTAGGAAGGATTAGACCATAATATCCCTTCCAACATATCCTTAAATCCTTCTTGGTTCTATGATTCACTTATAGTGTACAAGATAAATTTTCCAAAAATGAGAAGGATATCTAAGAGTCTCAATACAACTATCTAAGTATATGTTTCAAGAAAATATTGACAAGAATATGAACTTCAACTAATCTAAATAAAATTATAACCTTCTATTAATATTGAACCTACCTTAAATAAGTAAATTTATTCTTCTTCTTTTTAGCATTCATAAAAACACAATTGTCAACATAAGATTTCAATCCCTACCCATCTCACACTTTTCTTAACCAAAACAAATCCTAGAAGTCTTTCTTACTATCAAATAGGATCCTTGTAAATCTTATCATTTAAGGAATAAGCTGATTCTATAATGTTAGAAGAGGTGTCACATGCAATGGAAGATAGTTCCATGATTCTAAGGAAGCCATGGTTTCAAAATACAAAAACATGGAATTAATTGGTGCTAGAAGACATAGTCAAGAGGCTTAAATATGGGTTTATAGGTACTAAGGTCGACATATCTAGTTGTGGCCTTATTCTATAAAGGATCATAAAATCTTATGCACAAATTAGAGTTTTAAGCCACCTTGCATATACATTGGATCCTAACATTTAAGTCCCTTTGTAAGAATTGAGGTTCGAGTCTTTTTTCTATTGAATATAATAAAAGAATCATCATTTACATCAGATATGATTGTTCACCATCACAAAAATATGCTCTTGAGAAGGAGGACAGTTTACACAAACTTAATACAACAACAAAGAGAATAGATATATTTATTGCAAGATACAAAAAGATAATATAATCATTCATCAAAGTTCATTATCCTTGTTGTCTACCCATGTTGTCTAGCCACTGGATCTTTCATTTCACTTTAATAACTTTTCATTCTGAACGTAGTTATTGTATGGATGCACTGGAAAAAGAACTATAGGTTGTTAAGGAATGATTGGTGGAGGGAGGACTACAATTGGAATGGCCTAAATTCGTATTACCCTATCTAGTCTTGCATTTTCCATCATTTCATGTAGCTACTTCTTCAGTTTGTTTAGTGATTGATCAAATGATGTACTCTCTGGTTGAGTCTATGCAGTAGTGTACACATACGCTACCTCCTTTTTGAGTATTCTAATAGTCCCCTCATCCAGCAGATAAATAAAAAAAATTTCATCAATCTTCATGATTATAGTTACCTCGACTTTCTCTTGTTGGTGCGTGGATGGTTCCCTTCGTGGGTTGCTTGTAGAACCAGGCTCTATATGGGATCGAATGGTTATCCTCCAACGCATCCTTGAAATACCTAGCCCTAGTCTCCACCATCAATGATTTCTACATATTTTGAGAGATTTGTCCATCTCCAGGCATACACGACCCTATAAAAGGAGGGGATTAATGGTGTAATAAATGCTAATGAATAGGACGACCTTCCACCCACGGGGAAGGCCTCATTGGGATCTCTTCTTGTCCTATTTGCAAATCACTCAATAGAAAAAACCTTAGGTCCATTTAATAGAGTCTTTTTAATTCCAAAAATATAATACAACCTCACTTATCCAATATAATATGACTTTAATCCATTTTATAAAAATATAAAATTAAAAAAATTATTGTATGATAAAAATAAAGATCATCATGGTTTAAACAAATCATGACAAGTTTTGTAATCATATGTTATGAGACAACATTACCTAAATATAGAAATAACACTCCTATGTTAATCTTAAGAAAATATAATAGGTAACTTCATCAAATATTGAATAATTAATTATGTTATTACCTATTTAATCCAATGCTCCTAATTATAACTTAGAGTGTAATTAAAACCCTAGTGATGAATAAAAGACTAGATGCAAGGATGTGATCGACTCTATGGCTTAATTAGGTATCCATGTAAAAGAAATCTCTCATAATGACAAAAAAGGAGAAAACATCATGGAATTTTATTTTTCTCCAAAAGGGAGAACATTACATAAACACACAAGTGAAAGGCCAATATAAATTTATGTGATCCCTCAAGGATTGCTTCTATCACATTAGTATAATAGATGTCCACCAAAAGGGAATAAGAAAATGAGGATATGAATCCACCCATAAGTCTTCTATGCCAATGACAAAATCTTGAGGACATAAGTGCATACATGCCTACACACAATACTCTTTGAAACATTGAGAATAAATATATTGATTGGTGATTGAGGAATTCATTCTGAAAAGCTAGATGAATATAGAAACCAAATCAAAATTATGGATGACTTTGAAAACTACAAAAAATTCCACATAGTGGAATGAGATAATTTCATTTTAGAATATTGTAAAGATTGATGTAGAACATGTTACAAAGATGATAATGGTGGCGGAATAACAATAATGATATGTTTTTCATGATAGAGGAGATGGATGTCCTCAAAATAATCCTACAGATTTACAATTTGAGACTCCACAAAGAAGGATGATGGGTAAGTGCACCAAGACGATGTGCAAAAAACTAGTCACTCACCCAAAAAACAACAAAATACCCCTAACACGATCGACTTACTTTAAATTCAAATAACATGATTGGGCTTAGGTTTGGTAAATTAATAAGCCAAGGACAGTGCTAGTTAATAGGCTTGGATAACAAGGTTGAGGCTTGGGAGCTTCATTTCCCTCTGTTTCCCTCCTTTTTCACTTGTTTTGTTCTTCAAAAAAGGTTTCTCAACTTCATCATCATTAGGTTTACACATCATCAAGTAGGTATTTGTAAAATTACGACCATAATTTCACATGTTTTCTAAGCTTTCTAAACATATAATTTTTATATTTTTGGACAATATTAGCATAGTAAAATTTAATTTTATTTACTAGTGTCTACATAGTTCTCAAAGACATGTCTATTGTTTTCTTAATAACTTTGATCTACTTGACAAAATTTTAAAAAAATTACATATTATTGTTCTAGACTTGATTCTATACACTTTAAAAAAAAGGTTTGCATTTTCAATTATTTTGATGCAAGTTATGTTCAACGCACGAAGACACTTGATTTTCAGGTTGCACCCACTTCAAAAATTTATTAAAAAAAATACTCAACACAAAATTATAATAAAATGCACAACTTGAAGCTCTCACTCTTACCTATTGTTCTACAAAAGGGCTTTTCACAATACTAAATTTAACTATATCTTTTTTGAAGCACACACCAGACAATATGTTATATTTTTCTGAAAAAATTAGGAACATTATTTCGCGCGCAATGGATTTGACCCGCTTAATATTATCCATTTTAAAAAAACTTTAGTAGTTTAGAAACTATACTCAGAGCACTACAATTCATGTTCTTTGAACATCTTCTAATTTTGAGTTATTCCAAAATACTTTTTACAAACTTTGATAAACTATTATGAACTTAAAACATTCATATGCTTAAAATTGATATAAACATGAAATAGCAAAAATAACAAACACCATTACACTAGATATAATGTGGAAATCCAAGATGGGAAAAACTACGCAAAAACTAATTGTCATGAAAGTAAACACTGGTGAAAGTGGTTTTTACAAGGGCTCACTATCGATTTTTACAAAATGTCTTACATAAAAAATATGAATTGATGAAGTTGCATTTGTATATGCATGAAATAGTTCCAACTAGTAGCACAACAACAACCATTAGCAACAGATCCGATTACATATCTTTGGCCAACATTTATTTTCCCCTCAACAAAACTAAACACTAACCTTCGGTCTTTCTTCTCACTAACCTTTGGTGTTCTTGTTTATGCTCTCACAGTTCACAACTAATGATGCAAAATCATACTTGCATCGTATTGCCATTAGCACACATTCTCTCTATCATATAAAAAATGATTGCCACACACACACACACACACACACACATATAATATGATAAAACAAACATATATGTTGGCCTAGCCACAAAATATGGCGCATTTCATTACAAAAGATGTTATAATATACTTTAACATGCTAGCACCGGACATAAAATTAGGTCATACATATGAAATCTTTATACCACATTACAATAGGACCTAAAGATAGGACACACTTTTAAGTTATGTACATTTCATAGTATATTTACTGAGAGATAAATGTATTTTGGAACCGATGGAATGCCACATTCAAGTCCATGACTTGATCTACAAAAATTATGAACCAACCAATGGATAAACACAGATAGAACCTATTAAATATAGCTATTATACAAAAAACATATGATATACTACATGAATGTCCAGGTAGAAGGGATACTTGAAAGTACTCTAAAACATAGCAGCTAAATATGTTCATCCATAACTTCATACTTCTACATTCACTGAATATCATAGATGTTCCAAAAAGATATATTTCAATAACTAGAACGAAGACATCCATCATCATATTCCATTACTAAAAATAAATTGCATAGAATGAATATGATTTGCACAATACTGAAGCACAAACAACCAACCGGTCCAAACCTACAACTGTTATAAGGATTTTGACATCAATGACAACAATGCCATAGTCTTATTGATACTCTCCATAATCTCCCCCTTTGGCAATTACGACAAAACAAAAAAAATAGAAAAATATCAAAAATTAAAAAATTCCCCCTGAGTTAGATATAACTTTTCAGTTTTTCTTCCCTAATTTTGTCCCCCCTTTTGCCACAATGGAAAAGGGCTACAAACATTATTCAGATAATCAAATGAATACATCAAATTTAACTAGAAAAACTTTCATGCCTTTCCTTGAGAATTGAAAGATTCTTCTTCCACTCATTCATGGTCGCACTCATCTGTGTACACAGATTGCCATGATGCACCAACATTTCAAATGATGTAGTCCAGATATTAGAACCAACATTCATAGTCCTCTGCATCAGAAATAGTTCAAGAAAGATGTTCTAGCCAGACCTCAACCATATCCTTCACTATCCAATAATTATTCACTAAATGCTCTCTCTATATTTGTACTTGCAACATCTCTCCCTGAATCTAACCAACTCTACTCCTTTGTCTTCCACCTTCATCCTTAAATAAATCATAAATTTTAACCAATTCATTTGACTTTGTCTCAATTACCTCAATCCTTCTTCTAAAATTGGTAATGGCCTCAATCCATCCTCTAAAATTGTCACACATATATACATATGATAAAAGAAATGCATATGTCAACCTAGCTAGAAAAAATGTTGGCTTTCATTACAAAAGATATTACAATATAATTTAACATGCTAGCACTGGACCTAAAATTAGGTCATACATATGAAATCTGTATACCACATTATCATGGGACCTAAAGATAGGTCACACATAAGATATGTATGGTTCATAGCACACTTACTGAGAGATAAATGTATTTTGGAACCAATGGAACCCCGCAACTAAGTTCATGACTTTATCTACAAATTTTTTGAACCAAGTGATGGATAGAACCAGATAAAACCTATCTAGAAACTAAATATAACTGTTATACCAAAAAACATTTGATATACTGCATGAATGTCCAAGTAGCAGGGATACCCATAAGTACTCTGAAACATAGCAGTTAAATATAATCATCCAAAACTTCATACTTCTATGTTTACCAAATATCATAGATGTACCAAAAAGATAAATTTTAATAGCTGGAATGAAGACATCCATCATCATAACCCATCATCAAAAGAAAACTGCATAGAATGAGTCTGATCTGCACATTACTGAAGCATAGAAAACCAATCTAACAACCAACTGGTAGAAACATACAACTACTATAAGGGTTTTGACATCAATACCAGAATCTTCTCGATACTCTCAATAGTAAGATGTGGATATGATCCCAGTGTGATGAGTAGGAACAAGGAAAAAAATATATACTCAAGGTCGTATAAGGTATCATCATCAAAGGGTATGCAAACTACATCATCAATGAGAATGTCACAATCTAATACAAAATCAAGAATGGAGAGATGTGAGGGTCTCCATGGATCTCTCAAAGTATAGTCCAAAGTGTGTGAGGAAAATCAATATTTGATACAACATACAAAGTGTCATTATCAAAACTAAAACAAATCAATCCTACAAGATCTAGAAAATAGTGTCCCAAGTTGATGTATTCCCTCGCATGGCTAGTGTAGGTTTCCATCTATAAAGATGGAGCAAAATATTAAGTCCTTTGACATGTGTCAGGACGTTATTGTATAAAGACTTATAAATATCATTTTCAAGGATGATCACATAAAGATGAATGGAAACCCCATAATGACTCCTTAAATGATTAAATCAAAGACCAATAATATCAATGGACGTAAAATAGACATATGAAGTCATCTCGTACAAACAAATCATTTCTACGTGCCAAGACATCCAAGTAATTGACTAAAATGTGAAATCATAAAAAAAATACATAGATAATATTGAAAATTTGCATGCATACATTACAAATCATGGGTAGATGTTATCTCAAAATATACAAGGGCCATTAGATTATATGTTGAATAAATGATGAGAGCTTAAGATTAGCGATATGACTGAAAAATAACTAATAATTATTATATATTATTATTGAACTAACTTGGATTTATACCATAACTTATAAAATTTAGAGAAAAATATCATCTATTACATATTGAATATTGTGACAAATTTTTGAGTTAAACCTTTATTAAAATTTGTGACAAATTTGTAAATTTCTTCTACAGTGAACTTGGGGAACAACCTAGCTTTCTTGCTGCTGCGATGTCTCCTACTGTTGCAGTTGTGTGCGCGCCTAGGGCTCCTGGTGTTGTGTCACCTACTTCAACTGCCTTTCCTGTTATTGTTGTTGCATGCACGCCTTGGGCTCCTAGTGTTGTGTCGACTGCTCCAGCCACCCCTTCTCATGTTGCTGCTATCGCGCGTGCACCTAGGGCTTTTGGTGTTGTGCTACCTGCTCTAGCCATCTCTCGGGATGCTTCTCTGGGTGTCCCCTCTGCCACAGTCCCTTCTGCTATTGGATGGGAGTATTTCCCCTCCAGCGATCCTTTTTCTTTTGTTGTGGGGACAATGATAGGCACGTCTTCTAGGGCTCCTACCGTTGTTTCTTCCCTTTCCTCGGTCGTTCAGGTTGCTTCTGCTGAGGATGTGAATGCTGCTCTTTCAGTGGCCTCTAGTGTGACGACCTCTGATCCTGTGAGTGAGGGTGGGGTAAAGGGCCCTCGGGTGGTGTTTGTAGTACCCTCCTCTGATTCTAGGGATGCTACTATGTTAAATCTGGGGACCGATCATGGGCATGTTTTTACTATCTCTAATCCGTTAACCATTGTGGTGAACCGGGATGGAGAGGAGGATTTAGATCTCAACATATTTATTTTTTCTTCCTATGCCTTGATTTGCAGGTTTAGAGGTTTTTGGCCTAGCCTGCCAAAGCTTCATGATTAGATTTCTCATCACTAGGAGCCTATCCTTGTGGATACGGTGCATATCTTTCCCTTGGCAAAAGGGTATTTTATTGTAAAGTTTGAAGATGCTTTGGACATGAATAAGTTGTTGTGCGATCATTTCTTTAGCTGGGAGGATCATTTTATGCTCATGGTTAAACCTTGGCATTTTGATTTTAACCCTATTTCAAACTCTTTCACCCGGTTCCCTATCTAGGTTTGTCTTCCTTATCTTCCCCTGCATCTTTGGATCAATTCACTTTTTGAGGGGATTTTAAATGCTCTTGGAGATTTTTTGTTGGTAGATGGTGCTTCTTCTAACTTGTATCATTCTACTTATCCTCACATTCTTGTTGATATTGATCCTTCTAAGGGTCTTCCCACGGAGATAGTGATCAACTCCTCAAAAGGAAGCTGGATTCAGACTCTGGATTATGAAGGGATTCCCTTGATATGTCGAAGATGCTTTAAGACTGGGCATATGGTTGCTCAGTGTGGATTGGGTAAAAATAAATTTGTCTCGTCTTGGTGGAAGGGCACTTTGAATCATCACTATTTGGTGGAGAAGAAGCATGTTTCACCAAAAAGTTTCTCCCAGGTGGCTACGCAAGTCCCTCCTCCTTCTGTTGGTCAGGATTCGGTTCTTGTTGGTGTTGGAAACTGAATTGAAACAATTGTTGTATTGTCATTGATGTCAAACCTTAATTGGTAAGAATGTTGCTACTTAGGAAAGTACTATATCTATTTGAGTGTTGCTAAAAGGGCTAAGCAAGGTTGGTAACAATAGCACCTAAGGAAAGGTTGAGTTATCTTGATACTACAAAGTGTACTTGACTATGTTGCACTATGATGAGATAATGTATTGTTTATCTTAGTAAGACTAAAGACTAAACTGGTAGGCTTAACCGAGCAAAGAATGGAAAATCATGTTTAAGCTGAGTGATGTTAGTGTCCACCGAGTTAGTATATGCCGAGCAAAATTATAGTGTCGATCGAGCACCAGTAAATTGCCAAGAAAGACAGTGCAAGCCGAGGAGACAGTTTTAGTATTGACCAAGCATTCTACATGAAGACCGAGTGAACAATCACAATATTGACCGAGCATCAACAATTTTATATTTGAAGAGAATTTAATTTTGGAGCCGACATTATTGAATTCTTGGATTATGTAAAACGTGTTGAATTTATTTATTGATTGTTTGGAAGCATTGAATGTTTTGTAAAACGTTTTATTGTAAATCTTTGAGAGATTTGAGATGATTCTAGAAAAGGAGCCGAAGAACATAAAGCGGGTAGATTCAATGAATCTGACCTAACCCTAAGATCTACGAATGAGATTGAGCGGCAAAAAATGAGTTAACCTAATTGAGGAAAATATAAGGAAACCTGAACATTGTGATGTATGTACATGGTGAATAGAGAATATTGGAAGAGGAAAGTTTTATTGACTGAATAAGTAGAAAAGGCTGAAGGAGAATGGTGGTGATTTCTTGAAGGAAAGTTTTGAGCAGATCAGAGATGGAAATGACAAAGTTTCAAAGTCAGTAAACCAGCATTAGTGTACAGAATCAAATCTGATATTTGCAAAGTGAGTTGTATATTTTTCAGATAATACTGTTGCTACTTTCTAACCATTGTAACAGTTAAAATCCTTTTAACAGAGGTTGACCTAACAGTCATATGTTAAATCATTTGAACAAGGTTGCATTCTAATGGAGTGTATGTAAGTCCTATGACTAGGCTCACTTTTAACAAGGTGATTGAAATCCTTTAACCGAGTCACATTTGACAGTGTGTATTCTAACCTTTGATAGGGTTGGCTTTTTACCGAGCTCACTTTAGAAGAGTAAAAATAATAGTAGCATGTTACAAAGTGGTTTTTCCCAAATTGGGTTTCCACTATAAAACTTGGTGTTTATACTTGTGTGGATGTTTAGATCTGAACATTGCTATGTTTTACAAGTTACAACTGGGTAGTGAACTGCATTGTTAGATGTTTCTATTATTGAATCAGTGATGACCAAGTTTGTTTTGGTTTTGGATCTGATTTAAAGATAAGTTTATGAGATTGTTTTATACATCAGGACCTGAGAAGGATAATGTGGTTTGGCCAAATGGTTTCATAATAAATATTTTTGACCCTAAGCTACTTGATAGTGCAGGATGTACCTCTAATCTTTGGGTTTTTGTAGTACATATGACAAACACTTGATTTTATCCCTAGTGAGATAGCAATAGTTAAATAGCCCCTTTGATTACTTGTGGGCCATGTACTTTCATGTGGCTTGTATGTGCTTTCATATTGATGCATGTTATGAATATATATTGTAGAATATGCTATTATATGTGGTCATGTAATTTTATCATGTGCATATCATAGATATTTTTGAATCTATGGGTTACATATTTGGGATAATATAATAGTTGGAATATGAACCACCTAGTGATAGATTTGTAAGTGTTTTAAATACACTAATAAATTTATATTTAAATGGATAGATTTTTAGCCTTTTCATGTTGATCAAAAAAATGGTTTTTTAGATTTTCAAATAGATTATAGTTTAAGACTTTCTAGATTGTGATAGTTGTAAATTCACTACATGGCTTGAGGAGGTAGGTTACACTTTGGTGCATGATGATTGTGTTCCTTGTCTAGTACAAAATTTTTGTTTGTTTCGTGTTGTGGATTGTATTATTTTGAATCTGTATTTTAAATCTAATGTTGATGTCAAAAAAATCTACATATTGTTTATGTTATGTTCATTATTGATGCAAAGTTAAGTTTGTTTATATTTGGGTGACATTCATAGATGGTCCTATATTTTTCTCTAAGATGTATTCAACTAAGAAATCTAATTTATTTTATTTTTGGAATTGATTTTTATTAAATTGCTTATGTTGCAATAAATGTCCAAGGTGAAAGGCTAGAGAAATTTGTGCCAACTATCTAGTCTAAGGGTTAATGTTGAATTTTGGGATTTACATTAGAACTCAAATGAGCTACTTTGTGGAATAAGGCTTGTAAATATATCATCAAGGTTAGTTTTGAGGAATCGACTTAGCATTGTGAATTTGTTGGTGCATTGTAAGTATTGTACCATCCTAGATTGTAAGCACCTATAATTAGATGCTCAATTAGGTCACATTTCAGCATGTATGGGCTCCCACATTAATTTTTGATACTTCAACCCTGCACCACTTATCATTCCAACATCTTATTTGCAATCTCTATTCCTTAACCAAATTTTGAGATATTTGGGTGGGAATAGGTCTGCAAGGGCTACATATCCCTAAGATTTGCCTTGAAATTTAATTAAAGGGCTTGTCTCAATGGTTAAGTGAGAAATCTAAAATCCCATCGGTTTCCTTGAAGTTTTGAGCCCCAAAATGTTGTGAGAGGTATATAAACAACCTATCTCTCTTCATTTGGACATCACATCGTAAGAATTCAAGGTCTCTCCTATACATTTGCATCTAAAGCATTCTAAAGCAAATCTCAAGCATTTCAGGCATTCTCTAAATCAATCTTCTCTTTGGATCAAGATTTTTTCACACATTGAAGGCTATGTAAAGGAGTCTGTCATCAAGGAAGGAGATCATTGCATAAGCATCCAAGCATTCATTCATTGAAGTTTTCAAGTAATCTCTCTCTCTCTCTCTCCTCTCTCTCTCTCTCTCCTCTCTCTCTCTCTCTCTCCTCTCTCAATACATACGTGAATGTAAACAATCACACACATAGTCATCATCCCCCCTCCCACTAACCCTCTAATTCTCCCCTCCTCTCTCCCTCTCCTCCTCATCCCCCACTCTCCCTCTTCATCTCCCTCCCACCCACTCTCCCCCCTCCTCTTTCCCTCCCCCTCCTCTCTCCCCCTCCCCCTCCCTCCACCCTCAAACTCTACATCCCCCTCCTCTCTCCCCTACTCTCCCTCTCTCTCATGCCCTCGCCCACTCCCTCCCCCTCCTCTCCATCCCTCTCCCTCTTCTCCCCCTCCCTCTCCCTTCCTTCGCCTTCCCCCCCATCTCTCCCCATCCCCCTCTCCACCACTCTTCCTCTCCCTCCCACCTTGCCCTTCTCTCTTTTCCTCTCCTTCTCCCTCTCCCCCTCTTTCTTTTCCTCTCCCTCTCCCACTCTCTCTCCCCTCCCCTTCTCTCCCCATCCCCCTCACCACCACTCTCCCTCTTCCTCTTCCTATCTCCCCTACTCTCCCCCTCTCCCTCTTCCTCTCCCCCCCCCCCTCGGTCCCTCTCTCTTCCTCTTCCACTCCTCTCCCTCTTCCTCTCCCCCTCCCTCTGTCCCTCCCTCTTCCTCTTCCACTCCCCCTCCCCCTCCTTACTCCCTCCCTCTCCCTCTTCCTCTCCCATATCCCCCTCTCCCTCTCACCCTCTCCCTCTCAATCTCATCCACCCCTCTCTCCCCCTCCCTCTCCCTTCTCCCTCCCCATCCCCCTCTCCCCCACTCTCCCTCTTCCTCTCCCTCCCCTCCCCACCTCCCCCACTCTCCTCTTCCACTCTCCCCCTCCCCCTCCTTACTCCCTCCCTCTCCCTCTTCCTCTCACCCTCCCCCTCCTTTCTCCCTCCCCATCCCCTCTCCCCCACTCTCCCTCTTCCTCTCTTCTCATCCACCTTTGCCTCTTCCTATTCCTCTCTCTCCTACCCTCTCTCCCCACTCTCCCTCTTCCTCTCCCTCTCATCCCTCTCTCCCCCAAACTCCCTCTCCCTCTCCCTTCTCTCCCTCCCTCTCCCTCTTCCTCTCTCTCTCACCCTCTCTCCCCTCCCCCTCTATCTATTCCTCTCCCCCTCCCTCTCCCTTTGCATCTTCCTCTCCCCTATTCCCATCCATATCCCTCCCCTCCCCATCCCCCACTCTCCCTCTCTCTCATGCCCTCCCCCTCTTCCTCTCCCCATCCCCCACTCTCCCTCTCTCTCATGTCGTCCTCCACTCCCTGCCCCTCCTCTCTCCATCCCTCTCCCTCTTCTTCTCCCCCTCCCTCTCCCTGCCTTCACCTTCACCCTCATCTCTCCCCACCCCCCTCTTCACCACTCTTCCTCTCCCTCCCACCTTCCCCTTCTCTGTTTTCCTCTCCCCCCCTCTCCCCCTCTTTATTTTCATCTCCCTTTCCCACTCTACCTCCCCTCCCCATCTCTCCCCATCCCCCTCACCACCACTCTCCCTCTCCCCCCACTCTCCCCCTTCCCGTCCTTTCCCCCTCCCTCTCCCTCTTCCTCTCCCCCTCCCTCTGTCCCTCTCTCTTCCTCTTCCACTCTCTCCCTCCCCCTCCTTACTCCCTCCCTCTCCCTCTTCCTCTCTCATATCCCCCTCCCTCTCTCGCCCTCTCCCTCTCACCCTCACCCTCTCCATCTCATCCACCTCTCTCTCCCCCTCCCTCTCACTTCTCCCTCCCCATCCCCCTCTCCCCCACTCTCCCTCTTCCTCTCCCTCCCCTCCCCATCTCCCCCACTCTCCCTCTTCCTCTTCCTCTCCCCCTCCCTATGTCCCTCTCTTCCTCTTCCACTCTCCCCTCCCCCTCCTTACTCCCTCCCTCTCCCTCTTCCTCTCCCATATCCCCCTCCCTCTCTCGCCCTCTCCCTCTCCATCTCATCCACCTCTCTCTCCCCCTCCCTTCTACCTCCCCATCCCCCTCTCCCCCTCTCTCCCTCTCCTCTTTCTCTCCCTCCCCTCCCCATCTCCCCCACTCTCCCTCTTCCTCTCCCTGCCCTCCCCATCTCCATCTATCCCACTCTCCTCTTCCACTCTCCCCGTCCCCCTCCTTACTCCCTCCCTCTCCCTCTTCCTCTCACCCTCCCCCTCCTTTCTCCCTCCCTCTCCCTCTCCCTTCTCCATCCCCTCCCCATCTCTCCCCATCCCCCTCACCACCACTCTCCCTCTCCCCCTCCCCCTCCTTTCCCCCTCCCTTTCCCTCTTCCTCTCCCCCTCCCTCTATCCCTCTCTCTTCCTATTCCACTATCCCCCTCCCTCTTCCTCTCCCATATCCCCCTCCCTCTCTCGCCCTCTCCCTCTCACCCTCTCCCTCTCCATCTCATCCACCTCTCTCTCCCCCTCCCTCTCCCTTCTCCCTCCCCATCCCCCTCTCCCCCACTCTCCCTCTTCCTCTCCCTCCCCTCCCCATCTCCCCCACTCTCCCTCTTCCTCTTCCTCTCCCCCTCACTCTGTCCCTCTCTCTTCCTCTTCCACTCTCTCCCTCCCCCTCCTTAATCCCTCCCACTCCCTCTTCCTCTCCCTCTCACCCTCTCCCTCTTCCTCTCCCATATCCCCCTCCCTCTCTCGCCCTCTCGCCCTCTCCCTCTCACCCTCTCCCTCTCCATCTCATCCACCTCTCTCCCCCTCCCTCTCCCTTCTCCCTCCCCATCCCCCTCTCCCCCACTCTCCCTCTTCCTATTCCTCTCTCTCCTACCCTCTCTCCCCCAAACTCCCTCTCCCTCTCCCTTCTCCCTCCCCATCCCCCTCTCCCCCACTCTCCCTCTTCCTCTCCCTATTCCTCTCTCTCCCGCCCTCTCTCCCCTCCCTCCATCTCCCTCTTCCTCTCCCACTCTCCCTCCTCTCCCCCTCCCCCACTCTCCCTCTCTCATGCACTCCCCCACTCCCTCCCCATCCTCTCTCCGTCCCTCTCTCTCTTCTTCTCCCCATTCCCCACTCTCCCTCTCTCTCATGTCGTCCCCTACTCCCTCCCCCTCCTCTCTCCATCCCTTTCCCTCTTCTTCTCCCCCTCTCTCTCCCTACCTTTACCTTCCCCCTCATCTCTCCCCATCCCCCTCTCCACCACTCTTCCTCTTCCTCCCACCTTCCCCTTCTCTCTTTTCCTCTCCCTCTCCCTCTCCCCCTCTTTCTTTTCATCTCCCTCTCCGACTCTCCCTCCCCTCCCCATCTCTCCGCATTCCCCTCATCACCACTCTCCCTCTTCCTCTTCCTCTCTCCCCCTCCCCCTCCTTTCCCTCTTCCTCTCCCCCTCCCTCTCTCCCCCAAACTCCCCCTCCCTCTCCCTCTTCCTCTCCCATATCCCCCTCCCTCTCTTGCCCTCTCCCTCTTCCTATCCCCCCTCCCCCTCCCTCTCCCTTCCCATCCCCTGCTCCCCCACTCTCCCTCTTCTTCCCCTCCCCATCTCCATCTCGCCCACTCTCCCTCTTCCTCTCCCTCCCCTCCACATCTTCATCTCTCCCACTCTCCTCTTCCACTCTCCCTCCTTACTCCATCCCTCTTCCTCTCCCCCTCCTTTCTCCATCTTCCTCTCCACCTCCCTCTCCCTCTCCATCTCATCCACCTCTCTCTCCCGCCCTCTCCCTCTCCCCCTCCCTCTCCCTCTCCCTTCTCCCTCCCCATCCCCCTCTCCCCACTCTCCCTCTTCCTCTCCCTCCCCTCCCCATCTCCATCTCCCCCACTCTCCCTCTCCCTCTCCCTCCCCTCCCCTCCCCATCTCTGTCTATCCCACTCTCCCCCTCCCCCTCCTTACTCCCTCCCTCTCCCTCTTCCTCTCACCATCCCCCTCCCTCTCCCTCTTCTTCTCCCATATCCCCCTCCAGCTCTCCCTCTCACCCTCTCATCCACCTCTCCCTCTTCCTATCCCTCTCTCCCCATCCCCCTCCCTCACCCTCTCCCTACTCCCTCCCTCTTCCTCTCCCCCTCCTTTCTCCCTCCCTCTCCCTCTTCCTCTCCCTCTCCCTCTCACCCTCTCCCTCTCCATCTCATCCACCTCTCTCTCCATCCCCCACTCTCCCCCACTCACTCTTCCTCTCCCTCCCTCTCTCCCCATCCCCCTCTCTCTCCCTCCCCATCCCCCTCTCTCTCCCTCCCCATCCCCCTCTCCCCCACTCCCCCTCTTCCTCTCCCTCCCCTCCCCATCTTCATCTCCCCCGCCACTCTCCCTCCCTCTCCCTCTTCCTCTCCCCATCCCCCTCTCCACCACTCTTCCTCTCCCTCCCACCTTCCCCTTCTCTCTTTTCCTCTCCCTCTCCCACTCTTCCTCTCCTCCCCATCTCTCCCCATCCCCCTCACCACCACTCTTCCTCTCTCCCCCTCCCCCTCCTTTCTCCCTCCCTCTCCCTCTTCCTCTCCCCCTCCCTTCACCTCCCCCCTTGAACTCTCCCTCCACCCCTCCCCCTCTCTCTCTCTCCTTCTCCCTCTTCCTCTTCCACTCTCCCCCTCCCCCTCCCCCTCCTTACTCCCTCCCTCTCCCTCTCCCTCTCCTCTCCCTCCGCCCTCCCCGTCGAACTCTCCCTCCACCCCTCCCTCTCTCCCCCAAACTCCCCCTCCCCCTCCCTCTTCCTCTCTCCCTCCCTCTCTCCCCCAAACTTCCCCTCCCTCTCCCTCTTCCTCTCCCATATCCCCCTCCCTCTTTCACCCTCTCCCTCTCCATCTCATCCACCTCTCCCTCTTCCTAACCCTCTCTCACCCTTCCCCTCTATCTTTTCCTCTCCCTCTCCCTCTCCCCAATCTAGAAGCACCAAAATATATGCAATTTTAAGGAAATTCTCAAAGGAATGAAGTATAAGAAAGATGCTAAGATTAGGTGAAATACATAATTTATAGAAATATTTATTTGTTCATGTAGCCTTGTCAACAAATTTTGTAGTGCATGTTGTGCTTTTCTAATTAACAACTGAAATTTAAAAAAACAATATTAAGTAAACATTAACATTCACATGGAAAAATATAATTAACAACTGAAATTTTAAAAACAATATTAAGTAAACATTAACATCCACAAAGATAAATGCAAGCAAATGAAAAAAAATAAAAGAAAATTGAGCATTCCAACCATTCATTTAAGTAGTTGATACAAAGTGATTGAACTGCATCAAAACCATACATGATAATTTTATAACACCAATAATAAATAAATCATAAGAATAGAAACAGTAGAGTAAAAAATAAACTTATCTAAATTTAAATATCTGATTTCATTGTCTAAACCTAAACTTTAATATTAACAGACATTAATAGGAATAATATGAAATTGCTCTTTTATTACAGACAATTTTTTATTAAAGAAGATTGTTCAATATTTTTCTAGTTAACATATTGTCTACTATATTTTTTTAAATCATAGAAATAGCTGGCAAGTCGGAAAAATGTATAAAATATCAATTTTTTAGATGAATAGCAGGCCAGCGATAGGTAAACAAAATTCTAGATCAAAATATCAAAACAATCACAAAACTAGAACTAGTGGTATGATTTGGATCCTAAAAATAAATTGGTTGGTTTGATCTAAAATTAATGATATGGTCAATAATTATTGTAAAATATTTAATTCAATCCCACTATTTTTCGGTAATAAAATAAAAATTCTATTTGGCTGGAAGACATTTATATCTGAATTCCTTAAATTCTATATCTGAATTCCTTAAATTCTATGATATGTTTTAGAGGTATGTTTTAGAGGTATTGGTATTCAAGTCTATCTACAAGTGTTTTCCTCGTAACAGCTGGTAATTCAATCCCACTATTTTTTTGGTAATAAAATAAAAATTCTATTTGACTAGAAGACATTTATATCTGAACCAAGAAATAAAAATTCTATTTGGCTTTCTTAATTTCTTAAATTCTATGATATGTTTTAGAGGTATTGGTATTCAAGTAATAGCTGGTAAATCAATCCCACTATTTTTTTTGGTAATAAAATAAAAATTCTATTTGGCTGGAAGACATTTATATCTGAATTTATTATTCTATGATATGTTTTAGAGGTATTGGTATTAAGTCTACCTGCAAGTGTTTTCCTCTGTTGTTCATAACAGTTGGTACAGGCAATATCATTCTTGAAGTGTTTTCCTCTGTTGTTCATAACAGCTGATACAGGCAACATCATTTTTGAAGTAATTTCTAGAAATCTAGTAGAATTATGAAGTTAAAATAGATGAAGTAAACCAAGAATAATGTTGTCCTGTACAACCACCTGATAAAGCTATAGAATATTTTTGCAATCGGACTTGTAGTAGTAACTTTTAAAGATTCTCTAACTAGTGATAAAATAGATGAACTAAACCAAGAATAATGTTGTCCTGTATAGCCACCTGATTTTCTTTTAAAACAAGGTAAGATAAACATTTAGATAAAACAGTGAACAAAAAAAAATTTAAACAAAGAATCCAAATTCACATGCCATGAAAAGCATAAGCATAGCTTGAACACAAGATTTCAAGAACTTCTTTCTTACACATAGGGACTGAACCACTATTTTGGTCTATCAAGAGTGATAGATTGCAATATTTTCCTTTGCAATATGATACTTAACACAAAAAAGTTTCCCAGGGTTTCCTTATTCTACTCGAAAGAGGTAGCACTTACCAAATCCCCCTCTTCTACTCTACTGGAAAGAGGTAGCACTTACCAAAACCCCTTGATTAGGCTACCAACCCAATGTATGCAGTTAGAGTAAGATAAGAGTGGAAATTGCTTATAACTCTCAACAACAATTTCTTATACTAACTCTTAAGGCTATTAAGGTCTTTGACTGAAGATCACTATTTTTTTTGCGGCATAGACAAGGCACAAGAGCTAATCGACTCAAATTTTCATACAAAAATGTAATAACTTTATGTCATAAAGTATAGGATGATTTAATAATATAGTCAAGAGTAAGGGTATCAAAAGTTCGTGACATTGTGATGAAATGATTGCTAAATACAAGTACACTGTATAATATGAAAGAGGAATGCATTATCGGTTCGCAGGCTTTGTTCTTTCATGAAGGTGAGTATTTAAAGGTGAGGAGAATGGTTCAGAGTTCACTGTTTCCTGAGGCTATCAGAAACATAGTTCCCCACATCAAGACCATTGCCCTTGATGCCTTAAGTCATGGGAAGGAAAGACTATCAATATGTTTCAGGAAATGAAAAGGATAAGTAAGTTGAAGAATCTCCTAAGTTTACACAAATCTTAATGTGGGACTCCTTTCCATTTTTGGTCAGCATCAACTTTTCGACAAGGAAGATGTGAAGAGATCATACTACATGGTCGATAGTGGATATAACTCCATGCCTGTTAATCTCCCTTGAACTCTTTACCACAAAGCAATGAAGGTTGGCAAGCTCACGTTTATGAATAAAATAAGAAAAAAGTGCATACCATATTCATCTTCATCATTTTAATCTTGGTCTCGTCTGATTTCAGGCCAGGAGACATTTGGGTGAAGTTCTTAGCAAATTAAGAGCAGAACGAAGGGCCAAAAAGATTTCAATGTTCATGCAATGATTTGCTTGGCAATCTGTTGGATTCAACAGATGAAATGGTTTCGAGCCACTCAAAGACAATCAGATTGCCGATAACATCATCGGCCTAATTTTTGCAGCTCAGGATATGACAGCAAGTGTTTTAACGTGGATTTGTTTAATATCTCAGGGATTATCCTCGCCTTCTCGAAGCCGTCACTGTACGCAAAATCCAATCTTTTTTACTTCCAAAATTTGTAGATTACTCCAATTATAAAATGCATGTATTGAACAGAGATTTGGGTTACAGGCGGAGCAAGAAGCCATCCGGGAGGCTAAATGCAGAGGGGAGAAATCGTTAACATAGGCTGATACAAGGAAAATGCATTTGACATCAAGAGTAAGCAAGAAATTTTGATATTTTAATGTTTTAGAGTCCCCTCATATTATCAAGAAAGCATTTTACTTATTTATTCACTATGTTCTAGAATCTACTAATATTCACTTTTCTAATAACGGTTTGCCCAGGTAATTCAACAGACTTTAAGAATTGCTTCAATTATATCATTTACTTTCAGGGAAGCAGTTCAAGACGTAGAGTATAAAGGCAAGCCTTCCAATACCCTTCATCATCAAAGTTGTCGTTACAGCCTTTAATTTATTGTGTCAACCATTGAAAACTCTAGTTTTATTTGGTTTCTGTCGTTGTCTAACAACAGGTTTTTTAATTCCAAAGTGATGCCTCTCTTCAGAAATATCCACCACTCGGAAGTGTTCACAGATCCTCACAAATTGGATCCTTCTCAATTCGAGGTCCCTTTTATTTTTAACATCATATATTACAAATGATTTATTTTTGGGTTTGACTGCGTGACTTTGTATCAAATTTTATAATCTATTGTTTAGATTCGATGATGTAGACTACCAAACTCTATAATCTATCTTTATGGAAGATCAAATTCCATAATCTATCAACGTTGTGTATCAAACTCCATAACCTATAACCTATCATGACAGATCATGAAATTTGATCTAAAACATCAAAAAACTGACTCACCTCAACTTCAGAAATAATTCATATCAATATTATAGAAATTATATTCAGGACTACAAATATACAAGTTTGTTCTTTAATTTATGAGCTATGATATGAATATGATTGCCAATATTATAGAAATTATATTCAGGACTACAAATATACAAATTTGTTCTTTAATTTGTGAATATGATTGTTTGAATTGTCATTTTAGATCAAATTGTTGTAGCTTCTTAATTAGATTGTGTAAGAGTTATTTAAATCAATATTATTACACTCTTTTATCCATCATCAGGATAATAGAGAGCTAAATGAACAAGGAAATTTATTTTCGCTCTATACTATCCCTATACTAAATCATGAAACGTAATTCTGAATGATGCAAAAATACGTAATTTAGAATGGCCACCGTCAATTGCAGGATTTGTCTAATAGCGAGGCCCAAAACATCTGGATATAAGACAGATATAGAGTTAATTTCAGGGAAAAATTACTATTGTAATAAGGCACTATGAAATACTAACCTAAAATCTGTGTGCTGAATCAATTCAACACATGCCCTAAGGCTAGGACTGCATAAACAAATTGGGGTAAATTATAATTGGGGTATTTGTTTGTTTCTGGTCCATAGACAACTAAAACTTCACCTTCAAATGCAAGCCCATTCCGTTGTCTACAGAGATCAATATTGAACGTACATGTTGTGTTGTTGAGGTCAGATTGCAAGAGAAAAGCATGTAGCTACAAAGAGTTTAGGGTGTAAGAATTTGCCAAGGAGGGGCGATGTGAATTTGTGTATGTGGGAAAACTATGGTGGAACGATAGAAACGATTTGAACGAGACTTGCTAAGAGTGGGCATTGTTGCATCTAGCAGCTTAAAGAGGCCAAAATTGATAGAGGAAAACATGTCATAGAAAGTTTCACGAGGGCAGAGAAACCTATTAGATGCAGCAAACAAAGGAGTTCTTTTTGGGTGAATTGTTGATGTTTGATGTTATATGCTTACGCAGGTCTGTTTTTTCTCTACTCTGTTTTCTTGTAGGCATATGTAACTCAAGATGATACTCTCATTGGGACTTCAACTATGAGAGAAACCATGTCATACTCTGCTCATTTAAGACTGCTTGATACTCTCATTGGGACCTTAACTATGAGAGAAACCGTAGCACACTCTGCTCATTTAAGACTCCCTGATAAAATGCCCTGGTCAGAGAAAATCTGCACTAGTAGAGTCTACACTTGTAGAAATGGGTCTTCAAGAATGTGCCAACACTCCCATATGAGAGTGTTGGGCCAAAGAGAAGAGTGAGACCAAACACATTCTTATGAATGATGATCCAACGATTTTTTTTATTGAGACTGTTCTTTATATACATACTTACGTTACATAAGGAAATAATCTTGATATTATTTAAAATTTAATTATATTATATAAATCAAAACTAATTATCATATATGAAATAATAGTACACATATTAACAAGGGAAAAAGTGTGGAGAAAACTCACACAAAATAGAAACAAATACCACACCTTTAGACAGCTAAAACTATTATTTTCAAATATATTTTTCCCTAGATAGAATTTACTTATTTAAAATCCTTCATATGAAATTCATCTGAACCTGGACACGTTCACAGCATAATGGTTGACAAGAGCCAGATTAAAATAACTAACATTTCTTCTAGTTTCGATGAGGAGTTTAATTAATAACTTTTGATTGGAGAACAAAAATTGAAGGGAGACTTAAACACTAAGCATCACGGCAAACCCACAAAAGGAAAAAAAAAGCATGTAAAATACTGTAAACAATGTGATTATTATGGAACTGATATGTTTTAGAAACCCCTCCAAATCCATTTATTTCTTGCCTTGCATCCCATGACGATGTTGTCATGATTTTAAACTTCAATAATTTTCTAGGAAGCTAGAGATTGTTTTTGTGATTGCTAAAGGTAACAAATTCAAAAAATACAATAACATTTCATACCTCTTGATGCACAAACTTTGAATGAGAAGAGCTGAGAAACCCAGAGGAAGTCCAAAGCGCTCAATCTTGCAACTGAAACCACTGCCAAGAGAAGCATGGAAATGTTTGAAAAGAAAACCCTAAATGCTCCTAATATTTGCAAACCACAATAGGGAAAGCAGACAAGAAATACCGGAGAAGGAGGAGGAATGTGAGAGAATTCATACCGTCAGCAAACTCACACGATCTGTTGCAGGCGGAATGTTTGCAGGGGAAAAAGTGGTTGCAGGCGGAATGTTTGCAGGGGAAAAAGTGGTTGCAGGCGGAATGTTTTTTAAATGCATCCCTGTTTCTGCCCTCTGGAGCTTACCGTGAATTACCAAGCTTTAAATAGATAAGAGAAACCGAGCTTTTTGTTTTTTTAATAGTAATAAAATTAAAAAAACAAATTTAAAAAAAAAACCAAAAAACAAATAAAACAAGGCCGTTATATTAAAACAGATGAAACATGCGTTTATTCATTCGTGTGTTTTCTTCATGTTTTTTTGGTCATTTAGGAATGGGACACAATATTTAGTATTAATTAAGTCATTTTTTATTTTTTTTAAATGTTGTACAAAAAAGTACATTTATCAATAATTTTTACTTAGATAATATTTAATAGTAATTCTTAAAAAAATTAAAAAATATATAAAAGTATCTACACATTTAATAATAAAATTTTGAATATGATATTTGAAATGAAATGCAAGTAAGCAATAAACTATTTTTCTTCTAATCTCTATATTATATGAAAATAAGTAAAAAAATTATACTTTTAATTAACTAGTTATATTCATCTAGACAAAATCTTGAATGAGTATGAAAGAAACTAAATATTTTAGTAACACTTTTTTTTAAAATTGTTTAAATGGTAAGTTTTTATATCATAAATAAGATGCAATGAGTGCTAAGTGTTCCATTCATTCTCATGAGAGATGGATTCTTGTGAACTACTAATCATGAAGCATGGGTCAATGAGTTTGACTCAAAAAAAAAAACTACATAGTTGAATCCTAATAGCAATATCAGAAGTCAAATTATATTAAAAATAGTTGAATGAAAAAATATGTGTGGGTAGTTGAATGTTGGAAGACAAGCCTACAAATAGGATATGTGAATTTGAGTCATTAGAGATGAATTCAAGGTAGAGGGACCTATGGATGGAGGTCATCAATAGGACATGCTTAAGAAAGAAGGCCCTCCTTTTGCTAGGTGAATAGACAAGGAATTGAGGAGCTTGATAATTGGTGGGGTTCTAAGGAAGAGAATATGTTTTGCAATGAAATGTCAAATGTATTGCACTAATTTGAAGTTAGGGATGTGGCTAATCAACTCTTTTTGAACAATTAATTTAAATAAAAGTTTTACATCAAGAGTGAGCCTTGAGGGAAAGAGTTTGTAATATTTATTAGATTTGGATGACTAATACAATGAAGGCATTTTAGGGAGGTTACACATGATAGGGTTTGAACTGTAGTCCCACTATTTCTTTTCATTTTTGCTCACTATGCTAGTCACAATGAAACTTGGAGCTATTGGGGAGGGAGATTGGAGGTTGTGGGATGTGCAAAGGGAAATTTTTGGGGGTTTTCTCTATGTTCAGAGTGTCATTTTGGTGTGACACCACAATAGATGGAGGTGTTTTTTTTTCTACAAGGTGTGGGGTGGTTTTATCAAGTCCTCAGGCTATGACAAAGGGTTTTTACTCTCTCAAGATAGTCCCTATTTTTTCAAGATGTGGTATTAGGATTTCATTAATACTCTATGGGGCATGATATTGGAGGAAATTTTTTGAACAAGGCTTTGCATGTGGAGGGGTACATGAAGAGCAGAAATTCTAAGGTCCAAAAAGTTGATGGTTTCTTGGAAATAAGACAGGATAGATTGATTCTAATGATTCAACTAGATCTAGTTGTGAAAGATATAAATTACTTAAGGATTCGTGCTTTAATTTTCAAGTTCTTAGGAATTCATGTTTATTTTCCCTTCCTAGAGTTGTGGGTTCATTGGACCTAGAACCCTGAAGGGGATTTATAGATCATGATATCAACTAATGGCTACTTCACATTGGTTTTCTCTTGTCAAGTAGATCATAATAAGGCCTTTGAAGGTGGTCCTTATTTTCACAATCAAGTGGATCTATTCATCAAGTTTTGGCACATTGGATTTTATCTGAATAAGGAGCTCCCATCTAGGGTCCTAGTGTGGGTAAGACTTCCTTGGCTCCTGTTGGAGTTCTGGCCACATGATATCCTATATATGATAGCATAAATTTTGGTAATGTTGGTTCTCTTTCATTGTATATGATGAATAAAATGGTGATTTCTTGAGCTCATATCTATGTTGAACTTGATTTGAATAAACCATTACACAACACAATGGAAATTTGGGTTGGCTTCACCTCATGGGTGCAACATCTCAATTGTGAAGCTCTACCTTTAAAATGTCATATATGTCATGAGTATGGACATATGTGGAAAAAATGTGTGAACACTAGTTCTAGAGGGCCTCCTTCAAGAGATGCTCCATCCAATAAAATCTTGCATGTGTAACCAATGAAGAACAAAGGGTGGACACAAGTGATAGAAGGAGAAAATGATAAAGAAGGATTTACTTCAAACCTTAAATATGAATAAAGGGTTGAAGAGAACACTCTAGGACAACTAGTCTGAGATTATTTTTAACATGTTTGACAACCTAGAATATTTTGTTAAAATTTTGATGAACCCAAAAGGTGTGCATGCAAGTACAAAGCTATTGGAGTTAGAATAGATGGAGGCTGGGGTGGTTGAGAATCAAATTAATTTGCAAGGGGAGGACACGGTGGCTCAAAAGGAAATTGATCAAATCATAGGTGATATGTGCGATTTGGGTATGTACAAAACAAATGAAACACTCAAGGATATGTTGTTGGCTATTACATCCTGTTGGTTAACAGTTTGTCCTCCCTTTAGATTTATAATCTTTGACTCTTCTTAACACCCAAGGTGAGAGAAACAAAAGGATGTTCACCAACAAATGGTTCAGTGTAAGTCATCTATCACTGCCCTCTGAATTGACAGGTACAGCTCCCTGATTGTGTTTGATATGCAATGAATGTGTTTTTATTGATCATCAGATTATTTCTTATAGGAATTAACCAAATTGTTTGTAGGCACAAACAATTCAGGCAGAGAAAGAGTGGATAACCTATAATCCCCAATGGAATGTTGATCACAAATTATCATGAAGTCTATCTTCTAACCTAAATCTATCTACTCTAAGAATGCATATCCTACTAAGGAGAATAGAAGCAGAATTATACATGGACAGTAAATGGAATTACTTATACTGCAATTACTAACATGAAATGGAATCCAAGCAGGAATCACAGTTCCATATACAATTGTACTTTCTATTCAGATGCATTTAAATAACTAGATGAATAGGAGAAGAATCATACATGAAAGGTAAATAGAATTACTTTCACTGCAATTACCAACATGAAATGGAATCCAGTAAGCAACTACAGCTTCACATATAACTGTTATGTCTATTCAAATGCAAATGAACCACTACTGGCACAACAAACATGAAGTAAAGCTTAGCAAATAGAATTACTCTGCTCCAATAAAAGTGTGCCAACCCTTACATTGATTTTCTTAGCAGTATATATAGAGTTTACAAACAATGCTTGCAGCTGTTGGAAAAGTTCCAACTTCCAGAATATAGAAAGACAAGGCACAAGGAGGAGACATTTTCGACAAAAGAATTTGAAAAGTCACCACAGATGTAGAAATAGTGGAAGACATAAGGACAATGAGCATCTATAGAGCCAAAATCCATTGGGCTTTTCGGAGTGGAATCATCTTTCAACAATAGTCAATCGGTTATACCACTACATCCAACCCTTTTCAAATAGTTCAAAAATACTTAGCATGACCTTATCTGACATAAGGGCTTTATCATCACTACCACCTGTGGCAACCCTTGGTGCATCTTCTGGACCTCGAGCTATAGCATACAACATTTTTAGCATTGTATTCTTCCTTCTTTTCCTACCCATGACCTCAGTCGACAGGTCGATAACACTGTGTTGATAATCCGTTGATCTTAGTCACCTTCAATGTTCCATTGGATTATATTATCTTTATTCCCTTTAAGTCTCAGGTCCCACTTGATAAGTTTCTCATCGGACGGTAGTCGCATGATCGCAAGAGGAAAGAATATTCCTCGCGATCATGTGCCAGCTGTAGATCCCCCGCATCCGACAGAACTCAACACTAGCCGGGTCCACAGGACAGGTGGCAGTCGACCGCAATCCTACTGCACTTTAATATGCCTGAAGACTTAGAAAATCGGCCCCACCTAGACACGTGGAAGGATCCCGCTTAGTCGCAAAGCATCTTCCACACCATAGCGACTAAGCGACTACCATTGATTTAGTATCTACAACTCTTTTGGTCCCACGGGTACATGTCAATATCCCGCTAAGTCGTTAAGCATCTTTGGTGACTTACGTTGTCACATGATCGCATAGCAATATTTTAATCCATGCGATCATGCGACCGCTTTATCATTGGCGCATGAAATAATATTTAATACTATCCTCGTTGGGCTTGGACTTATAACTTTTCATTATCGCATCTGCGCTGTTAGCATACGTGGGTCCCAGTAGAGCGCATTCACCTGCCCGAACTCCATTGTCGCATGATCGCATGGCATTATTTTATTCCTTGTGATCATGCGACTGCTCTATGATTGGTGCACATGGGTCTAGCGGAGCATATTTTATTTAACCTTCACTCGGTGACTTATGTTGTCGCATGATCACATGACATTTTTAATCTCTTGCGATCATGTGACCGCTCTATCATTCATAACATGGAAAGCACCAACTTTATCAACTGTGGAAAATGCATTGGATAGATGTGCATTCTGCTCTACAACACCACATCCGATTGCAATAATCATCCATATGTTTATCACTGTGATGGAAATCAATCACATCTTTAGGCAATTATAATTTGTCACCGAGTCGTTCATGACTACACACACTGTCCCTCGATTCCATTATAATTCAACATAGACTCATTGCCATTTTTTTTTATTGTTGTAATCAGTGGATTCATCCAATTGACCGAACTGGTCAATCAAACTATAAATAATGAATTTCAATGGTTATAATCAATGGATCCATCCAACTACATTAGAGACTAATCAAAAGAGAGGATTGAGTTCCCTTTTCATTATAACCAGATTAAACCTTGCTCAAAGACTTCAAATGATCTTAAATATAATCCACTTCATGACTGTCCAAGTTATGCTTCTGAGAGTTGAATCAAAGTAGTAGATATCATGTTGACACATGTTTGATGTTAGGATCAAAAATGTGTTCTTCCCAAGTAAACACCTTTATATCTTGGGCCTGTGGATAATACTATCATGTGAGATGCAACTGAGATGACATCCATAACTTTAATTTCCCATTCTTCAATCTTTTAGGACAATATCTTGAGATCCTCTTAACACTATCCTATGGAGTAAAATTTGAACATTTCAATGCTGGCCTTGTCAATGTATCATCCATATGAAGAATCTTCTCTGGTTCTTTTGAATATCTGAAACTTATGACTCCCAAACATCATTCCATCTGCTGAAAAAGATCATCAATAGGAGCACCAAGTCTTTTCCAGGTTAGGATCTACAACCTACCCAGAATGAAGAGATTTTAACACAACCCACCCGACTTGAAGCAAGGAACAATTGCAGGGATACCCGGTAAAGACCTCCTATCCTAGAGAGAAGCTAGACCTAGACACTAACAAAACAGACCTGACTTGACTCTGACATTGTCAAAAAATGGGTGACTGAAAGTCAGGCAACACATCCCTACCACCTAAAGTGGGTGACAGTAATCCAAGGGTTGGTAGTAAAACACAACCCATTCTTGGTTTGAACAAAATAATTTAAAAAAGAATAGCCTAGAGATCTACTAATATTGTAAGAAAAAAATATCAAGAGAATAATAAATTGATAGAAGACAATTTAGTGGAATCATGGGTTGTTGAGAACATTGATTCCTACTTTTCCAACTCTTCAAAATGATAATTTTTCATGAGTGAAAGGGGGTTGAAAAATATTTCATGAGGTAATTTACTAGAGTTCATTCTCCAGGTGTGATAATTATACATGAATTTAAGTAATTTGTGGAAGGCACTGCTAACATTGCTCCCAAACTCTAGTCGAGGGGAAATTGAAAGATCGTTGGTTCCAAAGGAAATTTTGAAGGGATTTCTTTCCTATGGAATCTTCCTAAGCTCATCCCTTATAGGTGTCTATGTAAAAATTGTACCTAGCTGTGGACACAACACTTCAGTAAAACATTAGAGGTTAGCAAAATTGAAATTTGCAACGAAAATGAAACTAAGCTAACCAGGCGATTTACTACCTTCTAGTAGGTGCGAGTATAGTATTCTTAGATTAGACTGAGATTAGTGACAATGCAACACCTAAACAAAGGATTTAAATGATTGAAAGCAATGAATATGAAATGCAAATTAATCTATATTTTTGGTATTTTCGATGCAAGAAGATAAAAAATTGGATATGAATCTAATCTAGATGAATGAAAGTGATATGCAAATTGATCTAAGATGATATGCTAAATGCTCAAAACAATAACAAAAATCTCACAATAGCCTTGATTCGCAAAAGTTGATTCTTTAGATGCAAATTCACCAAAGTAAGGATGCAATTTCAAGGATTGTTTTATGAAGAGCTAAGCCTTGATTTTATAGAAATCCAGGGCTTGAGGATGCATTGAGAAAAACCATAAATCACTCTTGATAAACTCAGGTTGATTTTTGAGTTAACAAGAAATCAGAATTAATTAACTCACCAAAATCATGCAAGAACAACTTTTTGACTAAAATTAAAAGTTTAGATCAGCTTTTAACTCAAAATAGATGTTGAGTTTCAAAAAGATAACAACTTGAATCGATTTTCTGATTTAAAGTTTAACTGCTCTTTGAATGTGCATAGATAATTATGAATTAATTAAATAAATAAAGTGATTTATCTTCAACTTAACAACTGATTTTAAATTAAAAATAACTGATTTATGGTTAATTTAATTATTAAATCAAACTTTTATTCAAAACTATATCATTTAATTTGACAATTAAATTTAATCAATTAAATAAGAATTCAATTGATTATTTCTAGCAATTTTAATTTTATTGTCAAAATTAAATAACATAAATTACGAATAAATAGAATTAAATCTAATTAAATAATTGAGTGGCAGAATTAAATTAATTAATTAAATATTCAACATATTCAATTAATCAACTTTAGGATAAATAATGACATTTATCGCCAAATAATTATTAAATTAAAGATAATTATGATAAATTAGGAATATTCAAGGAATATTCCCCGATGTAGAATTAGGATAAAATCAATTAGGGTTTTGATAAATTGATGTGCAGATGTGCCTTAGGTTAGGACTTTGATGTCGATTTCCATCGAATTGTTGATGTAGAAGGTCAATGAATCTATAGCCCATTTTTGGGGTATTACATTTTGCCCCTCTAATTACTGTGTGAAGCACAGTGGTTCAAAGATTAATCTATTTTTTATATTGAAACTGATTTGAGAGATGAACCGATTCCAAGACAGAAACTGATTGAAAGATTTAAAAATGTTGATTCAAGTCCTGATTGACCAAGAACCGAGATGATGTTAACTATAACAACAATGAACCGGTGATTATGAAAAAGTATCAAAACACCTAATTCTGAACCTTATGATTATGAAGAAGTGAGTGACCTAATTCTAGACCTGATTGTCCAAAGGAATTGTAATGGTATCACATCTGAACCCTTCAGTTATGAAGAACCAAGGAAATAATACTAATGAACCAATGGTTACAAAAAGTTGATACAATTTACAAGATAGATTAGGATACTAGATTGATATGAATCTTGATGAATCTGATATGCCCCAAGCGATGTGCCCCAAGCGACGAGGACTTTTGATAAATCAGCAACTAGATGTGGTTGTTGTCTTGATCATTGAGGAAAGAAATTTGATTTACAGATTTGATTAATGTGCAATACCATGCCCCCCTTCGGGATGAAAATCAAAATCTGACAAAAAAAGTCAGAATGAAATAGTTTACAAGCATGTTAATTGATTTGAGAAGTGGTTGTACATGTCCGAAAATGCATTCTGCGTCATTTAGAGATCCTGGAGAACAATTTTGACTAGGTTTGACCATGAGTTGACCATGGTTGACCAAGTTAAAATTTGAATAGTTTGATGTAAGATAATCAATTAAGTTGAATTCTGGATTTCTGTAATGTTTGAAGGTCAATTATGCAAGTAGTTGACAATATGAACGATCTCAAATTTTGATTTTGATCTCGAAAATGGATTCTACTTGTTATTTTGTTGGAGGGACCTTCATACAATGCTCAGTCCTTGTGTCATGTTGAGCGTAGTTTTGGAGAACCATTAAGCATCAAGCTGATGTGTAAATCATGAGATAAATGCAATCATGCCAAATGCAAAGTGAAATGCAAAATGAAATATAGACCTAGGACCTAGAACTTAGTCACTGATCATGTGTCGGTCTTTTTCATCACTGAATTTTTAGGTAACTAGATAAATCAATACAATGTCCACTAGTTAGGAAACTATGAATCTATGAATATTGATTTTGCGCCAAAGTAAATACAATGCCCACTGGCTAAACAACCATGGACATATGAATATTGATTTTGTTTTCGGAATGTCAGATTAGATATAAGCACCAAGGCATAAACACCAGGATGACCTGAATATCATGTCCATTTTGATATAGCAATTTGTATAAGCATAAAAACATAAACATTGGGATGACCATAATACGCCTTGAGCTTCAAACGCATCAAGCAATCAAGAGATCACTCTGAATCCATTGTGAATTACCCGTAGTGACCCTTTATCATTCAAATCCTTAGGTAAGATCGCATTTCATAGTAGGAGTAAGAAATTAGTCAAAAAGATAATAGCAAAATATCAAACTCCCTTTAATTTTCTAGGTATCAATGATCAAGGTACTCATGGCCATCCAATACGAGATGGAGGCTCTTACAGACGGACACCATTTCAATCCAGATTTTCCAAAGTTGTTAGAGTTTCACATACAAGTAGAAGACAAAGAAAAGATTTTTCCCCTTGTCATCACTCTCTAAATCTGATAAAGGACATCATTGAAGAGCTCAAAGGGACAAAATATGCAGAAATCTCAATGTGAATTAGTAAGCGTACAAGGAGATAAAAGCATGTGAAGCATGGATTGTTTTCATTTTGTTTTTTGTTGTAGTTCGTTTGTGTTGTTGTAGATGCAAAATCCTTTCTGGAAAGGAGACTGACTGATTGACTCAGATGTAGCTTCAAAGGACTCTGATTGGATATGACTCGTATAAGTTATACTAAGGACTGTAGGATATGACTTTGATTGCCCCCAAGTTTGAACATTGATAGGAGACGGATGCTTTTGCCAATTGGTGTACAAACCAACTTTATTGAAACAAGGATATATACAGACTAAAGTAGACTGAAAGCTAGGAGAGACCAAGATTGCGCTGATAGATGGAGCATTTTGAACAAGTGGCGTTCATTTGTCAGGTTTTCACCATCTTGGAAGAGATTCTATTTTTGCTACCAAGGCACCCATTTCCTGGTTTTCACCAAGGCACATTTTCTTTTTCTCATGTTTTTGTATTTTTCATTTTTCAATTTTTTTGTATTTTTTATATTTTTTATTTTTTTGTGATACATCAAGGCACCTGTTTGCTAGGTTTTCACCAGGATGGAGGACTTTTTCAGTTTTTTATGATTTTTCAGGACCTTTTACCATAGACTGAATGCCTTAGGCATAGAATTTCTTCAAATGCAGACCGTTGATTGGTTCTCAAAGCTATTCTCCTTCAGTCGTTGAGAGTTGATAGGCTCCAGAGCCAAAAGTAGCAGTGATAACAAAGGGACCCAGCTAGTTGGGTTCAAACTTCCCCTTGCACTCTCTATGTGATTGATTTTTAGGATTCTCTCTCAAGACTAGATCGCCAACCTAAAATTCTCTATGTCTGACTTTCTTGTTGTAGCCTCTAGACATTCTTTTTTGATATACTTTGAGATGATCATATGATGCTTGTCTGCGCTCATCTACTAGTTCAAGTTCTTGCAACCTAGACACTCTATAGTCATCATCAGTTACTAGACCATGCATTCTAATTCTTAGTGATGGGATTTCAACCTCAATAGGTAGTACCACTTCAGACCCATAAACTAAAGCAAAAGGAGTAGCCCCACTGGGCATTTTGATACTTGTTCTATAGGCCCAGAGAGCTGGATTGATCATGAGGTGTCAGTCTCTTCTTATTTTATTAACTGTACGATGCAAGATTTTCAATAGATTCTTGTTTGAAGCCTCTGCTTGTCCATTCCCTTGAGGATAGTAGATAGATGACCAATGTTGTGTAATATTGAATTTGGCACATAAATCATCTAAGTGTTTGTTCTTGAATTGGCCACCAGTATCTATGACTATAGAGTGTGGGATTCCATACTGACATATGATGTAGTTCAAAATGAACATAAAAGTTTGCTTGCCGATTGCTTGAGTCAAAGGGACTGCCTCTACCCATTTTGTGAAATAGTCTGCAGCTGTAATGATATGGGTATGTCCATTAGAAGAATGTGGATAAATAGCACCTATAAGGTCAAAAGCCCATTGCTGAAAAGGCCATTGTGTAGTAAAGGGAATCAGATCTCTCTCTAGTACATGAATCAAATTTCCATGTACTTGACACTTTTGACAATTCTTTGCATATTGGATAGCCTCTTTTTCCATTTCAGGCCAATAGTACCCAACCCTAATAAGTTTTCAGGTTAGTGTTAAACCATTAGAATGTGATCCACATATACCATCATGGACTTCCTCTAATGCATGTTGAGACTCTTCCTATTCTAAACAACTAAGCAATGTACCATCTAGACATCGTTTGTACAGATCATTACCAATGATGACATACTGGGATGTAGTGTGGATAAGATTTTGTTTCTCATACTAGTTAAATAATTCAAGAATGATTTGGTCTTGGAGATAGGAGAAAAGGTTTTTATATCTGGATGAATCATGACCCACAATAGTGTAGATCATGTAGCTTTCAGGAGAATCATATGTAGGATAAGATAGTGCTTCCACCAGTAACTCATAACGTAGCTCATGTTTGGGTTATTGTAGTAGAGATGATAGTGTTTCCATAGCATCAACAACCCTATTCTCCAATTTAGGAATTTGTTCAAACATGATAGATATGAAGTATTTCTTTAGATCCTCTACCATGCATTTGTATGGAACCAATTTCTCATCCTTTGTTTGATACACATCATTGACTTGGTGTATTACAAGTTATGAGTCCCCATAAATGTGTAGCTCTGTTACCCTCCACTTAATTGCTATCTTCATGCCATTAAGGAGAGCTTCATATTCAACAATATTGTTTGTGCAAGGAAACTTTATTCTGAATGCTTTAGGGATTGAGTATCCTTGAGGTGTGATGAACAATATGACTACTCCAGATCCATTCTATGTATAAGATCCATCAAAGAAAAGATGCCAATCCCTAGAAGATATGTTTATAATGGATGAATCAGGAAATTCCATCTATAATTGTGTATCATCAATCATTGGTGCATCAGTTAACTGATATGCAATTATTTTTCCTTTGATAAATTTCCTTTCAACATATTCTATGTCGAATTCGCTCAATAGAATTACCCATTTAGCTAATCTACTTGTGTGGGTAGATTTTCTTAGTAGGTACTTTAGTGGATCGATCTTAGCTATTAGTTGTGTTGTATGAGCTAACATGTAGTGGCTCAATTTATGTGATGCAAAGATCACAACTAGACAAGATTTTTCAATCATTGAATAGTTCTTCTCATATGCTACCAATGTTCTATTGATATAATATATAGCTCTTTCCTTTTTGTGTTCATCATGTTGCGCTAGCAATGCCCCTAGTGATGTATTTGTGGTGGAGACATATAAGATCAATGGTTTCCCTTGAATAGGAGGCATCAAAATAGGAGGATTCACCAAATATTGCTTGATATGATTAAAATTCTTTTCACATTCCTCATTCCAAGCAAATGTCACACCTTTATGTAATGTTTTTGTAAAAAGTTGTGAGATGTCTACCAACTGAGATATGAAGCATCTAATAGATTGTACTCTCCCTTGTAATGTTCTCATTTGATTGATGTTCTTAGGAGGTTGCATCTCCATGATAGCTTTAACCTTTGTTGGATCTACTTCAATTCCTTTCTTTGAAACAATGTAGCCTAAGAGCTTCCCAAAAGTGACACCAAAAGAACATTTCTTAGGATTTAGTCACAGACTAAACTTCTCCATTCGATCCAATATTTTTCTCAAATCATTTAAATGCTCTGATCTTATCATAGATTTAGCCAAAGTATCATCAACATAATCCTCCATTATGTGATGCATCATATCATGAAAAATGGACATCATAGCTGTCTGATATGTAGCTCCTACATTCTTCAAACCAAATGGCATGACGTTCCAATAGAAGATACCCCACACACATGTGAAAGCAGTTTTCTCTTCATCCTCTGGAGCAATTTTTATTTGATTATATCTAGAAAAACCATCCATTAAAGAGTACATCTCAAAGCCCACAGTCGTGTCCACTATCATATCGATATTTGGTAATGTAAAATCATCCTTAGGGCATGCCTTGTTTACATCTCTAAAATCTTTGCACACTCTTATAGATTTGTCTAGTTTTGATACTAGAACAATGTTAGAGATCCATTCAACATAGTCAATAACTTAGATAAATCCGGCTTTTAGTAGTTTCTCTAATTTAGCTTTGACCAAGAGTGCAACATGTGGATGCATCTTTCTTAACTTCTGCTTGATAGGTTTGACCCTTGGAGTTATGGATAAATGGTGCATTATAAGATTAGGATCCAACCTTGGCATATTTGAATATTTCCATGCAAAGTTGATCTTCTTCTTTGTTAGGAGTTTGGTAAATGATTGTTTTTCTTCCTCTGATAAGGATTGTTCTACATGGATCAACTATGGTTCCTCTGCTATTCCCAAGTTGATAAACTAAGTGGGCTCTATCAGTACTGGAGATCGGTCCTGTAAACGACTAGGAAGGACATCAAATATCTCATCTTTAGGTGCCTCAAAGAGGTTTTGACCTTTGAATATGTCTTTTATTTTTACCTTTGTAGGTTCTGAGATTGCCACAAAGTGGTTTTCACTCTCAGAACTCCTTTTCTTTTTATTTTTACTCTTATTCTTTTGACTAAGATACTTGATATCCAACTCTATCATGCTAATGCTTGGTTCACCGATGGAAGTCATCATGGGCTCTACTGCATTGAGGTAGCAAGAAAGGGCATAGTCATTTGGAAAGGTATGGATATCTTGGCTCGGATTCATGGAGGTTTGGTCAAGAAGTTTAGGATGTTGGATAGTCAAAGTGGGGAAGGATTGGGAAACAATATTGTTTACAGATATGGCACTGTCATCACTAGTCCTAACTTGACTCTTGAGTTAGAAGGTGATATTACAACTTAAAATGTTCAATTCATGAATAGGCTCAATGTAATTGTTGGAGACCACTTCAGCCATAGGTGGATCAGACTTGTTAGGTTCATCATTTCTCTCTAGACTCATGTTGGGTTTAGGTGCATATTGGTGAATAACATCAATATGTTTTTCTGTAATAAGTTCATCCCATTCATAGTCATTGGATTCATCTTTTGATGCCTCATCGAGACCTCTAGGAAATCTAAGAACATGTGTGAAATCAGGGTGAATTCTCCAAGAAGGGTTTCCTTCTGATTCTGATTTGAATTCATACTCATGAGAGTCTATCTCAGAATTGCTATGTTGTTCCAATTGTTCAATTGTTTGGATAGATTCAATTGATTCCTCTTGTATGGATTTGGTAGTAGGTTCTTGTGTTTCTACTACATTGATATTCTCCTTAGGTTTCTCTTCATCTTTAAGGAGGTCTAGTATTTCTTTAGGCAAACACTCATAAGGAATGAGCTCAATAGTGGTGTTATAATCATCACTGTCAGATTGTTGTGTTTCCTCCTTTAGTTGAATTGCTGCTGATGGTTCAATCTATTCTAAGACATGTGGAGAGTTTTTGCTAAGATAAAAAAAGACTTTCTTCTGATATCCTAGAATTGTTGTATTCTTATTTGTTCGGCCATGATGGTCAAGAGGTGATATAAGACCTTTACCTTGTAGTCCTAGAGGTCCTTTTCCATTGTATCCCATTTTTGTGATCAATTTATTTCCTGGTCCATATGACTTCTGAGGAATTTTGCATGAAGTAGCGTCCCATTTCTGGACTGATTGGGATTGAGACTCATCCTTGTATAACCATGCAAGCATGACTTCTTCTTCCTCAAACTCTTGTTTAGATACTTGTTCTGTGACAAAGCTTCCATTAAACATGACCTGTGATTCCTTAACATTAGGTTTCACTTTGTCTGAAGGTTGTCCATAAGATTTTGGGGACAACGGGAGAGAAGTGAGAGATAAAATGGGTTCCATTGTGTATTATTCCATACCCATGTCCTTAATTTTGACTTCTTTGGCAATTTCTTCTATATTGGATGTTGAGGCAATGTTTGTTTTCTTAGTGGAAGATTCTTTGTTATTAGGAATAAGTTTATCGACACTTTCCTTCAATGCATTGGAAGTTGTAGATATGTCAGCTAGAATCGTTACCTCTACTCCTTCATAAGGAAATTTCACACATTGATGGTATGTGGAAGGAATAGCTCTCATTTCATGTATCTAGGGTCTTCCTAGGAGAATGTTGTAAGCCAAAGGTAGATCAAGAACTTGACATGTGATATCTCTAATAACTGGACCTATTTTGATAGGTAAAACAATTGTTCCTTTGGAAGATATTTCTTGTTCATCATATGCCTTGATAGTTATTTTCTTTTTAGGATCAATGGCAGTTTCTAATCATCTTAGTTGCATGATCAAGTTGTAAGAATAAATGTTCAGACCAGCACCTCCATCTATCAACACGTGTTTGACATGATGGTTTTGGATCAAGACTTCAATGTGCAAGGGCTGGTTATGGGGGTGACTCAATGAGTTATCATCTTCCTCTGAAAAGGAGCTATACTCTGAGGATGTCAGATGACCAACCATAGTCTGGAATCTATCTAAATCAAGGTTATCAGGAACATTGTATCTGAGCAAAGCATTGTCTAGAATGGCTCTATGAGCTAGAGATATTTGAAGCAACTCAAACATAGAGATTTTTGCGTTGGTATGCTGGAGTTGTTGTACTATACTATATGCTATAGGTCTAGTCTCTTTAGGATTCGATTTCGAGGCAACCCTCTATTTGGAAGCAGATGAAAGATTGAAAGGCACCTTAGGGACATTTGATGAATCTAAGTTTTGTCCTTGCAGATGTGCCTGAGCTTATGATCAAGTAATTGCATTTGTTGATTGATTATCTGTATCTTTTCTTACAATGGTGATGACATTGCAATGTTTAGATAAGTAAGGTTCAACCATGTTTATGATAGCATTTTTTCTAGAGTAGGCGTAATTGACTTAAGCACCAATATTAGGCTGAGAAGATGAATCTCCTTGACCATGTTTCGGAAATGGTTCTGTGAATGTTGTATGATCATTATTGCTTTTATGACTGTTAATTACAATTTCTCTATTATCAATTTTGTCTTGTATGAGATGCTTTAAGGGTTGGCAGTTACTGGTTTTATGACCCTTATTGCGATGGAAATCACAAAAATTGTTCTCTTTCCACCATTTTGGTTTAGGTTTAGGATCAAATGGTCAGATCTCAGGAAACATAATGATTTTGTTGGCCAATAGAGTTTTCATGGTGAACTCCAAGGACTCTCCAAGAGGAGTAAACTTGCATTTAGGATCTATATCCCAAGGTTTGTAATTAGATGGCTTCTTATTAGTGTTTGTCACTTTTACCTCGGAGGCTTTGATGGCTTGGGTACCAATAGTGAGATTGAAAGAGGGATCTTTAGATGGGGGAAAAACATTATCAACAACACCATCTATGATGATGCCTTTATTCTTGTTCTTGTTTTTTTTCTTGTCTTTGGAAGTAGATCTAGATTCATACTTCTCTTTCTGAAGGGATATGTCTCCCTTTTTCACAAGGACTTTCTCAATTTTGATTGCATTGTCTACCATTTTATCAAAGGATGTATGATTTTACATTTGAAAATGTTAGTTGATCTCTAGAACAAGATAGTTGATGAAGATTTCTAGCTTCTCTATTTCTGGAATGGATCTAGCATATAGACAAAAATTATTCCTCCATTGTTTGAGGAAAGTCAGGAATGGTTCTCCTGGGTATTGTTTTAGATTACAAATGTCAATCATGGTGACTAGATGTCTAATGTTGTAAGAGTGTTATTGATAGAATAGCTTGATTAACTCCTCAAAGGTTTTGATGGTTGGAGATATTTTTGAGAACTAATGAATGGTCACTCCTCCCATAGATCATGGGAAAAGATGCATTAAGTAGGTTGGTTCATGCGTGAACTCCATGGATTGAGTACAGAATTCTCTGACATGATCTTGGGGATCAAAGTTTCCATCATATTTATCATACTTAGGCATCTCCACTCTTTTTGGGAATGATGGCATGTACAAGTCTTTATCAAAAGGAAAAGGGCATAGAGTCTCCATGGAGAAGTATTTAGGTTCCTTCTCTTTTTTGATTTTGTTGAACTTGACTTGCATGGCATGCATATGTTTCATCATAGCCATGATAGGAGTTTCTTCCTCTTGAGTAACGATATCTTTGATATTAAAGTGTGGAGGAAGTTTAGCTCCTTGTTGAGCTAACTCTAGGAAGTATGCCTCTCTGTCTTCATGCAAGAAATGCTTCATCATTCTGTTGAAGTTATCATCATTTTGATATTGGGAAATTTTAGAAGGTGTGGGTTCTTGATCCACACCATGTTGAGATTGATGTCCTTGGGATTCTTGGTTTGCTCCTCCTTGAGACATGGTGTTGTTATGAGAACTACCAGGGATTGATTAATGTGGGGTTGTTTGATGACCTGTGTGGATTGATGCAAGCGAGGTTGTTTGATGACCTGCGTGGATTGATGCAAGTGGGGTGATGTAACCACCTTTCAAGAAAAGATTTCCAAGAGCGTCTTCTCCAAATTTGTTAGTGTCATAGGGTTGATGAAAGGTGTCAGCAATCACTGAAGATGTCATGGAAGAGGGTTTGGGTTGTTCTCTTTCTTTTCTTTGTGATGAAGCTCTAGTTTCCACCATTAACCTTAGGTGAAGCAAGAGAGCAAGATGAAGACAATTGAAGAATGACTTGATTCAAGAAGATCGAATGACACAACCTTGTTAAGATTGGATTGATTGAAGATTGATTGGATGTAGATGAAGGATATTGTACCCTAGTTGTATGGGTAGATGCCCAAAAGATGGCAGACACGAGCTCACAACAATTAGCCATTTTGAGGATTGAATTGAAGGTGATTTTGACACAAGATGAAAAAGATTCAAATTGATAGATCAGAAGGCTGGATCAAACTCAAGAGACCACTTTTAGGCAAATAGATTGAATTTCTACTGGTTTCTACTCTGTTCCTAACACAGTCAATTTTTTGACACAATCTGGAAGTAGGCTGTAAAAAATGGATTTCTGGAAAATTTGACAAGTTTCTAACAACTTTTGAAAATTTTGATACGAGTTTCTCCAGGCTTGTACTAGTTTGGGTTGGCTCTGGCATGACAGTTGACAAAACTCGTACGACAGTTGACACCAGGGTTTGTTTTTGCTTGACTTTTGAGACAAAAATTATACGACAATGCACTGCTTCTTGTACGACAATCTGGGGGTTCTAAAATGAATTTTGGGAAAAACTCGTATGATTTTTTGAGACTATGGGATGACTTTGGACTCCAGAAAGGAATTTTGCTTCATATTTGCAATTTTTTAGTTTTTCAGTTTTAGATTATTTGCAAATTTTTCTGTCCAGGTTTGAAAATCTGTGTAATAGTTTGTCTTAGGTTCATTTTCAGTAACCAAGTAAATAGCAAGCACACAGAACAACAAGCAATGGAGGCAAGTAATCATTTTAAAACAATGAACAAGGGCAAAAGAAACCTTGTGCATGAACAAGCAATAGTGACTTATTGTGCTAATCCCTAAGAATGCTACTTGTGTATGTTCCAAAAAGTTTTTCAATAATGCACATAGTCCTAGAAAATGAAAAATTGGCCTTGCTAGGGTTTTTAGTAATGGTCTGACTTTGCAACTTTTGTGATCTTAAGAGGGTGAACTCTAATCCAGGTACACTAGGGTTTTGACATAGTCTGAGAATTTAATCAATTAGGAGCTGCTAGGGAGATCTGACAGCCCAACAAGAGACCACACTTGTGGTGATTTCTTCCACAAAGACATTTATATAGCGGCTGTTGCTACCACGATGAAAATGGCTATTACCGCTTGAGGTTCTGTCTATGTGGTTGACCCAATAAAGGGAATGTCCACTATGGTTAACCCTCTCTAAAGGTGACTCACAAAAGATACCACATGGAGACTTGGTCCAGATCCAAGGATTTGAGTTTCTGATACTACCCAAAAAGGGAGTAGAGCATAATCCTCTAGCCTGATCAGTTTTACCCAAACATAATAAACAGATCAATCCAACACGCTAAGACTGAAATCACCTCACCAGGATTTGTGATGTCAACAATGATGTCTACCGAGCTCTCTAAGTGGGACCAAGAGAGAATGCACTGATCAAAGTTGAGGACCAAACCAAGTAGAACATGAGATAATCACAGTAACCTCCCTACCTACAAGGGGATCTGTCGTCAAGAAGAGCTTCACATGCATAAACAAGTGGATGAAGCCCACTCTCTCAAGATCATCCAGAAATAGTGTTCATAGGGCCTATTTACTATGTCTAACAGATATGCAAAAAGCAAATCTATGTTCATTTTATAGCCCAAAATTGAAGTTTGATTTATGAAAACTAGAAAGACACTCAAGCTTGACACAAGAGATGTTCATTTTTATATCCCGAATTGAAGTGTTATTAGATCCTAGCGGAATACCTGAGTTCCTTCGTAATGCGCTTAGTAGATTTTTACCTAATTTTAGCTAAGTTGAGCAATCCCGCGAGTAAAGAGATCATAAATAGCAGATATCAATCATTAGGGTTAGCTGTCAAAATTTGAAATCAAATCTGAAATGACTATTTTTGCAATTCTATTATCAAAAAATGAAATTATGGCACCAAAACTCATATGACAGTGGACTTCTGCTTGTACGACACTTCAGACATGAAATAATAGTGGGTTAGTGCTGACACGACTTTTCAAAAACTCATACGACAGTCTGCATATAGTTGGCATGACACTTCAGATTGCTGTTTGTCATACAATAGATAGGGGGTCATGGTACGACAATTTGTCAAATGTTGTAAGAAAAATGTACGGACAAAAAATTAAAAATCATAGTTTTGAAAGAAAAATGATAGAAGATGGATCAAAAAGAATGGAAACCTGTTTCAGGGCCCCATGGTGGGCACCATAAATGTGTGTGTGAAAATTGTACCTAGCTGCGGACACAACACTTCAGTAAAACATTAGAGGTTAGCAAAATCAAAATCTGCAATGAAAATAAAACTAAGCTAACCATGTGATTTACTACCTTCTAGTAGGTGCAAGTATGGTATTCTCAGATTAGACTAAGATCAATGACATTGCAACACCTAAACAAAGGATTTAAATGATTGAAAGCAATGAATATGAAATGCAGATTAATCTATATTTTTGGTATTTTTGATGCAATAAGATGAAAAAATGGATATGAATCTAATCTAGATGAATGAAAGTGATATGCAAGTTGATCTAAGATGATATGCTAAATGCTCAAAACAATAATTAAAATCTCACAATAGCCTTGATTTGCAAAAGTTGATTCTTTAGATGCAAATTCACCAGAGTAAAGATGTAATTTTGAGGATCATTTTATGAAGAGCTAAGCCTTGATTTTATAGAAATCCAGGGCTTGAGGATGCATTGAGAAAAACCATAAATCACTCTTGA
The DNA here is from genome assembly GCA_027943335.1 of Chamaecyparis obtusa. NCBI lineage: Eukaryota > Viridiplantae > Streptophyta > Pinopsida > Cupressales > Cupressaceae > Chamaecyparis > Chamaecyparis obtusa. The sequence goes on along the minus strand of BSBK01001048.1, from coordinate 548,198 downwards.
TAAACTCAGGTTGATTTTTGAGTTAACAAGAAATCAAAATTAATTAACTCACCAAAATCATGCAAAATCATGCAAGAACAACTTTTTGACTAAAATCAGAAGTTTAGATCAGCTTTTAACTCAAAATAGATGTTGAGTTTCAAAAAGATAACAACTTGAATTGATTTTCTAATTTAAAGTTTAACTGCTCTTTGAATGTGCATAGATAATTATGAATTAATTAAATAAATAAAGTGATTTATCTTCAACTTAACTGATTTTAAATTAAAAATAATTGATTTATGGGTTAATCAATTATTAAATCAAACTTTTATTCAAAACTATATCATTTAATTTGACAATTAGATTTAATCAATTAAGTAAGAATTCAACTGATTATTTTTAGCAATTTTGATTTTATTGTCAAAATTAAATAACATAAATTAGGAATAAATAGAATTAAATCTAATTAAATAATTGAGTGGCAAAATTAAATTAATTAATTAAATATTCAACATATTCAATTAATCAACTTTAGGATAAATAATGACATTTATCACCAAATAATTATTAAATTAAAGATAATTATGATAAATTAGGAATATTCAAGGAATATTCCCCGATGCAGAATTAGGATAAAATCAATTAGGGTTTTGATAAACTGATGTGTAGATGTGCCTTAAGTTAGGACTTTGATGTCGATTTCTATTGAATTGTTGATGTAGAAGGTCAATGAACCTATAGCCCATTTTTGGGGTATTACAATAGGTAGATTTCTAATAGGTATTCTCTTTCAATGATCACTTCTAGTTTTGACACTGGAGAAATACTCGTGTTGACTAATGTTGATTCTCCAACTAACTTTGTTGGAAAGTCTAGATTGACGAATCACATTAGATATGCGAGATCTTTTAATTCTCTCTAGCCTTGGATTTTGATGGGAGATTTTAATGCAATCAATAATTTGAAGGAGAAAGTAGGAGGAATTGAAAGGTTTGATTCATCCTCATATTTGCTTGAAGAGAATATTCTCCTTATGTATTTGGTTAATTTTAAGCCATGGAAGAGTGAATTCATTTGGTGCAATAGGAGGTGTAGAAAATATTCTATTGCAAATATACACTACAACAAATCCCTGTTAATAGCTCTCTTTTTTGCTTCCACTCATTGTTTTAATGTATTTTTCTCCAATTTTTTGAAAAATTAGTTCTATTTTTTGGGATGGTGCTATTTTTGGCATTTTTTGTGCCAAATAAAACAAGTAGGTGCTAAATTAGGTGCTATTTAGTGCCTAGATTAGCCCCTAATTTGGTACCTAAATTAGTGCCTAATTTAGCACATAAATTAGTAATGACTAACTTAGTGCCTAATTTAGTACCTAAATTAGCACCTAATTTAGCACCTAAATTTGTGCCTATTTTAGTAGCACCTAACTTATCACCTATTTTAGCACCTAAATTAGCATTTAGTTTAGCACCTAATTTAGAACCTAAATTAACACTTAAATTAGTGTTTGAATTAGTAGCGCCTAACTTAGTGCCTAATTTAGCACCTAAATTAGGAGCACCTAACTTAGCTCCTAATTTAGTGCCTAAATTAGCACCTAAATTAGTGCTTAAATTAGTAGTGCCTAACTTAGCACCTAATTTAGTGCTTAATTTAGCACCTAAATTAGCAAAATTTTAAAATTAACAAGTCATGCAAAGAAATAATTTGCATCCTTCGCTAGCATTCTCTCTTACTACTATAGAAACATGGAAGCATATACAATGTATTGCTACTTTTTTGAGAGAATACCTTCAAGTTATGTCTTCTTGTGCAATATATTGATTTTGGATTCTATACCAAGACAACTTTGTTGAGATGGTTCCTTTAATGTTGTAGTGATAGGAGAGTTTGGAGCTGCCTAATGACTAGGGATTGCTATGTGGCAGATTGACAAATTTTCTAGTCTTTAATTGTGAATGACAATGACATATTTTGAGTGTTTGATGTAATGTTGGAGAATCTATTGAGATAAACCCAATAATACAGGGTTACTTTGTCAATTCACATTATAATAGTCATTTGTGATCTAGCAATGAATTTTCTAGATATGATATAACCATTTTATTAGAGGATTTACAATTAGGTAACAAAATGATTTGTTGTTAAATGGAGCCTAATAAGAGTCAGAGGTTTATTTTTCCCACTTTTATCAGTACAGTTTCCCCCTAGATTTTTCAACATGGGTTTAGGGGCAGTGCCCCCAAGATGGGGTCAAGGGACAATTGCCCTTGTAAGGTCTATGGGCAGTGCCCCTGGTGTGTTCCCTATCACAATATAGGGTAGGGTCAAGGGGCAACGCCCTGTAAAGCCAAAAATGACCTTTTTTTATTCAAAGAAACTGCTTCAAAAGCATGCTAAATTGATTTGAAGAAGTAACTAAAGTGCAACTAGTGTAGAACTAAAGTCTTCCCTTTCCTCTCTTTTTCAAGAGTGCATGAAAAACTCAAAAAAACTCCCTGGCTTGGAATTTCTATAAAACCCACAAAGAGGGGGATGTAATTGGAATATATACTCAGTGAACTATCTCAATACCCTCCTCAACTTATGCACAACCCATGTAGGCCTTCAACTAAAGCCAAACTGCTTGTTAAGTCCATAAAAAACTCTCCAACACTACATGCAATCACATCCTCTAGATTTTCCATTTTTAAACTTATGTTTCCTATCATTGCATTTTATTTAATATTTATTTGGTGGTTTAAAATACACCACCCAATAAATATTAATTACAAATGTTCTAAAGAATGTAAAAATTAAAAAAAATCATTGAATTATAAATAACCAAATAAAATAATACATATATTTAATAAAATACTTTATAATTTTTTACTTTAATAAATATATCTATTATTTTATTTAATTTTATACATAATTTTAAATAAAATAATATTAAAATATTACTTAATTTAAAACAATGTATAAAATTAAATATCCACACTGAAAAATATAATGAGGAAGAAAGTCCTTCCTTCACCCACCAAAATTAGGGGCAAAACCCTGAAATAAAAATGGTCTCCAAAAATTATTTCAACTTTCATTTTGTAATTTTCCATTTTCTTTGTCCATGACCAAAGGTGAACTAGGGTTCGATGGTTTTGTGAAGCTCCATTGGAATATTTTATGGAATTCCTTCGTGATTACATGAAGATCTCTACAGACAAAGGAACTTTTATAGGTATCTCTAAGCACGCCACACTTTAGGGTTTACTTCTTTTCAAAACATGGCTTCCACACCTATTTTGTGTGTAATCTCATCTCTGCAAATTTGAATGAGGGTCTTTAATCACTGTGCCTCAGTCATTGTTCTTCATTATTTCCTCTAATTTCTGTACATATGAGAATTTTGAAAATTAAGGGTTTTTTAACCTTTCATGGCCTACCCTTAGAAACAAAGTGCATCTTCCTTGTTCTTCCACTATTCCTTTTTGAAAACATTTGTGCCTATTTTAACAAAAATGGAGTTTCTCTTGTTCTATGATTATGAGTCGTAGTCTTTGTGTTTGAATAAAACATTTATTGGAGCATTTCACTAATGGGTCTTCAAACAAATGAGGGCTCCATGACTTATTATTAACCATGGCTCATTATTGTGTAGTTTCTACTTTAAAGTCTTTGTAGAAGGGTTTTTTTTCCATTTGATTTGTGTAAGTGATAGTGGCTTGATGGGTCAATGAAGATATTGGTGTTACTCATTATAATGGCTTTTATCTTCATGACTACATATTTAAGACATATTGACTGTCTTCATGCATATATCTATGAACCTTGAGTGTACTTTGTTGTTGAAGTTTGTATCTATGCATTTGTTAACAGTCAAAATATATTCTTTTGTAACTGCAGCCATTTCGGTGACAAAGTCAATAGAAAAACATGAAACATCATCCATTCTCCGAACAAACATCTACCAGGACTCTTCTTCTCTTTTTTCTTGTAACATCTTGTAATTCTCTCATGCTATGTTGACATCATTGTCATTGCTCAATATATTAACAACAAGCCTTTATATTATTGAATGAATTATTGCTCTTATAACATGTAGGTCACTATCATAGTGAAAATTAGTATTTTTTCAGATTCATTGTTTACTTGATCCCTTTGTGGTTATGATAGTTCCATGCATTATTACTTGGCTTCTTTCAACCTTGTGACCAAACCTCATCATGAATGTCGACCTACCTAAGAGTGGAAACTATCTCTTTATACATTTTATCCACATATTACACTTATTCATGTTACAGCAACAAATAGAGCAAGTTTCATGTCTCAATAATATCTTTGAATATTTGTTCATGCATACAATTGTTCATTGAAGCATTTTATTTATGGAAATACCCTATTGACATATCTTTTTCAATTTGATGCTTTGTATTGTATTGATATTGATTAGGCACTTGCTCTATATGCTTAAATTTATTGTACATGATGTTATTTTTAATTCATTTTATTTCTATTCATGTAGCTAAGTGTATTGGTTCTTGTGGTATACATTATAATGTAACATATAATCTTATCTAGAACATCATACCTTTACATTTCAAGCCCTTGATCTCCCGATGAATGCTTGTTGTCCTCTTTACTAAATCTGGGCATTTCATTTCATTTCTTTGTTCTTGGACATGAATTTGAACATTGTTTGTTGGGTTGTCTTTTATCACATGCAAAGACCTTATTCTGTACTAGTGTCCTCCTTGATTGTTATTGATGTGGCGTTAATAGCTCCTCTCTTAATGGTTGTCTCTAATTATATTCCGTGTATTCAATTGACACTATGGTAGCATATTGTAAAGATATCATGGGACATTATAATCACCATTTACTTGTTGCCCCAGTATCTTTTCATCTCTTTGTAGCATTGTTAGCTACCCTTTAGCATCATTTTTCTTCTTTCCCAAAAAATATTTCTTTGTAGTTGTTGCTAGTCATGATAATATAATTATTCTTGGTATACTCTAGCATTCTCGATTCCTATGTTGATCATTACAGGAAGGCATTTGTTATATTCTATAGCAATAAATGTAGTTGTAGATGTTGTGTACCTTGGTATGCTTCACTTAATGATGACATTAGTTTCTATATCTGCTACCAATAATGACTTTTCTCAATCAAAGAAACAACTTCAAAAGCATGCCCAATTGATATGAACCCCAAAAAGACTCCAACACCACTCAAATTGCATCAAGAATTGAAAAAAAACCCTATGTTAAAAGTGCATCAAATATACAGATAGAAGTCAGAGATATCACACTATTGTTGTTATGATAATTCACATAGAATTAATGTGATTAACATTTTTTAAGGAATATTCCATATGAAACTCCTTTTATGAAACCCTCCTTAATATATATTTTATTTTATCTCATTTAAATGGTGATATTTATTGGACAATTTATTACTCATTACCCAATAAATACTAATTACATTATTTTGCAATAAAAAAGAAGAAAATAATATAACTATTAAATCTAATTAATATTTATTAAACAATATAAAACTAGTTATTCAATAAAAATTAATTTAATATTTTTTTTCAAACTCCATATTATTTAATAAATATTAAATGAATTTAGAAGTCATAATATCAAGGCATATAATCCTAATAACCTATGGTGATATTAGCTTCACAGCTATTATATGATTATTTTGTCATCGAATACATTATTATCATGCAAAACTAACATCTTTGTAATTTCTTAAATCCTACTGCTCTTGTAATATGCCATGATTTAGTTTTCAATTTTAATGTGAGATCTTCTGCTTGATGCAACAAAAATCAAATTCACGGCTTACCATGAGTATGTTCCTTCCTTTACTCTAATATTTGTAAGGATATTTACTCACTATTGTCATAAAACTTCATGTTGTTGTGTTCAAAATATCATGATGTTTCTCCTAATAACCAATACATTTAAATTGTTCCAGACATTCACTATTTGTCATTGTATCTTCATCTTGCAACAACAATGATGCTTCTTGGTACTCTATATTAACTATCCTCCATGTATATCTTGCATCATAATGACACTATCTTTGATTGATCTTTAGCATCACAACTAATTACTTAATACTACATTATTTGCTATAGGAGAAACATAAGGTCATTATTTTGACCTTTCATTTTACTAGTGACTGAGACATGACCCAAGATAAGAAAATTTAATGCCAAACTACATTTTTTGGCTTCTACACACGACACAAATACTTTTCCTTGCCTTGTTGCCACTTATGGAGGGTATGGACTTGATTTTATTGAATGCAGGGGCATTTATTAACCCTTTTCCTGTCGCTTCCATGATCAGATGTACACGTTGAATCATATTTTTATCTAATATTTCTTGACCTTTCATTTTAGAAAAATTTTGTGAGCTTTTTGAGGGATAAGGTTGCATTTATGGGAGGTCTTTATGTTGATATGTTCTACTCTACTTATGCTCTCATTCTTGTGGATATTGATCCTTCTAAGGGTCTTCATGTGGAGATAGTGATCAAATCCTCCAAAGGAAGCTAGACTCAAACCCTGGATTATGAAGGGATTCCCTTTAGATGTTTTAGATGCTTTAAAATTGGGCATATGGCTGCTTAGTGTGGATTGGGTAAAATCAAATCTGGTGCATCTTGGTGGAAGGGTGCCTTAGTTCATCACTATTTGGTGGAGAAGAAACCTATTTCACAGGAAAGCTTTTCCCAGGTGGCAGTGTAGGCCCCCTCCCTCATCTCTTGCTGGAGGTTTTCCTGGGTAGTTGTAGGCTTCGAAGGTTGCTAGAGCTTCACTGTCTGCTGGGGCATCATCAGTTGCTTTGGATAAGGCTTTTTCTTCCACTAGAGGTTTACCATCAGTGGGGAATTTGTAGGTCTCATTGGATGCCATAGATTCTATGGTTTCTCCAGTTGTTTCTCCTATGCGTGAGGGTGGGGCGAAGGGCCCTCAAGTGGTTGTTTCTTAGCCTTCTTTTGTTGGTCAGGATTCGGCTCTTGTTTGTCCTCCTCTCTCTCTAGATGTTTCATTTTCTAGTTTGGAAGGGGAGGAAAAGTTGTTGTCTTCACCTGGTGGTAAGGTGGTCATGGTTGCTAGTGCTTTTTTGGTTGCTTCTCCTGTTCGGTCTACTAGTTTTGTGGCTACCTTTGTTGGTAGAAAGGATTGATCTGGCTTGGCTGATGATACTTTGCGTTGGCAGGTTGAGGTGGCTAGAGTTGAAGAGGGTTGGATTGTTGTCAAAGGAAAAAAATTTAAGAAGTCCTCCTCTTTGTTTGATATGACTCTTCGTTCCCATCAGAAGGGTGTTCCCAAAAAATCCTAGTGTTGGATTTCTATATTGTTTAGGGTAGCATGATGATTGTTTCATGTTTTGAATCATCTAGGTTGTGGGTTCCTATTGTAAAACCCTCTCTTTAGTCTTGACCCATTCTTTTTAATGGGCTTTCATGAATATCTATAGTGACCATAATGTACAGGGTTTCGGGGGCCCTTCAAAACCTATTTTTACCTTTATCAAAAATATACTACATAGGATAGATCAATAATATTCATCATTAGAGTACGACTATTTGGATCACAGGTTTTAACATCAATAACAACAATTCTAAAATATCTTCAACAACCACTAGTACATTTGAGACCTTTTTCTGATGGTCGATCATCTGTATTTAGATAGTAGGATGTCGATTAAATGACACCACTTGGTGTCACAATTTTGCAGTCGAAAAAACTTACAGTTTTGCTAGTCATCGTAATTACGACAACAATAGTCATCACAAAAAGAAGGTGCCAACAAACTGAACCTGTCGTCGGACCTATTTGTGACCGTCAAAATTGGGACGCCTACTCATCGCAACAAAAAAATGACGGCGATCCATCAGAATATTCTGACGGGTAGCCATCATTTGTAACTTGTTCACCGACAAAAATGCTATTCATGCAACGGATATCCGTCAAAAGTTTATGACAGATGTCTATCATTTCTATTTTGTAACGATGACTATGTTGTACATGTGATAGATATGCATTGTAAATTTATGACAGATATCCATTATTTATGGTTCTTTCTGATAGCGATGCTGCTAAAGCGATGTCTAGATGTGGGATGTTTGCAATGGATAACTGTCGCTATTTTGAGGATGTCGTAGTTATGACGACAATTACTTTTTTTAAAAAAATATATATATTTGTTGATTTAGAATGGTGTTCTTGCAGATTTGGTTCCTGCTCGTGATTTGGTTATGGATCATTCAGAGATAACTTAGATTCGACAACAGGTCATGGATTAATATTGAGTCAAGTTTAGAGACTTGGATTTCGAATGGATCCTACCGAATCAAGACTTGTGACAGTGATGACTCTAGCACAAGAAGCTAGTGCAGTGATTAGAGATGCATTCTTCCTGATGTGTTCATGAGATATATGCGGACCTGATTACATTCAGATATGATTCGAGTGACTTCTTGACTTCTTTGGTCCAAATTTGATGTGCTTTGTTCCTATGGAGTGTAGTAGTGACTTGACTTGGAGTTTGAGTAGACTGTGCATTGATCGATATATTTTTTGTACATGGATTGAGATCTTAAATTATTGAGCTTCTCTTTGTTTTGAGAATAGTTTAACATTCTCTACTTAACATGGCCAACCACATGAAGGCGGAAGCTCATCTGACCCCTCCTAGGAGCCTCTTATGACCCTTTACGACATTTTAAGATCTCTAAGATGTATTCTTAGGGATTGTAAAGGGTTGTAAAGGGTCATAAGGGGTCCCGGGACACAACAACTAAGAAACATAAATGTAGGCATCATGGTCACAATTTTTTGGAAACACAACATAATTGAGTGGTATACCCAAATGATGCAACACAACTACTCCTCCAGTTCCATGTCTACACTACGTAAACAAAACCCAAAGATAAAGAATAAATTTAGAGAGCGTAGGAGGAGAGCAATAATGATCAAAATAATATAGGGACCTATATTACTTTGGTCGTTCTCGCTCTCCTCCACTCTCTAAATTTATTTTTTATCTATGGATTTTGTTTATCGCAGTGTAAACTTGGAACCAGAGGAGTGATATATAGTTGTGTTGCATCATCTGGGTATACCATTCAATAATGTTGTGTCTCCAAAAAATTGTGATTATGATGCCTACATTGAAGTTTGTCAGCTGTTGTGATATCTACATTTATGTTTCTCATTTGTCATATTTATGTGCATGTTCTTTATGTGTATCTACTAGAAATTCTTAAAAAAACTTCAGTATCTACAATAGACCTCTGTTAACCACATTTACACATATGGCCCCAACAAAGTAGTGCACAAACTACACAAAGAAGGCATCGCAGAAATATGATTTCTGCTTTCACCATTGAAGCAATCTTGGTGACACTAGCTGCCTCTCGAGCCTTGCACAAGTTGCACTCATTTCCTACATCAGGTATAGATGTAGATGGGGTAGATGTAAATATGGTAATTTTCTTAATCACGTCACTAATTTGCGCATGTCTAAATACTAGTGTCTTTCAAGTGATTTGATTCTTGTCATGCCCACTACAAATGAGAACAATCTTAACTAGTGAGGTTGTTTAAGCATATAGAGATTAAATACACTCTTTTAGAATGAAATTTATCTTAAGAAAAGATCAAAGATATATAAGTAGGACATATAAAACAAGGTGAATATGAGTAGTGCATATAAAAGAATCATTAGAACATGCCAAACATCTGGCATAATTGTATATTTCATTCATGTCATTGATATTCTTCTTCATCCATCTCATCATCAAGATCATTGTCATCGATGACATCATCACCACCACTATTGTCATCATCATCATCAGCATCAGCATCAGCATCATCATCATCATCATCATCCTCATCATCATCCTCATCATCATCCTCATTAGTAGCAGCATCAGTAGCAACATCATCCTCATCAGTAGTAGCATCAGTAGAAGCATCATCCTCATCAGTAGTAGCATCATCGTCATCAGTAGCAACATCATCATTGTCTTCTTCTTCATATTCTTCTTTGACTAGCTCTCGATCATGATCTGGTTCTACATCATCTTCCACTTCTTCATCTTCCACGGTATCTTCTTCTATCGCATTATACTTTATCGGTCTTCCTCTTGGATCATGTCTAACAAAAAATGACCAACCTGGTTTATGTGGAACCTCTGAGTAAAATACCTTCTCACATTGGCTTGGAAGAACATAGGACTCTTCTCCAACTAGCTCAAACAACTTTGTATTAATCATTGGAAATCCATTGTCATGTTCAATAATAGTTCTATCAGGATCATTTTTATTGAGTCGTAGTCTGTACCATTTCACAACGAAGAGAACTAATTTGAAGGAATTGAATTCACAGTCAAGTATATCAACCAAAATACCATAGTATTGATTTTGTGACTCTCGAGGATGTAAGTCGTTTCTATATGAAATATTAGTCACTTGGAACACTGCACTTATCCCATAATCACAAGTTCTCTTCGTGTCATCCAACTTTTTGATGCAAAATTTATAACCATTGCAACACATAACCTTGTGGTGTTTCACTTGCAATAATGTCAAACATGTATAAATTATTACATCACGAGTTGAAAAACATACGATTGATTAATTAACAAATTTATAAGTACCTAGTGATTTCTTAAACCATATGCTAAATCTATTTCTTTTTGTGTAACATTGGGATCTCCATTGCGATGAGCTTGTATAACCAATGAAGACATGGATTCCCATGTTAATCTATGACCATCATGTTGACATCATTCAATCCATGCTGTCATCCAATCTTGATTGTTTGCAATAAACAAATGCATTGCATCCCACTCTTTAGCAGCTATAAAAAAGTAAATAGATGACTTACAATAGATTTATTTTGAAGATTAAGAATTAATTTACTACAATAGCATCTCATAATTTATTACCTTTCAGTTTCCTAAATCTACTATTTCCCACCAAGTACTCCCCTTCAAATTTTTTAATTGATTTGAGATCCCAAATGCAATCTATATGGGTCTTTACTGCAAGATTAGGAAGATATTGAGTAACGTACACCATCTTTGATATACCATATATCCCTCAACCATAGAACCCTCGGGACGTGCTCTTTGTCGTACCAAACCCTTCAAACATTTCAAGTGTCTCTCAACCATCCACATTGACCTAGCATGTATAGGTCCACACAATTCAATCTCCTCAAATTGGTGTATGAGGTAGTGTTCTTGTGCATTGAAAAAAGCTGAAGGTAAATACTTTTGCATTTTACACTTTAATCAAAAAAAAAATTTCTTCCAATATTTTATATCTTCTTTATGGATTTCTTTAGATGACAACCACCTACAAGGGATTCAAGACATAAATATATAAATACGAGACTTTACAATATATTACTTGTTTGATAAATTGAACAAATATCACTACTTACCTCATGTATTTTCCAAGATCATATATCACTTGTTTGATATTATTGTCGAAGTTCTCTGGGAGAGATAAGGGTAGCAAATATTACAACAATTGTCAACTGATCATTTAATACAATGAAAATTGAATGCAATTACACAAATATATTGTAAATACAAAAGACTATGACTTACCTTGATGAAGGTATGCCAATCATGCGTTTTCATCCCTGACCCAAAATCATTTTTCTTTGACATGAGATTGCTTATATCCACAACAAATCCTGTAGGAAATCAAATTTTTTGGATCACTTCTTTTATGCTATTACTTTGTTGCTCTATTAATAACTAAGGAAGAGGACTTGCATTAATCTGGTCTCCATTGCTATTTGATTCAATGATATTTTTCATTGCATGATTGGAATCATGAATGTCACTACAAATTTTGCCAAGTTTTTCTTTGTCACGCCTTCCATCCAATATTTTGCACAGTGTCTTTGTTACATTCTTTCCAATATGCATTCTTTACAATTTGTAGATGCTCATAGTAGGGAAGCCTACTAAATTCTTTGGGATAACATTTTAGTCCCTTTGGAAGCTGGTTGGTGATGCCTTCACGACCTTCAAGATCATCAACTACATAATTAGCCAACAAAACATAATCAAAATATATAAACTTCAAACATTGACCATTACATGGAATGATATTACCTTGAATTCTATTATATTCCAACTACCTTAGGTGAGGTGTCATTCTTCGGGGCTTTGATGTAGTCTCTTATTTTCCATTGAAAAGATGACTTTTTGCACTTTGATACTTATGATTTCTGGGGAGGAACTGCCCATACTCATCAAACACCTATTTTCTTAAATTTTTGGAATGACAAGATTTCATCTTTGAACCACACATTGGACATGAAAATTTTCCCTTTGTTTGAAGACCTACAAGATAACGATAAAATTGGATTAAATATGTATATTTTTAGAATTTGAATTATTGTGTACAACTAGAATTCACCATAATATACCATAGAAATGTGTCAACCCTAGAGCATCATGAATTGTCCACACAAGCATTGCATAGAATTGAAATTCTCTTTGTCCAATAGGTCGGGAGATGTCATACATAGTGAAACCATTCCATAATACCAACAACTCATTGATAAGAGGTGCAATATATACATTCATATCTTTCACTTGGTACTTACCTAGTTGAATTAACAACAACATCAGATAATTATTGTGGCCATTTCACTCCAAGACTTATAATTACATGTAGATAACTATAAAATAATAAGATACCTAGAATAATCATTTCTAACATAATGTGCTCCTTCTTTATTGACATCCATGGAGGAAGGTTATTGTTTATAAAAAAAATAGGCCACACCAAGCAAACGGATCTCATCTCTCCATGCGGATTGACACCATCTGCTGCCAGAGAAAGTCTAAGATTTTGAGGTAGCTCTTTAAAGTGTGGCCACTTTTCCTCTATGTTCATAAATGATGAACCATCTGTAGGCATTCAAATAATGTCATCTTGACTCCTATTGCGTGCATGGTAATCCATAAATTGTGCCAAGCTATTGCACCTGAATAATCATTTCAGACATGGAATAATGGGGATGTGACAAAGAACCTTGCGAGGTACCTTTTTTGTCACTTGATCATCTTGATATCTGCTCATATAGCACTCAGGGTATTCTGTTTCATTTTCATGTTCTTTATAATAAATAATATGATCTTTAGGACAAACATCTATTGTTTGATACTCCATTCTAATATGTTTCATAGTGGCACATAATTCTCGGTACGAGTGAGGGAGAACATTTGATGGTGGTAACATAAAGTCACCTATCAATCTGCAACAAATAATATAAGTCATTACTATAAACAATCTTAATGGTACATGTTTCACCTTTTATAGACTATAATGACATATATGACAAAACTTAGCATACGTGACATTACTATGTTGGATAAACCATTCATAACCTTCAAATTCACTAAAAACAATATAGTAGAGAGAAGAATAGATTGGGAGCCTTTGTAAAGGGCCGTGTCTGCCTTCTCAAGTAGAGGTATATCATGGACATCGTCAATGTTATCCTCATCATAATCATCAGTACTAGTAGCACCAACAACACTAGTACCAAATATGTCAACGATCAATGCATTCATACCATCATCTTCAAATGTGCTTTCTGGTGCATGATCATCATCTTCCATGAGATCATCCTCTATATTCACACTAGGGAGATCAACCTATATAAAAATGATGATAATCAAACCTTCTTCCATGGTTCATATGTATATTAATTGTGAAAATAATATAACAAATAACTTACCACTGGATTATAATCAAACCCCCCTTCCATGTGACCATTCTCCCTACAATGTCTCTTTGTTGTTTTGATTTTGATTCTTCTTGTTTTTAAGCTGTTACAACTCTTGCATGGACAATAACATTTGTCATTGCCTTCTCTTTGAAAGTTAGACAATAATCTAGTGATTGTCTCCCTATTTTGATTGAATTCCCTTGTATTATCTAACATGATCCTTAATGTGTATATCTACAAAACAAATTGGAGATGCCTCCTTTCATTAGCTTCATGTCACCTTCTCATAGCTTCTCATTTTCTGACAAATTTTGCCAAAAGCTTTGTAGGAAACCAAGTAAGGGGTATTCTTGAGATTAAACACCTTGAGCTGCTACAACTAAATTATAAATCATGAACTCACTATAAAATTAAAACTAAATAGGGACATAAGTAAGATATTTAATGCATTATTACTTCATCATGATGATAAAAATTTCATTGGCATGATGTCCTAGTTATAGGTAGTTATCTCTTCTATAATGATGGAGGAGTGAAAGGTAATGATCAACGAGGTTTCTGCTATTAGATCATACATTAAAAAACTTACTATTTTGAATTTGAGCTTGGGCATCATGCAATATTATTGCTGTCACTACATGCTTGCTATTTGACAAAGATAAACATGACACATTTTGTTGGGCTGATTGGGTTGGCCTGGTACCATTTACATGGCTTGGCCAAATATTAAACAGTGAGCTCATGAACAATGTATGATGCCCTAGCTTGCAGCCCCACGAGCCATCAAGACATTTCCTCATGAAATGATCATAAACAGGGAGTACCACATAGTGAATATCAACACCAAAACAAATATAGAGAGATCAAACACTTACACAATGCCTTGAAGGTAATAGAAACGATGCCCTAGCTCTCAAAGCTCGAAGGTCATCAAGCATTCCAAATGAAAAGATGTAGACAATGCCAGTATTAAATAGTGAGCTCATGAACAATGTATGATGCCCTAGCTTGCAGCTACCCACGAGCCACCAAGGCATTTCCTCATGAAATGATCATAAATAGGGAGTACCACGCAATGTATTATTTTATTACTGATGTCCCTATTTGATCTAATAGCATCAATATAACAAATAGAGCACCAACCAATCAAATAGGGACATGAGGTGCTCAAACAAAAAGCTCATAAAATAATATATTTAGTCTTAATAAAACCTTATAAAGCAACATATATTGTGTGAATTGTTTGATCTCTCTTTATTTGTTTTGTTGTTGATATTCACTATGTGGTACTCCTCGTATATGATCAAATAGACAAAGCTTGAATGCCTACCTCAAGTGCCAGTGCCCTCTTCCCACATAGTTCCGACCTCTTTGCACATGTGAAACTCGAATGCCCTCTTCGCACCACGCAAAAGTGCAGTGCCGTCTTTGCGACAGCTCTTCGAATTCACAAATTACAATTGACACTTTCTTTTACTTTTTTTTTTTGTTTATAACCAAATGGGTAGTTTGGGATAGAGTCTTCAATGTGTCTTAGGCACATAAATGGTGTTAATGGATGTCATAGAGATGCCATAAGGTCATTAAATGAGTTGGTTCCTTAGAATCTAGAAAGGGTAGAGGTCCTAAGAAGTAGGATCAAGGCATAGAGAAAGATGTCAAATGTTGTTAAGAAGTTGTCATGACAACATTTGCAATAATTGCAAATGTTGCATGCAACTCAGATACTTTGGATTCCCTTGAGAATAGGAGGTAGATCAGACAAGAGGACCTAGAATGGTGGAAATGGCATGTTATGTTTAGGAAGGCTCAAATCTCGAGGATAGTTATGCATTGTAATAGTTTTTGAGTATTGAATACAACTCTGCAACACTGTTTCAGTGAATACCCCAAGATTTTGTGTTGACAGTGCCTTAAAATGGATTGAAAGTCTTGATCTAGTGGATTATTAGTGTGATTTGATAAGTTCTAAGAGTTTTTCATTTAGGAATTAAGTTGTTTTGAGAAGTTCTATTGTGCTATTTAAATTGTTTTTGTTTTAGAGTTCCCACTGGTCCTATTTTGACCAAACTGTGCTTTCATGGCTCCCCCATGAAATCTAACCATGGGAAACACCTAAGGATAGATGGAAATTCTAGGGGAGTCATTAGTGTACATATTTTTAGGATTAGGGGTTGTGAAAGTTTGGAGAGCTATTTTTACCATTAGGCCCTAGGCAAGCAGACATAGCCCAGTTAGAGGTCTAGGAATGAAAGTTTGAAGATTTCTTGCAGAGTAGAAAGGTGTTGTATGACACAGGTATAGTTCAAAGAAGGTTTTCATCATACCTTGACATATTAATTTTATTGGGTTCATGTCAATCACTTAGGTCAAGTTTTGAGCAAGATTCATCTAGGATACAGTCAGTCCTAGAAAATAGGTCAATTAGCCCTGTTTATCCTAGTTTGTAGGAAGGTGGTGTACGGAGGCTACCAGGACCTAAAACTTGTAGAATATTTAGTAAGATCCAAAAGGGTCTCCAAATCCCCAATTGGTTTTTTAGGTTGTTTGAAGAATTTTGGAAAGAAAGGACAAAAGCCTCTGCAAAAGGCTACAAGAAAATTAGGCCTAATTAGGCCATTTCAAGGTGGAACCTTGAACCCAGTGGAAAAGGGCTTGAGGACCCAATCAAATGGACTCAAATGAAAACATTGGGAATTTTTTCATGATGAATGACACCCCTGCAATGAAGAATGAATTTTTTGAGAAGGTAGCACTTAGAGCTTTCTAAGTGAGGGAGAAGAATTGTACTATTTATAAGGTGTTAGTCTTTCAAGGTGAAGATGCAAAAAGTACAGTGTCATCTTTGCGGTAGCTCTTCGAATTCACAAATTACCAATGACACTTTATTTTTCTTTTTTTTGTTTATATGACTTAGACTTATGTTCAATCCTTAGTAATGGTTTGGGGAACTAATTACTAGATGAGTGAGTATAATACCCTAGTTTGCATTATTAAATGATCTTGTTTAATTTGTGTTCATTTCATGCAAAGATACATGTAAAGGAAAAGAAATTGTTGCATCTAAAGATTACATGTATATATATGAAAAATAACTTGTATATAATATACAAGGAAAATAACTTTTAGAATAAAATGGAAGAGTACAGGCATACATAAGAGGATGAACATCAATAATAAGGGTGCCAGATATTGCTTGAAGTGATGAATTTTTGACCCGGGTATGAATCTAGTGTGCCCCTGTGTGATCCAAAACCTGAAAAGAAAAGAGAGATGGGGGTTAGATAAAAAATATCTAAGCAATGAATGACATCCTATTATTGATCCTCATCTACAATTATGCATGTGCATAGTCAAGCCATACACTTCTGAAAGAAAAATCAAGCTTACAGTCTCAATGAAATTAACAGTGTATAAAACAATATATGGTGCATAATAGTAGCAAGCATGCAATGACAACAATAACATTGCATGATGTCCAAGCTCAAATTCAAAATAGTAAGTGTGTTAATGTATGATCTAATAGCAGCAACCTCATTGATCATTACCTTCCACTCCACCATTATAGAAGAGATAACTACCTACAACTATATTTCATAATTCCTCCTTTGAAGTATATATATATATCAAGTATAATTATGAGTTTATATCATATATTTAGTCTTAATAAAATCTTATAAAAAAACATAAAACTAAACCAAAATACTTTGTCTTAATAAAATCTTAATAAAATAATATATTTAGTCTTAATAAAATAATACACTTACTGTTTTGAATTTGAGCTCAGACATCATGCATTGTTTATGAGCTCACTGTTTGATTACCATCCAATCAAATAGGGACATGAGGTGCTCAAACAGTGAGCTCATAAACAATGCATGATGCCCTAGCTTGTAGCCTGCAAGCCATCAAGATATTTCCTCATGAAATGATCATAAACAGGGTGTACCACATAGTGAATATCAACACAAAAACAAATAAAGAGAGATCAAACACTTCACACAATATATGTTGTTTTATAAGATTTTATTAAGACTAAATATATTGTTTTATGAGCTCACTATTTGAGCACCTCATGTCACTATTTGATTGGTCGGTGCTTTGTTTGTTATATTGATGCTATTAGATCAAAAAGGGACATCAGTAATAAAATAATACACTTATTGTTTTAAATTTGAGCTCATAAAGATTAACTTTCAGAAGAATATGAATGAATGCAAACATACATAAGTGGATGAACATAAATAATGAAGGTACCATACATTTCCTAAAGTAATGAAGTGTTGACCCAGGCTTCAATCTAGTATGCTCTTGTATGATCCAAAACCTGCAAGGAAGGAAAAGATGGGGTTAGATCCAAAGGATCTAACCAATGCCCGACACCCTGTTACTGATCTTCATCTACAATTGTGCATGTGCATAGTCAAGCCATACAATTTTAAAATGAACTATGCTACAAAACATGGGTGTTTGTTAATGTGATTCAAAAGCTATTATGCAAGATTGTTTTATTATTGAGATAAGGATATCTTAA
This sequence comes from Chamaecyparis obtusa, assembly GCA_027943335.1. Taxonomy (NCBI): domain Eukaryota; kingdom Viridiplantae; phylum Streptophyta; class Pinopsida; order Cupressales; family Cupressaceae; genus Chamaecyparis; species Chamaecyparis obtusa. The sequence goes on along the minus strand of BSBK01001048.1, from coordinate 529,913 downwards.
TTCAACAAGAATAGATGTTTTGAGAAATATATGAATTTAATTTTGACAATAACATGAAGAGTGATATATTTCAAGCTTCACTGAGATTTCATACCACACAGTGTTCGTAGATTACGCTCAATGTGTTATTTATGCTTGTATTGGTGGGAAAACTCTTGAAAACATGCAAAAGAGATTGAATTCAACGAGGTTGTTTACATGACACATGTAGTTTACCTCCAGCCTAAATCAGTGTTGCATACAAATTTGTGGACGTTGCATGGTATGAAGCCTCACTAAAGCTTGAAAATGACAAGCATTATGATGCTGAGGTATGGTGTGGTAAGCACAAGTATAGTTTCTCATAAGCTACTATGTGGTATTCCCTGTTTATGATCATTTCATAAGGAAATGTCTTGATGGCTCGTGGGCTGCAAGTTAGGGCATCATACATTGTTCATGAGCTCACTATTTAATACTGAAATTGTTCATGAGCTCACTATTTAATATCTGGCCAGGCCATGTAAATGGTACCAGGCCAACCCAATCAACCCAATAAAATGTGTCATGTTTATCTTTGTCAAATACACTCGTTCACTATTTTGTTCTTGTTCTTCATACAAATATTGCATCAAAAGTAATTGTAAACAATGATTCAAAGAAAAAGGAAACAACTACAATAGATCAAACCCCAAAAGAATATAGTCAACTACAATAGCTCATAGTCTCAATGAAATAAATAGTGTATAAAATAATATATGGTGCACAAGAATAGCAAGCATGTAATGACAATAATAACATTGGATGATAAAATTCAATACTCTTAGTTTTTATTCAAATTTATTTGAACTCCTATCAGATCATTGTCCAATAGTTAAACTAACCTATGAATTCAAAGGAGGAATTATGAAATATAGTTGTAGGTAGTTATCTCTTCTATAATGATGGAGGAGTGAAAGGTAATGATCAATGAGGTTGCTGCCATTAGATCTACATTAATACACTTACTATTTTGATAGCAATAACATTGCATGATGCCAGAGCTCAAATTCAAAATAGTAAGTGTATTATTTTATTACTGATGTCCCTATTTGATCTAATAGCATCAATATAATAAACAAAGCACCGACCAATCAAATAGGGACATGAGGTGCTCAAACAATGAGCTCATAAACAATGCATGACCATAAATGAGGAGTACCACATAGTGAATATCAACAATAAAACAAATAAAGAGAGATCAAACACTTCACACAATGCCTTGAAGGTAATAGCAACAATGTCCTAGCTCTCAAAGCTCATGGGTCATCGAGCATTCCAAATGCAAAGATGTAAACAATGCCGGTATTAACATTCATATTTTTCCATTAAATCAACAAATGCCATCAAAATGAAATTGAATTAATGAGAAGACAAAGCTTGAATGCCTACCTCAAGTCATGGCTGCCATATAAAGATCAAATGCTAAGGAACTATGTTATAAAATTTCATGCCAAATTTCAAGGCATGAAATTTTATAACTGTACATATATTTTCTTCAAGTCCCCCACATTGTAAACTCAATGCTAAGGAGAAAAAAGTATGATGTCAAACAGTATAAAATTTCATGCCTTGAAATTTTATAACATAGTTCCTTCGTAGCTTCCATATGAAGAGCAGTGCAAGGTGGCAACTTTCCCATTTTGCCACAGTTAGAGCCCTCTTTTACCATGCTTTATGAGCTTTATGTTTTTACCATGCTTTATGAGCTTTATGTTTTTGTTTTAAGTGAAGACAAAGATTATCTTAATTTGTTATCTTTAAATTTTATTCATTTTATGATTTTAAAAATTGAAATAAAAAATATAAACTTTTAAGAAAATTTTACATATTTTCATCAAATGACCCAAAAACATCAAGAATCGTCATATATGGTCACTACTAGCCAACTTTTAGAAGAATATGAATGAATGCAAACATACATAAGTGGATGAGCATAAATAATGAAGGTATCAGACATTGCCTAAAGTAATGAAGTGTTGACCCGGGGTTTAATCCAGTATGCTCTTGTATGATCCAAAACATGCAAGGAAGGAAAAGATGGGGTTAGATCCAAAGGATCTAAGCAATGCCTGGCAACCTATTATTGATCCTCATCTATAATTAGGCATGTGAAATGTGACTAAAAACTAAGAGTATTGAACTTTATCATGCAATGTTATTGCTGTCATTGCATGCTTGCTGTTGTTGTGCACCATATATTGTTTTATACACTGTTTATTTCATTGTGACTGTGAGCTATCATAGTTGACTATATTCTTTTGGGGTCTGATCTATTGTAGTTGTTTCTTTTTTCTTTGAATCATTGTTTACAATTACTTTTGATGCAATATTTGTGTGAAGAACAAGAACAAAATAGTGAACAAGTGTATTTGACAAAGATAAACATGACACCTTTTGTTCGGCTGATTGGGTTGGCCTGGTACCATTTACATGGCCTGGCCAGATATTAAACAGTGAGCTCATGAACAATGCCAATATTAAACAGTGAGCTCATGAACAATGTATGATGCCCTAGCTTGCAACCCATGAGCCATCAAGACATTTCCTCATGAAATGATCATAAATGGGGAGTACCACATAGTGAATATCAACACCAAAACAAATATAGAGAGATCAAACACTTCACACAATGCCTTGAAGGTAATAGAAACGATGCCCTAGCTTTCAAAGCTCGCAGGTCATCAAGCATTCCAAATGAAAAGATGTAAACAATGCTGGTATTAAACAATGAGCTCATGAACAATGTATCATGTCCTAGCTTTCAGCCCATGAGCCATCAAGGCATTTTCTTGTCAAATGATCATAAACGGGGAGTACCACATAGTGAATGTCAATAGCAAAACAAATAATAAGAGATCAAACACTTCACACAATGCCTTGAAGGTAATAGCAACGATGCCCTAGCTCTCAAACCTCACAGGTCATCAAGCATTCCAAATGAAAAGATGTAAACAATGCCAGTATTGAATAGTGAGCTCATAAATAATGTATGATGCCCTAGCTTGCAGCCCGCGAGCCATGCATCAAGATATTTCCTCATGAAATTATCATAAACAGGGAGTACCACATAGTGAATATCAATAGAAAATAAATAAATAGAGATCAAACACTTCACACAATGCCTTGAAGATAATAGCAATGATACCCTAGCTCTCAAAGCTCGTGGGTCATCGAGCATTTTGAATGCTAAGATGTAAACAATGCCACTATTAACAATGCTAAGATGTAAACAATGCCACTGAAATTGATTTAATGAGAAGACAAAGCTCGAATGCCTACCTCAAGTGCCAATGCCCTCTTCCCACATAGTTCCAACCTCTTTGCGCACACCAAACTTGAATGCCCTCTTTGCACCACGCAAAAGTGCAGTGTCGTCTTCACGACAGCTCTTCGAATTCACAAATTACAAATGACACTTTCTTTTTCTTTTTCTTATTTATATACACATGGGTGTCGCAATTACAACACCACCATCGCTATTATGACACTGTCGGGGGCACTTGCAAAAAAAACACAAATTATACTGGCGTCGCAAATTGGCATCGAAATTAGACCCCAAATGTTGTAGTGAACTTCTCAACACCAAGTTTCTAGATCCCTTAATGAAGATAATTGTTTTCTTAAGGACTGATCCATTTTGTTTCAATGGATTGATTGGAATAACATAGCCTTCTAGACTGTCAATTCCATTGTTTACAACATATTTTCTTTATTCTTTATATGACCCATAATATGGAAAACCTCTCTTGATTGGAATAACATAGCCTTCTAGACTATCAATTCCATTGTTTACAACATATTTTCTTTATTCTTTATATGACCCATAGTAAGAAAAATCTCTCTCTCTCTCTCTCTCTCTCTCTCATCTTGGTTTTGGATTTTTTGAGGACCTAAGTCACTTGGGGAATTGGTGTTTCCTTGTCTCCTTGACCTTGATAAAATGTATCCACTGCATTGATCTACTTTACTATGACCATGATTTTGTCTCATGCTCTAGCTAAAGTGGGCCTAAATGTATTTTCCTAAAAAGTTAGCACTTGTAATTAGATGTTCATTTTAGCCTCATTTTGGCACTTTCAATATTTCATGTTTTTATGCTTGATCTTAGAAATTTGACTATTCTTTTCCAACATCTTCCTGACACCACTGATACCTTATTTTAATTTTAGCCCATTCTCCTAGGAATAGGATGCCTAAGGCATTGTAATCTATGAATAGGACACCTAAGGTGTCTTATTCCTCAATATTTAGGTCCAAAGTGAAATTGGGGCCCCATTGCGGTGTTTTGGTGGGAAGTTAGGTCCCATCGTTGACCTGGCTTAAGTTTTTAATCTTGAAATGCATCAGAGGTATATAAACACCCTATCTCTCCTAATTTTGATACAACAATGATCGAGATTTCAAGAGCATTCATTATTGTCTACAAGAAATCAATGTGAATTCAAGATTTGAAGTCAACCATCCAAGTTCTAGCATTCAAGGCATTTCCAAGTCAAATATTCTCCATTGAAGTAAGCTTCTCTACCATGATGGCCAAGTAGAGGAGTTCTTAATCAATAAAGAAGATCCCTTGTCCCTCCATATGCATTCTTCTTTCATAGAAAGTGATTCCTCGAGCATAACAATACTGAATACCTATAAGGAGTATTAATAGATCTATGCATTTGTGAAGGCATCCTTGATTCATTTCTACATTCTAATGTCAACAACTACAATCCAAGAAATATTCAAGCATCTTCATGGATATGGGAAATGTCTACATTTGTTTATGAAGGTATAATTAAGGTAGATCAAGCATTTATCTTTACATTTACATTCATTAATGAAATTTTAATTCATTTTTAAGGTTGATTTGTAAATAAGGGTTTGACCAAGGCAAAACACTTTCAATCCAACAACTTCCCATTTGTAAGTGTAGGAATAGGTGGTGCAACTAATTTTCCAAATCTAAGAAGTGTGAAACCTGACAGACTGTCCTAATTAATTTTAGACAAATTTTTAGGGACTAGGATTGGTGAGTCATCCTATTCCTAGGAATAGGATGGATGAGGTGTAATGTTCCATCCATTTCTGCACCAAACTCAAATCGCAGGTTAGATACACTCTTTGGTTTTTGTTTCAGGTCATTACAGTTGTCTAACTATTTTTTGTTAGTATGTATTTTCCAAATCTTGTTTATTCACCTATTTGGCCCTCTATCTTGCATCATTACATTATTTCCCCTTAAATCCATCTCATCCTAATCATTATTATGAAGGATCATTACACTCACTTAACACTTAGCCTATCTTGAGCCTATTGGATCATCTTCCTTTTGATTGTGCATTAGGAGAAGGTGGGAAAATCCCCCATGTGTCTTTCTTATCATTTTTCTTATGTACAAAAACTAATATATATTTTAGTGCTATTATTCTAGAGTCTTTAAAGTATAACTCACTTAAATATTGGTTAGGGAGTGGTGTGAACCAGTCAATGACAATATTAAATATGTAAATTTAATTAGCCACAAATTAATATAAAACAGTCAAAGCCAACACAAGAGAATGCCAGATTTATGTGGAAAATCCAATGTGATAAAAATCATAGTGAGAATATTTCAAAAGATAAGAAAATAATTACAAAAGGCTCATTGTCAAACTTGCAACAAAGACTCACTATCTTAGGGAAAGATACAAAGGACTTGTAAACTAAAGGTCACTTCTCGAGGGTGAGATACAAGAAGAACCTAAAGAGGAGACTCATTATCTCAACATAGGATACATAAAATGAATTTTAATGAATTATCTTTCAACGTATTACTTCTAACATTATCCCTTGAATTTAGTTGCTACCCTATGAAACCATTTGAAGATGCTACACATATACTTTTGTCACACACATTTGCTAACTTATATTCACATATTTTCCATCTACTCCAATTCTCAACTAATTTGATCTTCCATTTATACCATTTAGATTATCCCAAAGAATCAATTAGGTCAGCTAGAACAAGGGACATAGAGTAATCCCAATAAGTTGGCTACCAAAACATAATTGTATGAAACTAATAAAGATTTTAGTGTCAGTATTATAGGGTCTTTAATGTTGAACACACTTGAAGAAGATATTAAACATGTAAATTTAATCAGTAGCAATATAAGATAAAATAATTAACACCAACATAAGATAATGTCAAATTTACATGGAAAACCCAAATTGGGAAAGTCATGGCAATAATATCTTAAAATATAAGAAAAATATTACAAGAGGCTCATTGTCAAACTTGCAACCTAGACTCACTATCTTAGGGAAAGATACACATGACTTGCAAACTAAAGATCACTTCTCCAAGGCAAGATACAAGAAGGACCTATAGACAAGAATCATTGTCTCAACACATGATACATAAAATTAATTATACAAAATTATTCTTAAGCATATTCCTTCCAACATTCTCCCTTGAATGTAGGTTCTCTTGACTTATCATCTTAAGCAAACATTTGACATATTCAAACAAATACCATCATCACACACATACGCTACCTTAGATTCACATATTTTTCAATCCACTCCACTTCTTAGCTAATTTGATATTCTATTTATACCATTCAAATTGTTGCTAGGAATCCATTAATTTTTCTAGAGGAAGGGACAAGAGGTAATCCCAATAAGTCAACTAACAAAACATGATTGCATGAAACTAATATAGATTTTAGTACTAGTATTCTAGAGTCTTCAATGTTGAACACGCCTAAATATTTTAGAATGGGAGATGAATCAATCTCCAAAAATATTAAACATGTAAATTTAATCAACAATAGTGTAAGATAAAACAATCAACAAAAACACAAGAGAACATTAGATTTATGTGGAAAACCCAATGCAGGAAAAACCATGATGAGAATATCTCACAATATAAGAAAAATATTACAAGAGAATCATTTCCATACTTGCTGCCAAGACTCACTATCTTAGGACAAGATATAAAGGACTTGCAAACTAAAGATCACTTCTCAAGAGCAAGATACAAGAAGGACCTATAGAAGAGACTCATTGTCTCAACACAAGATATATAAAATAAATTATAATGAATAAACCTTCAACTTATTGCTTCCAACATTGACCCTTATATATGGTTTTTCTTAACTTGCTGCTTCTAGGAACCAATTAACAATTCTACACAAATACATACACTCCACACACATCTACTACCTCATATTAACATCTTTTTTCAATTCACTCCACTTCTCAACTAATTTGATCTTCTGTTATATCATTCTTATTATCACTAAGCATCAATTAGGTCAACCAAAATAAAAGATAATCCTAACAAGTTAGCTTCCAAAACATAATTGTAGTGAAAGTGGTCCTATCTAGAAGATAGAGAGGATCTGAAATATCATAACAAAATTTTTATGGTGATCTCGAACATCACACATGTTTGGTGCACATCCTCCAAAGTTAGAATTAGGGTGATGTGTAGAAATAATTCTTCAAAATGAAACCATTCAATGTGGATCCCACAAGGAAACATTCCTAAAACAAGATCAACACATTGCCTGATGCAATAAAAAACATGACATAATCAAGAGAAAAACCCCTATTGGCCAGATAGCCATAAACATCCTAAAAACTAATACTAGACGTAGTGCAACACCAAAGTGCTTAATCACCACTATGTAGATTATATAGAGATAATCCTTGAACATCAAACATTATTCCCAAGAATACATTTCATATTTTCTTAACATTTGAAGCTAGCACAACAAATCTAACACAAAGTTCTTCATAACTAGAGGGCTAGGAAAAGACAGTTGTGAAAAATCATCAAAAACATACTTGCACTACACCTTTAAAGAAGAAAAATGAATTGATACAGTGTACATTCATTAAAAGTATTTTCTCCATGCTGAAACACAATAAACATCAATGTGGAGAAATGCATAGCATTTTTTGGACTAGTTCTAATAGACACCCACACTACCAACACACTACGTTCACTAGAGATATCACCAACAATGTTAGGTCACCTAAAATTTAGAAGTGCAACATCTACAAAACTTACATTCTATGCTTTAAATTGAAAGGCTATATCATCAAACGTGGATGAATACAAAGCATCATTTTAGGCAGGTATCAAAGAAATTTTTAGCAAACACATTCTTCAATTATCAAAACATCTTTGTAGAAATAGTTACTCATCATTAACAACATGATAGATATTAGAACAATCTGTAGCATCATACAACCATTTTTACTAATGTCATTTCTCTAATTCTTTTCTCAACCATGGTGTGTTTCTAATCTAATCCTTATCTCAATATGATATCATCACTACACAACAATTCATTTCCAACTCTAATCACCAAAACACATCATTGCCAACACAAAGGAGGCTTGACATCTAATCTTACTTCAACAAAATCTCACTATAATGCAACATCTTTAGCATAGAATTGTTATAGTGAATAGCAACACAACATGGTATAGATATCAACACCAATTAGGTGGACATCCACAAAAGAGAATACCCCCCACATTCACCATTATAACATTTTGTTTTTTGCAACGTACCAATACTAGATTATAGACACATATGGTATAGGTCCTTCCTTTTACAAGTTCTCCAAAATTTCATAACTATATTAGTAGATGGTTGACATAAAAATTATTAATGACACCATTACATCTCATATTCTCACAATTTAAACATCACAATAAGTAAAGGGTTGACACAAAAGGTAATAAGCATCATCACACATATCAACAAGTTTCTAGTTTCTAGTAGGTAGAGGGTTCACATCAATGATAACACTAGTGACTATCATTTAACACTATGTTCTTACAACAATCTAAAGATGAATCATGATTTCCTAATTTTGATACAATAAACCTCTATATAAATAGTATCATAATTCTTTAAATATTGAAAATATTGATTTCTAGATCTAACTTAGTATAAGTTCCATCTAATGAAAGCTACAACATATAATGCAAGGACTTCCTATTAAGTTTCAAAAAAAATATCTAGCACAATAACTACTATATTTAATCTTATTATTTAGTAATGAGAGTAAATATACATATTAAATTAGGAAGGATTAGACCATAATATCCCTTTCAAGATATCCTTGAATTCTTCTTGGTTCTATGATTCACTTATAGTATACAAGATAAATTTTCCAAACATGAGAAGAATATCTAAGAGTCTCAATACAACTATCTAAATATGCATTTCAAGAAAATATTGACAATAATATAGATTTCAACTATTCTAAATACAATTATATCCTTTTATTAATATTAAACCTACCTTAAATAAGTAATTTTTTTTTTTTTTTATCATTAATAATAACATAATTGTCAACATAAGATTTAAATCCCTACCCATCTCACACTTTTCTTAACTAAAACAAATCCTAGAAGTCTTTCTTACTATCAAATAGGATCCTTGTAAATCTTATCATTTAAGGAATAAGCTGATTCTATAATGTTAGAAGAGGTGTCAAATGCAATGGAAGATAGTTCCATGATTCTAAGGAAGCCATGGTTTCATAATACAAAAACATGGAATTAGTTGGTGCTAGTAGACATAGTCAAGAGGCTTAAATATGGGTTTAAAGGTACTCATGTCGACGTATCTAGTTGTGGCCTTATTCTATAAGTGATCATAAAATCTTATGTTATGCACAAATTAGAGTTTTAAGCCACCTTGCATATACATGCGATCCTAACATTTAAGTCCTTTTGTAAGAATTGAGGTTCTAGATTTGATGTAATCAAGTCTTTTTTCTATTGAATATAATAAAAGAATCATCATTTACATCAGATATGATTGTTCGCCATCACAAAAATATGCTCTTGAGAAGGAGGGCAGTTTATGTAAACTTAATACAACAGAGAGAATAGATACATTTATAGCAAGATACAAAAAGATAATATAATCACCGATCAGAGTTCATTATCCTTGTGGTCTACCCATGTTGTCTAGCCACTGGATCTTTCATTCCACTTTAATAACTTGTCATTCTGAATGCAGTTACTGTATGGATGCACTGGAACAACAGCTGTAGGTTGTTAAGGAATGACTGCAATTGGAATGGCCTAAATTGGTATTTCCCTGTCCAGTCTTGCATTTTTCATCATTTCATGCAGCTACTTCTTGAGTTTGTTTAGGGCTTGATAAAATGATGTACTCTATGTCTGAGTCTAAGAAGCAGTGTACCCATACGCTACCTCCTTTTTGAGTATTCTAACAACCCCCTCATCCAGCAGATCAATAAAATTTTTTTTCATCTATCTTCATGATTACAATTACCTCCACTTTCTCTCGTTGGTGTGTGGTTGGTTCCCTTCGTGGGTTGCTTGTAGAACTAGGCTCTATATGGGATTGAATGGTTATCCTCCAACGCGTCCTTGAACGACCTGTCCCAAGTCTCCACCATCAATGGTTTCTACAGATTTTGAGAGATTTTCTCATCTCCAGGCATAGACGACCCCAGAAAAGGAGAAAATTAATAGTGTAATAAATGTTGATGAAGAGGACGACCTTCGACCTGCGAGGAAGGCCTCATTGGGATCTCTTCTTATCCTATTTGCAAATCACTCAATAGAAAAAACCTTTTCCATCTAATCGAGTCTTTTTAATTCCAAAAATATAATACAACCTCACTTATTTAATATATTATGGTTTTAATTCATTTTATAAAAATATAAATTAAAAAATTTATTGCATGATAAAAATAAGGATCATCATGGTTTTAACAAATCATGACAAGTTTTGTAATCATATGTTATGAGACAACATTATCTAAATATATAAATAACACTCTTTAAGTTAATTTTAAGAAAATATTATAGGTAACTTTATCAAATATTGAATAATTAATTATGTTATTACCTATTTAATTCAATGTTCCTAATTATAACTTAGAGTGTACTAAAACTCTAGTGATGAATAAAATAATAGATGCAAGGATGAGATCGACTATATGGCCTAATCGGGTATATATGTAAAAGAAATATTTCATAATGATAAAAAAGGAGAAAACATCATGGAATTTTATTTTAGATTTTATTTTTTATCTAAAGGGGATAACATTACATAAACACACTAGTGTCAATATAAATTTATATGATCCCTCAAGGATTGCTTCTATCACATTAGTATAATAGATGTCCACTAAAAGGGAAAGAGAAAATGAGGATATGAATCCACCCATAAGTCTTCTATTCCAATGACAAAATCTTGAAGACATAAGTGCATACATGCCTACAAACAACATGTTTAGGACATGAATAATCTGCCGTGCGATCATTTTTCAGCTAGGAGGATCATTTTATGCTCATGGTTAAGCCTTGGCATATTGATTTTAACCCTATTTTAGACTCTTTCATTAGATTTCCTATTTGGGTCCATCTTCCTTATCTTCCCTTGCATTTATGGATCAACTCTCTTTTTGAGGGGATTGGTAATGCTCTTGGGGAATTTTTGATGGTGGATGGTGATTCTTCTGACATTTTTCATTCTACATATGCTCATATTCTTGTTGATATTGATCCTTCTAAGGGTCTTCATACGGAGATGGTGATCAACTCCTCTAAAGGAAGTTGGACTCAGACCTTGGATTATGAAGGGATTCCCTTCAGATGTAGGAGATGTTTTAAAACTGGGCACATGACTGCTCAGTGTTTATTGGGTAAAGAGAAATTTGTTGCTTCTTGGTGGAACGGTGGTCTGCTCAACACTATGTGGTGGAGAAGAAGCTTGTTTCACCAAAATGATTCTCCTAGGTGGCTACGGAGGTCCCCCCTCCTCCTTCTGCTAGTTTGGATGTGGTTCTAGTGTGTCCTCCTGTTAGTGCCACTCTGGTTGATTTGTCTCCTGGTTTGGTGGGGGCGGCTACGCCTTTGGTATCCCCTGGTGTTGTGGGGGTTGTAGCTGCTAGTGGTTTCGTGGACAATTCTCTTGCTATTTCTACTGGTATTTTGCCTGCCTATGCTAGGAGCCATGTTCCCTTTGGTTTGGCTGATGATCCTCTGTGCTGGTAGGTTGAGGAGGCTAGTGTTGAAGAGGGCTAGATTACAGTAAAAGAAAAAAAATTTAAGAAGTCCTCCTCTTTTGATATGAATCTTCGTTTCCATTAGAAGGGTGCTAAAGGAAAATCCTAGAGTTGGATTTTTCTTTAGCTTGGGTTTGCATGAAGGTTGTTTCATGCATTGTTTCATCCAGGTTGTGGGCACCTATTGTAAAACTCTTGCTTTGGTCTTGCTCCATTCCATTAAGAGGGCTATTTTAAAAAGCTTTTGTGACCACTTTGTTCAGGGTTTCGACCCCCTTTCAAAACCTATATTTATCTCAATCAAAAACATTCTTTGGAATCTTGAGAAGAAATATATTGATTGGTGATTGAGGAATTCATTCCAAAAAGCTAGATGAATGTAGAAACCAAATCAAAATTATGGATGAATTTGAAAACTACAAAAAATTCCACATGGTGGAATGAGATAATCTCATTCTAGAATATTGTAAAGATTGATGTAGAACATGTTAGAGGAATAAAAAAAATGATATGTTTTTCATGATAGAGGAGATGAATGTCTTCAAAATAATCCTCCAAATCTACAATTTGAGACTCCACAAAGAAGGATGATGGGTAAGTGCATCGAAACAATGTGCAAAAAAGTGGTTACCCACCCAAAAAAATAAAAAAATACCCCTAACACGATTGACTTTAAATTCAAATAACATGATTGGGCTTAGGTTTGGTAAATTCATATGCCAAGGACAAGGCTAGTTAATAGGTTTGGACAACAAGGTTGACACTTGGGATCTTCATTTCTCTCCTTTTTCACTTGTTTTGTTTTTAAAAAAAGGTTTCTCAACTTCATCAGTATCAGGTTTACACATCATCAAGTGGGTATTTGTAAAATTACCACCATAATTTCACATATTTTCTGAGCTTTCTAACCATATAAATTTTTATATTTTTGGACAATATTAGCACAGTAAAGTAAAATTTTCATTACTAGTGTCTTCATAGTTCTCAGAGACATATGCCTACCATTTTCTTAATAACTTCTTATCTACTTGAATTTTTTTTTTTTAAAATTACATATTATTGTTCTAGACTTGATTCAATACACTTTTAAAAAAAAGTTTGCATTTTCGATTATTTGATGCAAGTTATGTCCAACACACGAATATACACTTGATTTTTAGGATGTGCCCGTGCTTCAAAAAATTCATTAAAAAAATACTCAATAGAAAATTACAAAAAATTACACAAATTTTAGCTCTCACACTTACCTATAGTTCTACAAAAGGGCTTTTCAAAATACTAAATTTAACTATATCTTTTTAGAAGCGAACACCAGACAATATGTTATATTTTTCTATAAAAATTAGGAACATTTTTCCATGCACAATGGATTTGAACCTCTTAATATTATCCATTTCTAAAAAACTTTCATAGTTTAGAAACTATATTCAAAGCCCTACAATTTTTGTTCTTTGTGCATCTTCTAATTTTTAGTGCATGACTCTCAAATTTCTCTTTGAAGTTAGGTTTTACCTAATTTTGAAAAAAAAGTGGTCACTTATACCCCCTTTTAGCACACCATCTTGGTGCACTTACCCTGATATGCATGCAAAATATGAATCTCATGTAGTTATATAGAAGATAATGAGCATCCCAATACATTGAATTAGTAAAGGCCATGGATGTGATGATACCAATATGATAAAAAATAATATAAGTGTTGAATAGGCCAAATAACTAAGAGGGGGGTGAATAAGTTATTCCAAAATACTTTTTACAAACTTTGATAAATTGTTACAAAATTAAAACATTCAGATGTTTAAAATTGATATAAACTTGAAAGGGTAAAAATAACTAACACCATAACACTAGATATAACATGGAAATCCAAGATGGGAAAAACTATGCAAAAACTAATTCTCATGAAAGTAAACACTAGTTAAGGTGATTTTCACAAGGGCTCACTGATGGTTTTCTCACTGTGGGTAGGCACACTACTGATTAGGCTAACTTCCCTGATACAAAAGGATTTATTACAAAATGTCTTACATAAAATGTTAGGATCAAACAACACTAAGAGGGGGGGATGAATCAGTGTTGTAGCACTTTTAATCTTTCTTAACCAATTTAAACTTAACCATGAAATAGTTGAAACAATAAGAACATACACATAAATTAAATAACTCATAACTCATAACACCATGATTTGTTTCAAGGAAACCCTGGCCAAGGAAAAACCTCGGTGGGGAAGGTACCCACAAATTATGTGCACTAAGAGTATAATGTCCATGTTAGGAGACATTGCCCTATTAGGAATAAAATATTACATTAGTACATTTCCTTGTTAGAGGCTAGACCCTGTTAGGAGTCTATAACCCTGTTAGGGGTGGATACAAAATAGAGCTCAGTGCTCTTACAAAGGACTCGCTATCTAGTATTATAAAAGGATTTTACAACAACAAAAAAGAACTATAACAACATCCGCTATGTCAAAGTAGTTCCATTTGAAGATCACAACAATAATCACAGAATCTCCACTTAATCAATCATCATATATCATCACACCATCATCCATCAACCTCACACCCAAAACTCACACACACACACACACACACACACACACACTCGATCAACTTTGTTTCTCAATCCACTCACTAATTCTTCACAAAATGTGTCTCGAAACATGGCCCATAATGAAACAAGAAACACGCGATCATTAATCCACCAAGATAGGTGAGGACCTATCATAAATCATAAACTAGATCAACAAAATACTTTATGTTAAGTCTCCAAATGCCGCATCCACTCATATGCCCATTTTCCATTGTTCACTATACTCACATGACTTCGCCATTTTGTAACTTTCTCCAAACATAACCAAAATTCTTGTGACCATAACAAAAGCCATAGTACATCTCATATATCATGTATTTAAGCTCGCATGCCATCATAATTAATATCTCATTCTCACACACCAAAACTGTTAATCTCTATTGAGCATTTAAGGTTGTCATTAGTATCAAAGGATATCAAAAAGATCGGTCAGTCACTTATATTGAGCTGGTTGGTAACCAGAAGTAAGATAGAGTAGTCAGTAAAGCTTTACATTGAGCACTATATAGTTTACCGAGCACCAGCAGACACTGACACCGACAGACAGTAAACACCGAGCATCACAGTATACGTTGAGCAGTTTATATAGTGTTTACCGAGGATCACAAGAAATGGCATAGTAATTAGAAATGGCACATTCTTCTATCCAAACAGTTACAATAGATCGTAAAATGGTTTATCAAGATCAAGGAGCATTTATTGTAAAAGATATTCATTAAATGTAATGTTTATCTTATTGTAATAGTTGATCTAGGATAATTTTGTACTGTGGATCTTAGGGTTATGATTATGTATTGTAACCTAATTTTTGTTAAAGCGACAAAACAAAACACTACATATTTAGAGTGTTCACATCATTTAGATACATGCGAGAGAGAATAGATAAGACTTAAGGAGCACTTGAAGTCATTGCCTAACTTCAAGTCAATCAGTTATCAAAGCAAAATAGAGTTTAGAAGTTATCAGATTAAGCAAAATCAGAGAAGGCTACCGAGTAGAATCAGAGCAGAAATTCATCATAGTCAAGGTGATAATTTATGAGTATTTATAGATCTATTTCAGACAATTGAGTTGTCAACCAGCAGATAATTTCCTATTACCTTCTAACAATTGTAATAGAGTTTTTGATAAAATCTCTTAACAGAGTAGACTTAACAGTCTTATATAAATCTCTTAACCGAGTGCACACTTCATTAGTGTTGTTAAAATCCTATAACTAGGTAGATCTAGCTGATCTAACACATTACTCCTAACAGGGTAAGATCATCAGAAGTGATCAAAACTTGTAGCCCTAACAGGCAAACCTTTTCTATCTGCAGTAGTGAAGAATTTGTGGGTGTCATCCCCATTACAGTTTTTACCTTCTAACAAGGGTTTCTGCATTACCAAAATACTTGTGTTATGTGATTGTCATATTGATTTCATAATGTTTATTTTTCTTAAGGTAACTAGATGATTGATACATGCAATTAGATTCAAGTTATTTTGGTCGATTATCACAATTGGTTGTTATAGATCAGAAAGGTTTACAAGTGAAAATTTTAAAGACATTGATTCACCCCTCCCCTCTCAGTATCTATCTCTCCTAATTCCAACAATTGGTATCAGAGCTAGTTCCCTTGATTGAACAATTTAACCACTGAAGGGTAAAAGATCTAAGTCATGGAGAGACATAAACTTGACAAGACTATTGAGAATCAGAAAATACAGATGCAGATGTTCGTGGAACAGTATAAACATGCAAAGGAAGAACTGAAGAAATTACTGGTTGAAAGGAAGAACCTTTCAATTATGCAAAGTGAAATTGGTTATCATGAAGAACCTATTGATGATTTATTTGATCATGTTGGATCAAGTTCTGGAAGCATCTTTGATGGATCTGAAAGCATAATCTCTAACCTATCTAAAAAGAATCAACATCTATCTGAACAAGCGAAAGCACTTCAAATCAGTCAAGAATCTTAGATGGTAAGAATGGTGGAAATCATGAACAATGATAGGCAAGCTAAACAAGATCGGAATCTAGCTATTGAAGACCGAAGACTGATGGCTGAAAAAATTCAAGCAAAAGAAAATGAGATTTAGAGACTCACTGATCGTTACTTTCAAGTATCAAATCAGATGATGACTGTTAACCAAGAAGTGAATTGAGTAAATGGAGAATTATCAAGAAGACTTGAAGATGTTGCAATACTCAAAGAAGACAATGAAAAATTGAGAAATGAGATAAAGATACAAAAGCAAAATAATGAAATGATGAAAATAGTTGAGGATAGCTCCAAAAAGATTGATGACTTCCTGACTAAGTAGAGAAGATTTGGAAATAAAGCCAGTATAGGCTACACTAGTGAAGGAGAATCATCACATCAAGTTGAAAAGGTCAAAAAAAATCAAAACCAAAAGCCTAAAGTATTGACATGTTTTCACTATGGAAAACCAGGACATACATCTAATGTGTGTAGAAGCAAAGCACAATGTAAACCTTCTGTCACTCCTAAGTTCAATGGATACTGTTACTACTATGGAAAGTTTGGACATCCAGCTTATGAGTGCAGAGCTAAACAGAATGATATTGCTAATAATACTATTGTGGAGAAGATATGGTATACTTGTAACAAGCATGGACATACTGCAAGGGAATGCAAGATGAAAATGAAACAAGTTTGGTCACCGAAGGAGAAACCACAATGCAGGCCATATCAACCGAGGAGACAAGGTAACTCTTCTATTTAGGATTATAATACATGGACTAACTATGTTGTATGTGGTTGGTATGGGCATATTGCAGAAAATTGTTATAGAAAGAGTCAGATTGGACAATCAAGAAGCTCGACAAACACTGGGATGGCTTGTATGCACTATCATAAGGTTGGTTATTTAAGCAAGAACTATAGAGACTGAGCACTAGATGAAAATAATACATTCGAGAGTGGATATACTATTGTAGACATCATGAAGCTAAGGAACACTATGTGGAAGAAGGCATCTAATGAGAATGCTGAGTCAAGTAACACTGTCAGTGAAACCTCGTCCACCGGATTGGGTGACATCAACATATCCACTTAAAGATGACAAAGGTATGTATGGGACTGATATTTCAAATGATCATATTTTACATACAGTTCCTTATATATGATGTACAAATACCAAATCACAAATGAATAAAGATGCACTATGGTTTATGTGTTACAAGCTAACAATGTCATATAGTCGGTAAAAGAGAGACTGAGAGTTGGTTACTCGTTGGTAATCACTATACAAGGTTAACCGACAATAGTGTGAATCGATGGAGAAATCATATGTTAATCAAGAGGAGAAAATTGTAGACATCACCGAGTTTGACAGCTATTTTGTATAAAGTTATGTCGCGCATTTAATGCATGAAAGTTTAAGCGGGAATATCGAAAAGTTTATAAATATGCATGAAATAGAGTTCATTGTTACATTGTGATTTTGAAGAATGAAGATTTTACAGAGTAGAGTTTGAGCTAAAATTTCTCAGAGAGATTCAAAGCCATTGTAGATCGAATGGACAACATTCTTCGATGACACTGAGTAAGTTCATTTGCTACCAAAAATCTATTATCTGCTACTTGCCAAAACCCTAGAAGTAATTTATGGCATCAACATCGACTGCAAGCAAATCTCAAAACATTGAAGAGGAAGTAGAATTAATTGTTAGAGCTAATTTTGACTAAGGATAATTTAAACCTCATCCAAAGGTTGTAGCGCGAATGAACGATATGGGTGCATTTTCGAGTATACCTGATAGGGTTTTGTTAAAAGAAGACATAAGGGCCTATATTCACTACAATATCAGATTAATAGGAGAATTTGAATCTGTTGCTGCATTTCAACAAATTTGTGGACAAGATGGAAAGATTAAAACCAAATACAACAAGATTATAGAATTAGGGTTATCATGCACAACACTCTACCATCAATCTTTCAAAAAGGACTAGATAAGAATTGTTCTGAGCAGATTTCATGATGGAAAATTTTGGTTAGATAAACCTGTGGAGGTCACAAAGAAGATGATAAGTAGGGTTATTGGGTTCTGTACAACCGACAAAGCAAAAGCCTTCCAAAGTGCATCTCATCCCAAAGTTGAAAAGAACACTAGAGCTCAATGGGATGGAAGGGCATTAAAGATATCAACAATCAATGACCCAATAGTTAAGTATGCAGCTCATGTGATCGGGTATAGAATATTTCAATCAAGCAGACTCAACAGTGTACCCTGCAACGCCGTGGACATGGCATACACGATTGTGAAGAAAGATCACCAGGTAGATCTTGTCAAAATTTTATTACACCAACTGCATGAGAATATGAAGACAATAAAATCAAATAAGTCAAACACATGTAAGTACAGATCACTGCTTGTCTGTACATTCTTCTATCTACAAAAATATGTACCTGGTATCTGTAAAGTAAACTGGCAACAAGATAAATCGATAACTGCACAAATTGATGAAATGATGAAAAGTTTAGGAAAGAATCTCAACATGGAATTTGATGCATACTTCAAAGAGTTTAAGACCAACATGCATCAAAGGAGTAGAATTCCAAAGGAATTAGTGAGTAAATTTGAGAATGATATATGTTTCATAGTTAGTACAGATCACCCTATGATCAAGGCTGTAGAACCAAGAACAAAATGGCTAGCACCGATGGGATATGAAATGAACTATGATTTTGCCTTGAAATCTATAAATGCATTACTGGCATTACTGATAGATATCATTGCCATTAGGTTTGGCACATATGAAGAAGCAAAGTCACGTATCACCACAAACATTGAGATCGGTAAAATGTCTAGAAGGGCGAAGAAAATGAAGAAAAATCTAGCAGCAAAATATGGAAATGCATCAGACTCATTTGAGGAGTCATTGGTCAAAGGTACAATCGAAGGTCAGTTACTATTAGCTAACAAGCCCTATGATAGTGAGGAGACCGAATCAGATAAAGAAAAGGATCCCACACCAGTTGCTCCTACCGATGTTGAACAAGAAAAGTAGTTACCAGAACAAAAGGGTATGAAAATAAGGTCATCAACTGCAGCCTCATCCCCTCTGAAAAAAGAAGAAACAAAAGTTAAGAAATTGAGGGCAGTTACACCAACAAGACAATATATTAAAAGAAGGAACAAGCCTGTAACTGAGGCACCAAAGAAGAGAAGGAAATTGGTAAGAAGTAAGGAAGATCTTGAGGAATCTGATAATGAAAATAATCAATTCAAGGTGGTCAAACACAAAGCAAGTACAATAGAAGAAATAATTGAAAATGGGAATCTCATTGATCCAGGATTAGACAACTTTGACAAAATGTCAACTGAGGATCAAACAAAAATAGAACATGTTGTCATCCAGATGATGATAAAATTCAAAAGAGTACCCATGGAATTTGCATGTGCACTGCCAAAGGCATTAGATGACAAGATCTCTGAGAGATGGGCTATTGCACTGGATACAGAGAAAAGGAAAAGAGAAAGATCCCTAGTAAGGACAGCCACACATTTAAGTTTTAGGGAACATGAAGATTATTTGACCAAGTACCAAGAAATATTTTTGCCAAAGAACCGAGCCATGCAGGTATTGGATGAAAATGTGGCAGATATAGATGTTACATGTGACTCCCTATGGACATCAATTCTGGAAGCAGAAAAGAAAGCTGAATAAGAAGCATTCCTGAAATTGTCTAAAAAGAGACAAAATTCTAAAGATAAAGGTATTTACATTGCTGATGACAAGGGAAAGAAGTTAAAGGATACCGGTACATTAGTTATTGAGGAAACTAATATCACCGGACAAAAGGAAGAGATGAGAATTTCACAGGATGCACCGGATCTAGTAGAGATCCAACTGAAGAAGAAAACCGATGATGATGTACTCATTGAGGACATCACAAATGGTGATCCTGATGATAAAGATGATGAAGATGTGACCATTGCACCAAACAAAGATGAAGCACTAAACACTGAAAGTGTCCTCACATCTTTACCGGGTGAACATCCTGTACTTGCAGAGGCAACTGAAATATTTTCCCAAGTACAACCTGATGACTCTCATCCTGAGCAAGCTAAGGATACAATAGGGATACAAGAAACTTAGCAACCTACAGATACAAATGAGCCTAATAAAATAGAGGCACAATCTATAGAAGAAACCAAGGCAATCGAGGTGAATCCATCTGACACTACATCTGAAGCTCCATCTCATTCCACCGAGACAACGGCAACCGAGGAGCAGAAGAAAGAAGATACTGTGTCAATTGGGAAGGATACTCCAAAGAGTGGAGAAAAAGCTATTGTTCTTATTGAGAAAAAGTCACCTCTTGTACACAAGAAGAAGAAGAAAGGAAAAGGGCCGGTCACCATTGATGAAGTAATAATTATACCAGATTGTGACTTGAGGACCCTAAGCCCTGAGGAACTAAGTAGATATGGGGAGCTATGTTCAAGAAAGGTGGCATAAGAAAAGTTCAAGCAAGAACACAAATGAAAAGAAGTGTTA
Source organism: Chamaecyparis obtusa (assembly GCA_027943335.1). Taxonomy (NCBI): domain Eukaryota; kingdom Viridiplantae; phylum Streptophyta; class Pinopsida; order Cupressales; family Cupressaceae; genus Chamaecyparis; species Chamaecyparis obtusa. The sequence continues at coordinate 508,744 of BSBK01001048.1, read as the reverse complement.
ACTGATGTGAGGGATATTCTGCAATAGATAGCATCAGAGACAAACATTGATGAGAATACTCCCATCATAGATCAACTTGCTACACTAGCCGAGAAGATCAATTCCCCAAATTGTGATACATATAAACAAATTAAAGAAAGAGCAGAATCTAAAATACAGGATAAATTGGCAGCAAGAATTAACAAAGAAGTGGCCATTGGAAAGGTCAAATTATCTAAGGAAATTACCAATGTTCACCCAGATAATCTGTCAATTTCTGCTAAAGCTTTTTACTTTAGACATCTTTACTGTAGAAGTCAGTGAAAAGATAAAAGGATTGGAAGATGAAATCAAGTTAAGTACAATAGCTGCTATAACTGAGGCTCATGCTTTCTTAAAGCATATTCACTAAGTTCAGGAACTCTGGTGGTTGATAGAAGACTTAAGGAAACAAGAAGAGAAAATCACCGATCAGGTCACAGAGTTACAAACAAAAGTCATTCCATACTTGAAAATTTTTGAAGCACATATTGTCAAAGCTGAGCAACTTGTCGCAACCCTAGAGATTTTGGTGTTGGATAATATCTTTGACATGCATGCACAAGTTAGTCTTGAGGATATTTCTCTTACCAACTTGAAAGAGGAGTGGGAAAACCTCTTGGAGTCTCTAAAGAAAACCCACCACAACATTTTTTATCAGCTGTAAGTATACAGTTTATTTTTTTTGTGTTTGGCATTATTCTCAATAAGGGGGAAAACATGTATATGCCAAATAAGTATATCTTTTTGATATGTATACTACATACTACCAAGAGCATGCACCAAGGGGGAGTACTTTGTACTTAGAATTTTTTTGATATAGATATATATAACAGAGATATAAGGAACATATAGAACATTTTGTCTATATACATTTTGAGTTTTGATACTAATGCCAAAGGGGGAGATTGTTAATCTCTATTGAGAATTTAAGGTTGTCATTAGTATCAAAGGATATCATAAAGATCGGTCGGTCACTTATATTGAGTTGGTTGGTAACCAAAAGTAAGATAGAGCAGTCGATAAAGCTTTACACTAAGCACTACATATTTTACCGAGCACCAGTAGACACTGACAGCAACAAATAGTAAACTCCGAGTGTCACAGTATACACCGAGTAGTTTATATAGTGTTTACCGAGAATCACAGGAAACAACATAGTAATCAGAAATGGCACATTCTTCTATGCAAATGGTTACAATAGATCGTAAAATGGTTTATCAAGATCGAGGAGCATTTATTGTAAAAGATATTCATCAAATGTAATGTTTATCTTATTGTAATAGTTGATCTAGGATAATTTTGCACCGTAGATCTTAGGGTTATGATTATGTATTGTAACCTAATTTTTGTTAAAGTGGAAAAATAGAACACTATATATTCAGAGTGTTCACATCATTTAGATACATGCAAGAGAGAATAGATAAGACTTAAGGAGCACTTGAAGTCATTACCTAACTTCAAGTCAATCGGTTATCAAAGAAAAATAGAGTTCAGAAGTTATCAGATTAAGAAGAATTAGAGAAGGCTACCAAGTAGAATCAGAGCATAAATTCATCACAGTCAAGGTGATAATTTATGAGTATTTATAGATCTGTTTCAGACAATTGAGTTGTCAACCAATAGATAATTGCCTATTACCTTCTGACAATTGTAATAGAGTTTTTGATAAAATATCTTAACAGAGTAGACTTAACAGTCTTATCTAAATCTCTTAACCGAGTGCACACTTCATTAGTGTTGTTAAAATCCTATAACTAGGTAGATCTAGCTAATCTAACAATTACTCCTAACAGGGTAAGATCACCAGAAGTGATCAAAACTTGTAGCCCTAACAGGCAAACCTTTTCTATCTGCAGTAGTGAAGAATTTGTGGGTGTCATCCCCACCGTAGTTTTTACCTTCTAACAAGGGTTTCTATGTTACCAAAATACTTGTGTTATGTGATTGTCATATTGATTTCATACTGTTTACTTTTCTTAAGTTAACTAGATGATTGATACATGCAATTAGATTCAAGTTATTTTGGTCGGTTATCATAGTTTGTTGTTATAGATTAGAAAGGTTTACAAGTGAAAGTTTTAAAGACACTGATTCACCCCTCCCCTCTCAATATCTATCTCTCCTAATTCCAACAAAAACAATTCGCCTGTACCCTACAAAGTAACTCAGTAATTAGGCATTTTTCACTTGATTGTTTATCCAAAACTTGTTTCCACTCCAAGCGACCATGGTAGAGATATGTGTTGCTAGCACTGAAAACATATACACATTCATATACTTCTCACTTACCCACATAAAAAATATGAATTGATGAATTTGCATTTGTATATACATGAAACGGTTCCAACTAGTAGCACAACAACAACCGTTAGCAACAGATCTGATTATAGATATTTGGACAACACTTATTTTCCCCTCAGCAAAACTAAACACTAACTATTGATCTACCTTCTCACTAACCTTTGGTCTTCTTGTTTAAATACTCTCCCAATTCACAACTGGTGATGCATAATCATACTCGCATCATACTGCCATCATCACACATTCTCTCTATCAGATACATAATGATGTCCACATATATAGATATGATAAAATAAATATACATGTCAACCTAGCCACAAAACATGGTGGCTTTCATTACAAAAGATGTTATAATATAGTTTAACATGCTAGCACTAGACCTAAAATTAGGTCATACATATGAAATCTTTATACCACATTACAATAGGACCTAAAGATAGGTCACACATAAGATATGTACATTTCATAGTACATTTACTGAGAGATAAATGTATTTTGGAACTGATGGAATGCCAAATTCAAGTCCATGACTTGATCTATGAAAATTATGAACCAACCAATGGATATAACCTATTGAATATATCTATTATACCAAAAACATATGATATACTGCATGAATGTCTAAGTAGCAGGGATACCCAGAAATACCCTAAAACATAGAAGCTAAATATATTCATCCGTAACTTCATACTTCTATATTCACTAAATATCATAGATGTACCAAAAAAGATATATTTCAATGACTAGAATGAAGACAACCATAATAATAATCCATTATTAAAAAAAAACTGCATAGAATGAATATGATTTGCACAATACTAAAGTAGAAACAACCAATCTGACAACCAACTGGTACAAACATACAACTAGTATAAGGATTTTTCCATCAATTGCAACAATGTCAGTCTTCTTGATACTCTCCATAGTCTCCCCCTTTGGCAATTATGGCAAAACAAAAAAATAAAAAAACTTCAAAAATAAAAAAAACCCCCGAGTTAGATATAACTTCTCAATTTTTCTTCCCTAATTTTCCCTCCCCCTTTTTGCCATAGTGGAAAATGGCCACAAACATCATTCAGATAATCAAAAGAAAACATCATATTTAACCATAAAAACTTGTCTGCCTTTACTTGAGAATCAAAAGACTCTTCTTCCACTCATTCATGGTTACACTCATTCATGTAGATAGATTGCCATGATGCACCAACATTTCAAATGATGAAGTCTAGTTCGGAGATGAGAAGCAACACTTATAGTCCTCTGCATTAGAAATAATTCAGGAAAGATGATCTAGCCAGACCTCAACCATATCCTTCACTATCCAAAAATTCTTCACTAAATATTCTCTATCTTTGTACTTGCAACATCTTAGCCTGAATCTAACTAACTATGATCCTCTATCTTCCAACTTCATCCTTAAAGAAGTCATAAATTTTAACCAATTCATTTAACTTTGTCTCAATGACCTCAATCCTTCCTCTGAAATTGTCACACATATATACATGACAAAACAAATGCATATGTCAACCTAGCTAGAAAAAATGCCATCTTTCATTACAAAAGATGTTATAATATTGTTTAACATACTAGCACTAGACCTAAAACTAGGTCATACATATGAAATCTTTGTATCACATTACCATGGGACCTAAAGATAGGTTACACATAAGATATGTATGTTTCATAGAAAAATTATTGAGAGATAAATGTATTTTGGAACCAATGGAACCCCACAACCAAGTCCATGACTTTATGTACAAATTTTTTGAACCAACGGATGGATAGACCCAAATAAAACCTATCTAGAAACTGAATATAATTGTTATACCAAAAACATCTAATATACTGCATGAATGTCCAGGTAGCAGGGATACCTGTAAGAACTTTGAAACATAGTAGTTAAATATATTCATCCAAAACTTCATAATTCTACATTTACCAAATATCATAGATGTACCAAAAAGACATATTTTAATAATTGGAATGAAGACATCGATCATCATAACCCATTACCAAATTTTTTTTTCATAGAATGAGTCTGATATGCACAATACTAAAGCATAGAAAACCAATATGACAACCAACTGGTATAGACATACAACTAGTATAAGGGTTTTGACATCAATGACAACAATGCCAAAATCTTCTTGATACTCTCAACAATAAGATGTGGATATGATCCCAATGTGATGAGTAGGAACAATGAAAAAAATATTTACTCAATCTCGTATAAGGTATCATCATCATTGGGAATGCAAAATGCATCATCAATGAGAATGCCACAATCCAATACATAATCAAGAATGGAGAGATGTGAGGGTATCCATGGATCTCTCAAAGTATAGTCCAAAGCATGTGAGGAAAATCAATATTTGATACAACATACATAGTGTCATTATAAAAACTAAAACAAATCAATCCTACAACATGATCTATAAAATAGTGTCCCAAGTTGATGTATTCCCTAGCATGACTGGTGTAGGTTTTAGCTATAAAGATGGAGGAAAATATTAAATCCTTTCACATATGTCAAGACATTATTGTCTAAAGACTTATAAATATCATTTTCAAGGATGACCACATAAAGGTGAATAGAAAACACATCATGCCTCCTTAAATGATTAAATCAAAGACCAATAATATCAATGTGCATAAAATAGACATATGAAGTCATCTCATACACACAAATCATTCTTATGTGCCAAGACATCCAAGTAATTGACTAAAATGTGAAATCATAAAAAAAAATACATAGATAGTATTGAAAATTTTGCATGGATACATCACAAATCATGGGTAGATGTTATCTTAAAATATACAAGGGCCATTAGATTATATGTTAAATAAATGATGAGAACTTAAGATTGGCGACATGACTAAAAAATAAATAATAATTGTAACATATTATTATTGAACTAATTTGGATTTCTACCACAACTTATAAAATTCAGAAAAATATCATCTAATAGATATTGAATATTGTGACCAATTTTTGAGTTGAACATTTATTAAAATTAATGTTATAGCTTGCACCTTGATCTCAATTAAATCTTGATATTCCAAAGGAGATTTGGTTGGGTAAACAAAATTTTTATAGCTACCTTTGTGTGTTTAGCTAAAAAGAATTTCCTCTTGTTCCCAAGGAGAAGCAAACTAAACTTGATCCTAAATCAAGTTGTTCCATATTTGTTGGTTATGGTGAAGATTAGTGTGGGTTTAGAATGTGGGACCTATTTATAGGAAACTAATTCATAGAAAAGATGTTTTCTTTAATGAGAAGACATTTCCAACTTCGCAAGCACAACTAGTAGACACCAAAGAATATATTCCAACAACAACCAAGTCAAATTTAATAGTTCACAAGGGAAAAATATTAGTAGATTTTTATAATCTTCACATAGTAGAGGCATGGATCACCCAATTTTAGTACCTCTTGTTACATGGTTCCCATCCACCCCTATTTTATTAGTGTCCATGACAAGGACTAATTCTATATTCACTAGTAACATTGATCAAAATGATGAACATTATCATTATTCTATAGAAAATAAAAATTCAATGTGGTATCCACACAATAGTTCTTCTTCAAGAAATAATGAATTACCTTTACAATCATCCTCTTAGTTCGTGACCTATTTTAATATGTCACATGGACATGTCTCCCCTACCACAAACTATTTTTTATGGTCTACTATGCATCCAACTTTTTCATTCCCTATCACAGACTAGTTTTTGTAATCCTCTCTATTTGTGGCTCCTTTTTAATCAACAATAGATGCCCCATTGATTTTTTTTTCCCAATAAATTCAACACCATGTGCAAGTTCATCACTCCAAATACCTATTTTGGAAGCCACATGGGAAACAACCAACCAAAGAAATTTCTACACAAGATTCAAATGATTTAGTAAAACAAAAAGTGTAGGGAACTCATGGTGCTTCCTCTAGGCCATCTTGAGTTTTGCCCAATTCAACATATAAAAATTTGTAGAATAGTCATTATACCATATGAGTATTATCAAGGTCTGTACATCCAACATCCATGATTTGGATGCTACAATAAAAATTAAACATGAAAGTATACTTCTTCAAGAGAAAAAATGGCAAGGAATTGATAGTCAGTCTTTGTCTTCTTATAAGTATGGTCATGACATTGGTATGCACAGACAATGTTGGAAAACTAATATGGGAAAGTGAGATATTGAGAGGGGGGGGGGGGGGGGTGAATCAGATGTCAACCACTAATTCTACTTTGACATAAATTCAACTTACATATCATAAACATGACTTTCAATACTGAAATAGATCTAACATTCTAACTTCATCCATGAAATGAAACACATAACTCATATATTTTGGTTACCCAGAAACCCTTGAAAGGTAAAACTAGGGTGGGGATGACACCCAAAAATATTCACTACTGTAGTATTAAATTTTTCATGTTAGGGCTACAAATTTTGATCACTTCAAATAATCTACCCTGTGAGGGGTCTTCCCTATTAAGAGCTTATAGACTTATACAATCTACCTTGATTAAAGGATTTTTACAACTAAGTAATCTCTTAGTTAAGAGATTTACATAGGACTATGAGGAATACTCTATTAAGAGATTCATCTTGATTCACCTGTTAAAATGTATTTGTACTTGATCCTTTAGTTTGCAATGAAAATGCTAATAATAGATCTCCTCTTTCCAATACTTATCTGATCTCAAAATTAAGTGTATCTTTGTTCTGTCCTTCATTTCTTTGCTTGACCACTCTAACTAATCTCTACCTATATTAAAATACTTCTATGTTTTGAGTACATGAGATCTCCTTCATTACATCCATCCATACATACATCATTTTAGGGTTAAGATATCATCTTATATAAACATCTAATCAACCTCCTAGATCAAGATCAACGATCTAGATTCTCTACTTATGCCGCTCAAGTATTCCCTTTTTCTAATAGGTTACTTGGCTTACATAGGGATTAATAATTAGAAATATAGGGCCTAATCAACTCCTTGATTCCCTCAAAAAAACATTAAATCTTGCATAGATGTCGGCCAAAATGATTTACCTTGGTGTTTGTGCCATAAAAAACACATATGTCAAAACTAGTTTTCTCAGCATATGAAGTTTTTGATGCTTGGCATTTACTGTTCTTCGTATACTAGTGCTCGGAATTGACTCTTCTATACAACTCAACATAAACTTCTTAGTGACTACTAAAGTACTCAGTGACCTTTGACTTGCTCGACAGTAACTACTGCTCTTTAACTGTACAAAATACGAGTCTAAACATAACTTGACCTTTACAAGATGACTCGATCATACTGATGAATAACAAACATTGCCTAGAAAATGACTAAGTGATAGACACTAATAGAAAACAAAACTTAGGGATCAAGAATCCCCCCCTTTGAAATTAGTGGCAAAAACACTTTGTCATGACTTTTACATTACAAAAGAGTACTTAGTAGTTTGAGTTTGAATACTCCCCCCAAGAATTTGACTCAATCTTCAAAAGATTCTACATATATATACATGTGACTCTTTGACATACATTATTCACTATCATCACTATTCACATTTTTAACAATTTGAACCAATTCTTCCAAAATAGGTGAGGTTTCATTCACATCATCCATTTAAAAGGCTTTTATAAATATACCTTTGATTTCATGCAATACCTATTTCTGCTGATGGTCTCACCTTAAATCTTCTTGCTTGCATTTCTTCTTCAAAAGATCTTGCAAAATTTGCATCTATTCATATGTTAAGTTATTAGTGTCCCACTTTGGAATCACTATAACTTCATCAAGTGTAACCTGTGTACCTGGAGATTTCTCCTTTTTCTTATGTGATTTCTTCTTAGGTTTATTTCTACTCAGCATCTATATTAAAGCTTTAATAGCCTCTTGTTCCTTGGGCTCTAGATTCTCCTCATTTTTTCCCTCCTCAGTCTTATTCTTTTCCTCAATACGAGGACTTGTCATTACTAATGCAGACTCATCTTCTTGATCTTTTAGGCTCTCCTTGCCTTGTTATTTCTTATCCTCCTCGGTAGGTGCATTCTCAATTATTATTGCCGGCTTGTCTTGTTTCTCGGTACTTGTAATATGTAACACTTACTTCTCAACTATGACCGTGTGTTAGCTTGAAGGTGCCTTGTCTACAATTGAAGTACCATCAATCCATGTATAATCATGTAGCTATATAAGAATGAGATTGGTACTTGGTAGAGAGTGACTAGAAGTTGCCTTGGTAAGAAGTTGACTCTTTATCTCTTCCTCAATCAATGCATTGGTGTTAACTGGTGTATCCTCAGGGATATCCTCAATGGTGATCACATCCTATGGTGTTAATTGGTGTATCCTCAGGGATATCCTCAATGGTGATCATATCCTATGATCCACTCACTTCTACCTTTCATCCTTCTTCTTCCTCAAAATTCTAAGGCTTATAAAAGTCTTCCTTATTATCCAGTTCCACTTGGCTGGATGTTCCTTCACCTAGTTGTGGACTCTTATCAATGAATAACCCAAAAATGATTTTCCAAAAACTCTTTCTTTTATCAACAACTTCTTCAACCTTGTGTTTCAAAATGGAATAGGCCCTGATCTTAGGTACAAACCTATTTCTTTACTACTCCATATATGTCTTTATGTGTTGTGGTGATAGATCAGGCATGATCTAAGCTAATGTACTTTCCCTTATCTTCTTTTCTATCATTATGACATCCTGCCATTTCTGATCAATTTTGTTATAAATTTCTTCAAGGATGAGATTCCCAATCTATAGAGGTGTCATCTTGAAAGTGCTTAACATCTCTAGCATAGCCTTCTCAACTTTTTCTTTGTCATCATTACTTAGTTTTTCAAAATATATTAGCTTGAAACCTGCTAATCCAGCAGTGCTTTTGATATTGTGGCATATTTCATCCACAGTCATTGGTCATCTATGTGATGCCACTTTCAAATTTGTATTGTCATCTGTGTTTGTCTTTTCTTCATCATCATCATCCTTCTCCAAGACTAACTTCCTTGTCGGTTTCTTCCTGATATGACTTGACACAAATTTGGTTTGAGCTTGTTTTCTTTTACTAGACCCTTCCCCTTCTATTTTCTTTTCTAGTGTCATTCTCTGGGGTTTGGTAGTTGTGGTAGTTGAGGCTACCTTGGTCTGTGGTCTAATTGCTACAAGAGGAGTGAGATTTTGTTTTTGTAATTTCCTTTTGCTAGGCTCGATAACTAATACCTTCTTTCCCTTCCTTTGAATTCTAGTTTCCTCCTCATCACTTCCTTTTGATTCACTAGATTTATCCTCTCCTAGACCCTGTGTTAGTTCAAGATGTGCATTTACCTTTTCACTTTCTCCTAGAATATCTAGGTTCTTAACTATTTTCTTTCTATATCTCTCAAGGGTTGCAGACTTTAACCCCATAGTTATTTTAGACTTAGACTCTTCATGATTTCCAAAAGGTCTTTCCTTCCTATCAATCTCCTCAGCTAGTAAAGCAGTAATTGTTGTTGCTATCTCATCTACATTCACCTCATAAGGTAATGGCCTAAGCCATGCTACTCTAGGCATAACAATCTGTACATAATTATGGTCGGTATCCCCTAGAAATCATATGTCATTGTAGTGCTTCTCTACTAGGGATACATGGATTCTACTTCTCTTTCTCATTTTCTTCTTGAATTCCACAAAGTAGCTATCCATAAAACCATCAAAATTTTCACCTAACTAATGAATAAATTCATTGATTTGCTGGGTGACTGGTCGGTTCTTACTCCATACAACATCTCCAAATGTAGGAAAACTATTCTGAACATAGAAGAATAAACAAATGATCAGGGAACCAAACTTACACATTGAATTCTTGGCCTTCCTGATTGAAGTTAGGTTATCAGAAAGCTGGGTCAACTGCAGCTCAGCAAGATCATAAGTATGATCTTTCTTTACCATCTTCTATGCTTGATCGACTGCAATGCAGGGAACATTATCTAACCTACTTGACTGATAAAATTTGTGAGAAATCACTCTCACTACAAAATCTATTTGTGGATCTGTGATTGTGGAAATCATCATTCCTCTTTTGTTCCATATTGCCACATGTATTTGATTGAATTATCTCTTTACTCTGTCATCTCATTGTTTTCTTCCTAGTAAGAAAGGGATAAATGGTGAACCGATGAATCATATCCTTGGTGATCTTGACTGGCCCATTTTCCATCCACAATTGCATGTCATCAACTCTTCTCAAGACAATCTTGATCCATTCAACCTTGAAATTTTGAGGGAATTCTAGGGCATGTACTAACCCTTTCTCGAGAACATGTTGATGTTCCGCCTTCAACACTCTGTTAATACATAAATTATTGTATGCTTCCCTCAGCTCATAGTCTCCAATTTCTCTAATTTTGTAGATGTAGCATGCGCGTACATCATGTATCATTAAGACCTTAGGTGGAATCGATGACAGGGCACCCGTGAGATCTCCCTTCACTGTACTTTCTAGAATGGCTTGAAATTTAGATGGCTTACATACATCATTCCTCACATGTTGAACATTCAACACTTCTTTTCCTTTCTTCCTAACTTCGGTAGACGAAGTAGATGCCATTGCTCAAATCTAGGGTTATAAGAATAGATTCAAATATCTTGGTAGTACCTTGTTCTAACAGTCCTTCACGATGTTTGTTGACAACATGCTATAGAGATCTTCTCAAGTTTCACTTAGCACATATAGCTCTCTTGTTAACCACCTTTAAAACTCGCTCTGCAAATTTTCAAATTGCTAGGTAAAATGAAAATGAATGATAATAATTTTCTTTATAGACTTCAAACGGTCAGATTAGGGCTTCATTAAATGATCCATACACTTTTTAGGTGAATACAGTTGTCTCAGCCTTCACATGTCGACTCGGATACCATATACTTGGTCAATACTAACATTTCATTTCTACTCAGTAGATATCACATCTCGTCTATCATAGGAGCTCGACACACATTGAGTGACTCGATCAATATGGACTTAAATAATGATGTCCGAAATCAAATTTGCAATATAACTCTTTTCTCAAATCTATCCTAATGCATCTTAATTCATGCAGATATGGAATTTAATCATCTCAAATGTTAGGAAATGATGTAAACTATGAAACTAGAAAATTTAGTTCCTCACATACCTTCTTTGCTACGTTTGAAGTAGTGTGATCACCTGATCCATTGGATTGGGTGACCTCAAGTTCACTGGCTCCACTACTTCTTGCTTCCTCTTTCTTCCTCCATGTCTTGTTCATCTAATTCCTTATCTATTCAATAGTTTCTTCATTTCTGATTTGTTCATTACTCGGTGCTTGTACTTTGCAATTTTTTTTATGTGACCAATCTTGTGGCATTTGTAACAGGCCAAGCTACCACTCATCCAACTCTTGGATTGACTTCTAAAATGTGTCTTCATAAATTTTTCTCCAGTATGACCATATTCTCTACAATAATGACAACTATAGCATGTATTGTAGTCCCAAATGAATGTGTTACCTTTCCTAGGTCCTTTATTATACTTATTGGATGTCCACTTAGCATTGGATCTACATTCTTGTGCTCTATGACCATATTTATGATAGTTATAATAATGTCCTTGAAATATAGGTTTAGTAGGTTCCTTACTAACCTTTGACCTGTATTCATGTGCCTAATGTCCACGCTTCTTACATTTAAAATAATTTCCATTAAATTTTGGTTTGGGATAGGACTTACCATTTTTTCTTCTGCAAATGTTTTCTATGTGTCCTAGCTTTCCACAATGATGGCATGTAGGTTTGTTTTTCTTTGACTTTACATTCCTTTGTTCTCCACTCTTTGATGATTCACCTTCTTTAGTGGATGATAGGTTCTCATCATGTCCAAGTCCAAAAGTATCACTAGATCTTCTTGGTGACCTCAACAGTTCTTCAAAGTATTTCATAGCTTCATTTGGTTTGTTCATCCTTTCACTGAGTTCCTTTTTAGATCTCAATTCATTCTTTAGTTGACTACTTTCTGATCTCAGATTTGTGATTTCCATATATTTTATGCTTAACTCTTGATTAGTAAGTAGAAATTGGTTTACCATATCCAATTGATTGTTTGTTAAGCCTTTGCATATCACATGTCCTTTCATCAAGTCTTATAGACATTTATCTTTTGTCATCTTCAGCCATTGTTTTGTCTTCTTCATCTTTTTTTTTTGTTCAATTACTTCACATAGTCAGTACTGATTGAATTTCCTATTCTCTTTTCAGATTTCTGATATCTTCATTCATTATGTTGTTTCTTTCTAATAGATCTACTATAGCTGTAACACTTTTAGTGGAATTTCTATTGTCAAATAGACTTTTAGTGTCTTCTTCTTGATATTGTATATCATTCTATTGAATTGCCAATTCTTTCCTTCTGCTTAAGGATTTCTTCAATTCTCCTATGGATTCTTCAAGCTGGTGTAGTGCAAGCTAAATGTCAATATTTTAATTCTCTATGATCTTTCCCAACTTATAAACCTCTATCTCCAAGACCTTAACTCACAAGTGATTAGACTTATTTTAAGATACCATAGTGTACATACCAATTATTGGAAATCTAATATGGGAACGTGAGATACTAAGAGGGGGGTGAATCGGATATCCACTACTAATTATACTTTGACATAAATTCAAATTACATGTACCATAAACATGAATTTGAATAATGAAATAGATCTAACATTCTAACTTCATCGATGAAATGAAACACATAACACATATATTTTGGTTACCCAGAAACCCTTGAAAGGTAAAACTGGGGTGTAGATGACACCCACAAATCTTCACTACCATAGTATTAAAGTTTTTGTGTTAGGGCTACAAATTTTGATCACTTCAGATGATCTACGCTGTGAGGGGTCTGCCTTGTTAAGAGCTTACAGACTTATACGATCTACCTTGATTAAAGGATTTAAAACTTACAACTAAGTAAGCACTCGGTTAAGATATTTACATAGGCCTGTGAGGACCACTTTATTAAGAGATTTACCCTAATTCACCTGTTAAAAATATCAGTACCTTATCCTTCAGTTTGCACTGAAAATGATGATAATAGATCTCCTCTTTCCAATATTTATTTGATCTCAAAATCAAATGTATCTCTATTCTATCCTTCACTTCTTTGCTTGGTCACTCTGACTGATCTCTGCCTATATCAAAATACTTCTCTATTCTGCATACATGAGATCTCCTTCATTACATCCATCCATACATACACAATTTTAGGGTTAAGATCTCATCTTATATAAACATCTAATCAACCTCCTAGATCAAGATCAACGATCTAGATTCTCTACTTATGCCACTTAAGAATTCCTTTTTCTGATAGATTACATGGATTACATAGGGATTCATGATTAGAAATACAAGGTGTAATCAAATCTTTGATTCCCTTAACAAACATTAAATCTTGCATAGATGTTGGTCAAAATGGTTTACCTTGGTGTTTGTGCCTTAACAAACATATATGTCAAAACTGGCTTGCTCCGCATATAAAGTCTCTGATGCTTGACATTTACTGCTCTTCATATACTGGTGCTCGACATTGACTCTTCTATACAACTTAGCATAAATTGCTCGACAACTACTGAAGTACTCAGTGACCTATGACTTTCTCGGCAGTAACTTCTTCTTGGTAACTATACAAAATACAAGTCTAAACATAACTCGGGCTTTACAAGATGGCTCGGTCGAAAGTGATGACTGACCAACATTGCCTAGAAATTGACTAAGTGCTAGACACTAATAGACAACAAAACTTAGGGATCAACGAGACAAGTATTATTGGTACCACTGAAAAGTGAAATGCAAAATTATAACAAAGTAATCAATTGAGGACGTCTACCATGTAGTAAAAACCTCTAGCCAAACTTGTTGAATATGAATTATTGGTTTTTGATCATCCTAAATTACTTTTAAAGGATCAAATAGAGCCAATTTCCTTCAAACAAAATTATAATTATCCAAATAGTGACAAATGGATGGAGACCATGCAAGAAGAAAGAAATTATTTGAAGGAAAATATCACTTGGGACTTGTTAAATATTCCACCAAATAAGATATCCTTAAAAAATTGATGGATGTATTATTTAAAGGAAAAACAAAATGGTAGGAAACATTCGACAACCTGACTAGTTGTTAAAGTTTATGATAAAGAAAAAGGAGATATATTTAAATGATATTTTCGCTTTGGTGTTTAGGATGAATTTTAACTATGTAGTCTTAGGTTTAGTAGTTGTTTGATATCTTGAGCATAAAAATCTTGATGTTAGAACTACATTTCTTTGAATGGATATGTTGATGAAGAACTATATATGGAGTAGCTTGAAGGCTTTATCAAAAAAGGATAGGAACACTTATATTGAAAATTGAAATGGAGTTTGTATTAGTTCAAGAAAGCACTAAGATAATGGTATCTCAAATTTGATCACTTCATGACTAAGCATCACTTCATCCATTGTGAATCTAACCCTTTTATTTATTACAAGAAGCTTGCTACTAGTGAGTTTGTTTTATTGTTACTTTATGTTGATGCCATGCCAGTTACCAACTCTAGCATGAAATTAGTTAATGATTTGAAAAAGAAATTATCTCATTGTTTTTTCATGAAAGATTTAGGGGCTACAAAATGGATACTTGGCATGAACACAATCAGGGATAGGCAAAAGAGAGAAATCAGATTGTCTTGCCAAAACTGGACAGTTTGGCATGATGGATGCTAAGGAAGTTTCCACTCCACTAACTGGTCACTTTCATTTATCTACTAACATTTGTCCCAAGACACAAGAAGAAAAAGACTTTATGAAATGTATTCTATAGTCATTAGCGATTGGCATCCTCATGTATGCCATGATTTGTACTCACCCTAACATATCTCATGTAGTGGGATTTGTTAGTACATTTATGAGTAATCCTAGTAAGGCTCAATGGGGTGTAGTAAAATTGACCTTGAGGTATTTGAAAGGTACTTCCAATTATTCTTTATATTTTGGAGGAAGAGAGAGCTTCAACTACAAGGTTAAATGTTGATTCTTATTTGGGTGGGACTTGGACAAAAGATGATCAACATCAGCATATGCCTTCATATTTTTGATGGAAGAAATTAGTTGGATCTCTATATTGAAACAATCATGTTCTTTTTCTTTTATAGAGGATAAATTTACGCTTCTATCTAAACTGGCCAAATAAATGTTATGGTTAGAGTGGTTGTTGAGCGAGTTGAGATGTAAATAGACTGAATTTTCTATTTTTTGTGCTAGTATCAATGCCATTTTTATGGCTAATAAAAACACAATAAAAACACATCACATTATCACTCTAATCATATTGTCTTGCGTCATCATGTGATTCAAGAGGGAAAATTATGTTGGAAATATGGTTAGTGCTCCCCTCAGGATTCGTGACATGGCTCAACTGTCTCCTGTGTCTTCTATAAGTCTAGTGGTTGTACTAGACATTAACAGGTTGATATTTTGGTGCAACAACAACCACTACTTTTAATAGTGGTATTGGATCTTGGTCACAGGTTTGAATTCCCTCGGGTAGCACTGAGGGAAAGATTGTTGGAAAAATGGTTAGTGTTCCCCTCAGGATTCACAACATGGCTTAACCGCCTCCTGTGTCTTCTATAAGTCTAGTGATTGTATCACACATTAACATGTCGATCTTTTGGTACAACGACAACCACTACTTGTAACAAGTTACAGGTTGCATAGATCAATACAAATGTGAATCCAGTTGATGCATTGATGAAGATAGTGACAAGACTCTACAAAAAATCCCTATGAGCTTCCCTTTTTGCTCTATTTTTTACTTCCACCCTCTATTTTGATGTATTTCTCATCTATCTTTCTCAAATACCAGCTCTATTTATCAAGTCGATGCTAAGTCTAGCATCACTTGCACCGAGCAGAAGAGACTGGCACAAACTTAGGGACTATATATTATAGGCATTTGCACTAGAAATGTCACCCACTTTAATGTTTGAATGGGTGCCTATTAAATGATTAGGCATATAATTAGGTAAAATTTTGAAGTGTCCATTTGTTTCTCCTCATATTCAATTTTCTTCATGTGTTCATGGTTAGGATATATATTTTGAATTAATGTTCTAGCCTAACACTTTATTGTTTTCCCCTTGTTTTTGCACGTGCTTTAAAGATCTATATCACACCCTCGTGGAGGTTAAGCTCTTTTAGCAAACGATGTTGTGAGGTTGTGTGGCGGTCTATGAGCAGCGATACGACTATTTTTGCATCCTTGTGACTTGATCAGATAATTATTACCTTTAGCTTGCGAGGAAGCGACGGTGGGCCATGTGTCAATAATAAAAGGTGAGAATTTTTTTCTTTACAAACATTTTTTTCTTTACAAACATTTTTTAAGCCATCAGTTGGACCTACAACCCTACAAGAAAGAAACAAAGAATTTAGTTTTAACGTATGGTGGACCCTTGTCTCGGTCACGACTTATTATGCTAGGCCCAATTTTGGCCCGTGAGGAAGCAAGGATCTCACATGTGGCACTCTAATTGTTGAAGGATGTACTAGATGGATTTTCTTCACCGCATGACCCTGGGGTTAACAAGTTGGTATGGTTGCATGTTGTGGTTGAGGGAGGTCTCCCATCCTTGCAAACCTAAATTGCAGTTAAGGAAAATGATTCCAAGCTTGCAATGACATGAATAAAAAGAAAGAAAGAAATTATTTTTAACATCCATGAGGCTAAAGATAGCTTATGGTACAATTTTGAAATAGTGATAATGCACCAAATTGTAGGATGTGAAGGAATTATCATAATTATCATTGTGAATTGGAAAAATGATAATAAAATAGTGGTAATAGCTAGTTGAGCTCAAATTTGAGAAATAGGGAGAGTCATAATTTCTCATGCGGGAATTAAATGTGACTAGTGACATTTATATGAGAAATAGTGTTTAATTATTTTCATTCAAAGTCGAAGGAGAGATAAGAAGAGATAAGAAGAGCTCTACAACTCTATGTCAAACACAAACTAATTCCACAAGGAAAGATTACATGTAATTACCTAATTCTGAGCTAAATCTTAGTTTCTTAAAGATGCCTCTAGAAAAGGAAGTAGCAGAAAGCTTAGAAAGGAAAGTTAGGGAACCAAAATCTGTCAAAAGATCATTACAAAAGACCATGCTAGATGCATTATTGAGTTCTAAGGACACAAGCGCAAAGAATGTATTTACTGATAAATATGGTGCTTGTAGAGATGCTAAAATTCCCATAACTGGAAGAAATTTGGTTTGATTCTTCTTATAAATAACAAAGGTAAGAAAGTCCTAGTGTATAACCCATGGAAACTAGTTGACTTAGCCAAATGTATTGTCTGTAATGTCTTTGTAGATACAAAATTGATCCAAGCACTGACAGACAATTATTACCGTGAAACTAGGATAGATAGGGCTATAAATGGATTACCCATATTGGTTGTGACCGGGTCTATTATTATGGTCTATTTTCATGCTGAATAAACAAGTTATCACTACTTCTATCAATCGGGAAGATTTCAAAATGGAGTATTCAAGACTTGTAAAAATATTTAAGGCGGATGAGGTGGCTTATTACAAACAGAGATAAGACAAAAAAATAGTATGTAACTTTAAGTTGTACATTTGGAAAAATTGCAACTCGTTATTTTGATATTTATAATTTTTAAAAATATCATTAATCTACTTTAAAAATCTAATGATAGTAAACACATATAATTCGATATACCAATATAAACATGTTTTAAAAAACTTAATCCATATTATTTGAAATAATAATTTTCATAAATAAAATCTATTTAAATAAACCAAAACATACCAATCGAACAAATTTAACATTCATAACTACTTTAATATTTATTTAAAAATTTATATTTTACATTAAACCTGTTGTAATTATATATTGAAAACAGGTACAAACCACCAAAATTAAGATTAGTAACCAGTGGCACTTAATATACTTGCAGAATACATTGAGAGGCCATATAATACACCCATTTAATTTAGAGAATACTCTTACGTGTGATGTAAGATTTGTATTTGTGTTACAGCAAAGGTGAATGAGAACCCTGAAGCGCACACAAGCATGGCAAACAGAGCTATGATAAACAGAGACGCGCCAATTCAGAAGTTATATGTATATATCCTCCTCAATTCATAACTTTATGTATATATCCTCCTCAATTCAGAAGTTATGTGTATATATCCTCCTCAATTCAGAAGTTATATGTATATATGATAAACAGAGATACGCCACCAAATAAGCAGGACGTGCTCTGCCTCGAAGCGAGCCGAACGCCGATGTTGTTGAGGGAGAAGCAGACCCTCCGCCATCTGATATGCAGATAAGATTAAGAGAGGTTGTAAAGGCCAAGCGAAAATATCTTACTTCCGCACTCACTCTCTTTGCAACATCTCTCACGTTTTTCGGACTATATTTTAACTGGCGACAGAGCCTCTCCAGTTTGATAGTTCTCATGATCTGCTGGGCGGTTTTGTCCTCAATTTTTATAGCGCTCTTCTATATTATTTATAGAAAAATCAGCGAGGAAGATCAATTAATGTTAGAGGGAATCGCAGATAACCATGGAACTGCCTGTTGGTCTGGTCAGATGTGGTTTTTTCTCTTATTTGTGTTTTTGACAGCAGTGGTGCATGTTCTCGTTGCCGTCAATGCCATAAGCAAATTTAATGGTGTTCAAAACAAGGCATAAATTGCTCGCTTATTTGGTGGCGTATCTCTGTTTATCATATATACATATAACTTCTGAATTGAGGAGGATCTATACACATAACTTCTGAACTGAGGAGGATATATACACAAAGTTATGAATTGAGGAGGATATATACATATAACTTCTGAATTGAGGAGGGTATATACACAAAGTTATGAATTGAGGAGGATATATACATATAACTTCTGAATTGGCGCGTCTCTGTTTATCATAGCTCTGTTTGCCATGGGTGTGTGCGCTTCAGGGTTCTCATTCACCTTTGCTGTAACACAAATACAAATCTTACATCACACGTAAGAGTATTCTCTAAATTAAATGGGTGTATTATATGGCCTCTCAATGCATTCTGCAAGTATATTAAGTGCCACTGGTTACTAATCTTAATTTTGGTGGTTTGTACCTATTTTCAATATATAATTACAACAGGTTTAATGTAAAATATAAATTTTTAAATAAATATTAAAGTAGTTATGAATGTTAAATTTGTTCGATTGGTATGTTTTGGTTTATTTAAATAGATTTTATTTATGAAAATTATTATTTCAAATAATATGGATTAAGTTTTGTAAAACATGTTTATATTGGTATATCGAATTATATGTGTTTACTATCATTAGATTTTTAAAGTAGATTAATGATATTTTTAAAAATTATAAATATCAAAATAATGAGTCGCAATTTTTCCAAATGTACAACTTAAAGTTACATACTATTTTTTTGTCTTATCTCTGTCTGTAATAAGCCACTTCATTCGCCTTAAATATTTTTACAAGTCTTGAATACTCCATTTTGAAATCTTCCCGATTGATAGAAGTAGTGATAACTTGTTTATTCAGCATGAAAACAGACCATAATAATAGACCCGGTCACAACCAATATGGGTAATCCATTTATAGCCCTATCTATCCTAGTTTCACGATAATAATTGTCTGTCAGTTCTTGGATCAATTCTGTATCTACAAAGACATTACAGACAATACATTTGGCTAAGTCAACTAGTTTCCATGGGTTATACACTAGGACTTTCTTACCTTTGTTATTTATAAGAAGAATCAAACCAAATTTATTCCAGTTATGGGAATTTTAGCATCTCTACAAGCACCATATTTATCAGTAAATACATTCTTTGTGCTTGTGTCCTTAGAACTCAATAATGCATCTAGCATGGTCTTTTGTAATGATCTTTTGACAGATTTTGGTTCCCTAACTTTCCTTTCTAAGCTTTCTGCTACTTCCTTTTCTAGAGGCATCTTTAAGAAACTAAGATTTAGCTCAGAATTAGGTAATTACTTGTAATCTTTCCTTGCGGAATTAGTTTATGTTTGACATAGAGTTGTAGAGCTCTTCTTATCTCTACTTATCTCTCCTTCGACTTCGAATGAAAATAATTAAACACTATTTCTCATATAAATGTCACTAGTCACATTTAATTCCCGCATGAGAAATTATGACTCTCCCTATTTCTCAAATTTGAGCTCAACTAGCTATTACCACTATTTTATTATCATTTTGCCAATTCACAATGATAATTATGATAATTCCTTCACATCCTACAATTTGGTGCATTATCACTATTTCAAAATTGTACCATAAGCTATCTTTAGCCTCATGGATGTTAAAAATAATTTCTTTCTTTCTTTTTATTCATGTCATTGCAAGCTTGGAATCATTTTCCTTAACTGCAATTTAGGTTTGCAAGGATGGGAGACCTCCCTCAACCACAACATGCAACCATACCAACTTGTTAACCCCAGGGTCATGCGGTGAAGAAAATCCATCTAGTACATCCTTCAACAATTAGAGTGCCACATGTGAGATCCTCGCTTCCTCACGGGCCAAAATTGGGCCTAGCATAATAAGTCGTGACCGAGACAAGGGTCCACCATACGTTAAAACTAAATTCTTTGTTTCTTTCTTGTAGGGTTGTAGGTCCAACTGATGGCTTAAAAAATGTTTGTAAAGAAAAAAATTCTCACCTTTTGTTATTGACACATGGCCCACCATTGTTTCCTTGCAAGCTAAAGGTATTAATTATCTGATCAAGTCACAAGGATGCAAAAATAGTCGTATCGCCGCTCATAGATCGCCACAAAACCTCACAACATCTTTTGCTAAAAGAGCTTAACCTCCACGAGGGTGTGATATAGATCTTTAAAGCATGTGCAAAAACAAGGGGAACATAATAAAGTGTTAGGCTAGGACATTAATTCAAAATATATATCCTAACCATGAACACATGAAGAAAATTGAATACGAGGGGCCAACAAATGGACACTTCAAAATGTTACCTAATTATATGCCTAATCATTTAATAGGAACCCATTCAAACATTAAAGTGGGTGCCATTTCCAGTGCAAATGCCTATAATAAAATATGTCTCATAAAATGTTTGACAAAGTTCCTCATAAAATGCGTCTTAGAAAACACAATGACTGTTGATTTTTTTCAACTAGTATAGTTGGAAACACTTATACAAACTTTTTGATTTAATGCCATGAAGAGATGCTATCTCAAGACATAAAATACAAAGATTACGAGATCAATGCAAAGAATATTTGTTGCAAAGGCTTTATAATGATAAACTACAACTGATTGAATATCTTAAGGAAAAATTTGACAACTGATTGGATATTTGAAAGACAATGATTGATGATCACCGAGCTACAAAGGTATATGTGGTACATTAAATTACTAATGTATGTTCATTGATGTCAACTAGCTTCGACTATACTTATCATGATGGTTACAAACATCTAAAGAAGGAAATAATGGTGAAGGAATGAGATATCTACATGAAGAAGAGATGGATGAGAAAGATATGGATATGGTATTAATTGGGTAACTTATTGATGAGTCTATGACATCATGTTGGTGATTTGATTGTATTACATGATTCTATTATGGATTGAAGATCAAAATTGTACAAGTTTATGTGGTCAGTAAATGAAGAATTTAGTATACACCAAGTTGGAATAGTGTACACCGAGAAAGTGTATTGTACACTGAGTACAGTGTTAAATGAGCTAGTTATCACTAACACATTGAGGTATTAACTGAATAAAAGAAATAAATGGAACTAATGGATGCTAATTAAAGATGATGAGATGGATAATTATTGATGATTCTGAGGCTAAAGATAATGTTTTTTATGATGATCAAATGACTAAAAAAATTCAAGGACGATCAGATGAAGGAGAATGAAATGGGTTAATGAAACAACTACCGAGGAAGGTTAAAGCGGCAAAATCAACGGTGAAGATTAAGAGGCAAAATATATGGCTAGAAATAAAATGTATTATTATGTCTATAAAAGAAGAGGAGATATTCGGATTGATTTCTTGAATGCGCATGAGAAGATTGCATTCATGTGAGCTGGTCAAACAGGTTGAAAATAGAACTAAGCAAATTTGAAGACAACGATGAGTGTTAGAGAAAGGAATTATCGAGCAAAATAGAGTTGGAGGAAACAAAGATATTGAATTGATTATTGATCAGAGGTATTTTTGAGCTTGCATAGATATGAAAATCTTCAAAATAAGTTGTATTTAAACTAGATCATTACTATACAACAGTTTAACCATTGCTACAGATAAATCTCTTAACCAAGTGGACTTAACCATCTTTATATTTCAATGTGACATTCAATGAATGTTGATTATTTTCTTGTTGACCCCATAGTGAATTTTTTCTCAAGGGAGAACTGTTAGTGATAAATCCTCTAACTAGGTCACACCTTACGTTGTGTATTGTAACCTATAATAGGGTTGGATCTTTACCGAGCTCACTTCAGAAGAGTGAATTATTTTGGGTTACCAGTCCCTGGTGATTTTTCCCCTAACATGGTTTTCACATTAAAATCAAAGTGTTATATGTGTATGGATGTGTTGAATTGTTATTTTACTTTCCACATTACAATAAGTGGATTGATCGATAAACATAGTATTTAATTTACTACTATTTGGTAGATGAATTAAAGGCACAATTGATATTTTACCGAGTTGATTAATTGATTTGAAAGTATTGTTATATACATCTAGAAGTATTTGAGACTATAGGATAACTGGACTTAACTGATTCACCCCTCTCTCAGTTATCTAATAATTGGTATTAGAGCATAGAGTGCTTGAAGGAAAAGTTTGAAGGACTTAAGCTAAAGATCACAAGATGTATAAGAGAGAGGTGCCAAAGATGAACAAAGACAACTTCTTGACATGGGAAAGAAGAATGAAATTGTATCCATCAGGAATAGGTGAGTCTGCAACATACTACTTGGAAAATGAGTTTATCTTACCCACTAGACCTTTGACTATTGATCAGATGAGAGAAAGACATGAACACAATGCTATGATGATAGATCTTGCTTCTTCCTTATCAGATGCTAAATTTGAAGATGTTACGATATGTACAACTGCTAAACAGATGTTGGACAAGCTTACACTACCTCACAAAGGAGATGCAAATGTGCTAAGGGCTAAAGATGAAAGTCTTAGAGGAAATTTTGATGACATGAAAATGAAAAAATGTGAGAACATATCTCAGTACAGTAACTGAGTCAAGGAGGTTGTGAATGCTATCTGAGGAACATGAGGTATTATTAATGAAGACATTATTGTAAGTAAAATTATTAGAACCTTGCTACCTACCTATGCTATTAGAGCCTCTACAATTCATGAAATGAGAGCAGCTTCTGGTAATAATGTTACACTTGATAGTCTAATTGGTAGACTGAATGCATTTGAGTTGAACAACTTTGACGATAGTATTGTTCCTACTATTGAACATGTATTTATAACATCTCTGAAATTTTTTAAATCAAGCAGCAAACATAAGAAAAGAATAAAAGTGGCAGTGAAAGTGAAGAGGATGAACTTGAAGCATTAATGGATAGAATATTGCAAAAAGGTAAAGGAAGATATAGAGGAAAACTACCTTTGGTATGCTTTAAATGTAAAGAGATTGGCCATATTGCTGCTATATGTCCTGATAAGAAGGAAGACGAGAAAAAAAAAAAAAAAATCTAATGAGAGGAAGCATGACAAAAGAGATTACCAAGATCACAAAGGTAACTGACAATATGACAGAAGAAGTAACTAAGAATAAAAAGATAAAGGAAAGAAGGCATGTTACCTTATTTCAAAGATGAAGATGAGGATACTGACACCGACATTGATGAAGACATTGAAGTGGTGTTTGTAGCTTTGAAAGAAGATTCAAAAGAAGAAGAAAGGTATGTTGAAACAACTCTTATTTCTAAAGTTAGCAAGAATGATACTTGGATTATTGATAGTAGCTATACACATCATATGACTGGTGATGAAGAGAAATTTGAATACCTTGAATATTATAATGGATGATTTTTTAAAATGGGAAATGATACACCTTGTCTAGTAAAAGGAAAAGGGTCTATATTGTTGAATAATAAGATCAGATGTGAGAATGCATATTGGGTGAAAGGACATAATTACAATCTATTGAGTGTAGCACAACTGAATAACACAAGTCACCGAGTTGCATTTGAAAATAGAAAGTTGAAAATCTATGATGAGACTGAAAAGTTGGTTGGTATTGGTGAACAATCTAAAGGTAATTTGTTCTATCTTGACAATGCTGAAACTTGTTGTTTGTTGGCTAAAAATGAAGATGTGTGGTTATAACACAAGAGGTTATGTCATGTGAATTTTGACAACATGGTTAAGATCAGTAAAAAAAGGAGAGTTAGAGGTTTACCAAGCATATCTAAACTTGACCATGTTATGTGCAAACAATGTCAAATGGAGAAAATATCAAAATCTAGTTTTAAGAGAACACACTTTTCTTCTAATGTTATTTTGGAGTTAGTTCATACTAAATTATGTGGTTCTATGAGAACTCAAAGTTATTATGGAGACAAATTTTTTTATATTGTTTGTTGATGACATCTCTAGAACGATGACTGTCATGTTCTTGAAAGAAAAATCTTAAGCTTTTAAAATGTTTAAGTGCTATAAAGAAAAAGTGAAAAAAGAAATTGGTAAAGAACTGAAATGCTTGAGATTAGATAGAGATAGTGAATTTGTTTCTGATGAATTCACTAATTTTTGTAATGAGCATGGAATTAAGAGATAGGTTTCTATATTGAGGACACCCTAGCAGAATGGGATTGCTAAAAGGAGAAATAGATCAATTGTTGACTGTGCTATAACATTGATGATTGAAAAGGATGTTCCATAGATGTACTAAAGAGAAGCTATTAGTACTGTTGTATATACATTGAACCAAGTTCAACTGAAGAAAGAATCAAACAAGTCACCTTATGAATTATGGTATGTTTACATACTTAATGTGAGTTATTTTAGATTATTTGGAAGTAGATGTTACATTCTGAAAGATGATAGAAATAGGAAATTTGACTCAAATGGCAATGAAGGAATATTCTTAGGATATTCTACTAAAAGTAAAGCTTACAAATGTTTGAATAAGGCTACTAACAAAATGATTAAAAGTGCAAATGTGAGAGTTGATAAATTTGCTAATAGAATGATGAAGAAAGTAAAAAGGAACCAAAAGACTATGGTAGATTTGTTTACATTGGGGAACCTGACACTCTACCTGAGCAACAACCTAGCATTATTGAGAAATAGGGTAATGCTACTAAGAAACATTATTTACAAAATGATAATCATAAAACAGGTACCGATGAAAATCATGATCATGCACCGAGTGGAGAACATATTGAAGAACAAAGAACTCAACTTGTACTTGCCAGAAATGTAAGAAGACATGATCCACAAGATCAGATAATTGGAGATAAGAGAGTTGGCATGATGACATCAATAGTACATTTTGCACCATTTTTCGATGCAATATTGGTCGAATTTTCTACCCAAGTCGGTCGAATAGTTGACCAACTAGTTCGTCGCTATTATTGGCATCAAAATATCAACCCATTGTTGCGACCGTAGAATGATCGACGCCAATTCTAGTCGAAAATGAGGGTAATCTTGGTTGAGAATAGAATTAGCAAGTGTTGGTATATTGGTCGATCATTCAAACAATATAGATTAATATTGGTCAAAATATTTAGTCGCTCTGACCAGGATGCCAAACTCTTGACGATCATATTTCGACCACATTTCATCACACTTTAGACCAATATTGGTCAAATTATTTAGTGGCTCCAACTAGGATGCCAAACCCATGACGCCACATTTCGACACAGAATGGTCAATTGTTAGACAAAACTAGGCTAGACTTTCGACGACAGTTTGTCGCAACGTCAACCACGATGAGTCAAAATTTTGACGCAATACAGAGTGTTTAAAAAAATTAAAGATAAATATCCAGGCTAATTACCAAGGACATCTTGATCAATGATTAGTCTAGATATTTATCTTCAGGTGTCCACACTCATTTTGCTGCTTCTTACTAGTGGGTCCCTGCTCGTTCTATTTTCCAGACTACTTTGGGCTCTAGCAATCCATCTGCTCTACTCTGCTTTGTGTGAAACTATGGGTTTTTTCATTTTGTTTGAACTATTTGAGAGATAGGCTTTGACTAGTGATCCGTGAATTGGTAGAGCTTCCTCTTAGATGCCCATAACTCTTCAAATCTATTGGTGTGAAGCCCCCAAAGGGTATTTTTCTCTATGGGCCTCCTGGTTCTAGGAAAACTTTAATTGCTAGGGAAGTGGCAAATGAAAATGGTGCCTTCTTTTTCTGTATCAATGGACCTGAGATCATGTCAAAGTTGGCTGGAGAAAGTGAAAGCAATCTCCAAAAGGCTTTTGAGGAGGCTGAGAAGAATACCCTGTCCATTATATTTATTGATGAGATATTACAGAGATTTGTCAGCAGGCTTGCAAGTATGCTATTAGAGAAAATATTGAGAAGGTGAGTTTCAATTGTGGCAGCTTTTGCAAACTAGATTTGGTTATGAATTTCTTAATGGTTTTTTTTGAACTAGTTTGTTAGAATTTTACATTTTTTGATTCAATTTTCCTCAACTTGTATCTTATTATTTCAATTTGTCATGTTCTCTTTCCTCTGCACTTTTATAGGATATTGAACATGAAAGAAAAAGAAGTGAGAACCCTGAGGCAATGGATGAGGATGATAGTGATGAGGTAGCTGAAATAAAGGCTACTCATTTTGAGGAGTGAATGAAATATGCCCGAAGAAGTGTTAGTGATGTTGATATCCAGAAGTATGAAGCCTTTGCACAAACACTACATCAATCTCGAGGCCTTGGTTATGAATTTCAATTTCCTGGTGCTTCTACTGGTGCTTCAGATGTATTTGCTACAACAGATAATAAAGATGATGATGACTTATACAGTTAGGAAACTTAGTACACAATTGTCATCTTAATGAAGTGACAAATGTGTCTGTTCTAGCATGGACCTTCCACTGACAAATAGCCAATGCTATTCAATTTGGCTCCGGCTTTTGCTTGTATGAGTTTTATCTGTTCATATGTTTGAAACTTTATTTAGTTTATCAGCCCTTTACCCGAGGACTTACTAACTTGTAAGTCTTTAGAGAAATATTAACTATGGAAAGGAAATTTAGCTATGGAAACTTTTTCTCAAGTGGTAGATAATGCTACGAAAACCTTGCTTTTAAAAAAAAAATCCTGCTAGAAAATATTCTATACTAAATCAATTTTACAACAAAGAAACTCTAGTTCAACTAATTATGACTGGTGATCCATGAATTGGCAGAGATTCCTCTTAGATGCCCACAACTCTTCAAATATATTGGTGTGAAGCCCCCAAAGGTTATTCTGCTCTATGGGCCTCCTGGTTTTGGGAAAACTTTAATTGCTAGGGCAGTGGCAAATGAAACCCGTGCCTTCTTTTTTTGTATCAATGGACTTGAGATCATGTCAAAGTTGGTTGGAGAAAGTGAAAGCAATCTCCGAAAGGCTTTTGAGGAGGCTGAGAAGAATGCCCTGTCCATTATATTTATTGATGAGATATTACAGAGATTTGTCAGTGGGCTCTAGCAATCCATCTGCTCTGCTCTGTGTGAAATTGTGGGTTTTTTCATTTTGTTTGAACTATTTGAGAGATAGGCTCTGACTAGTGATGCATAATTTGTTTGCATGTTTGCAGCATGGAAGAAGTGTTGGGGATGCTGGTGGTGCTATGGACAAAGTCCTTAACTAGTTGCTAATGGAGATGGATGGTATGACAACCAAGAAAATAGTTTTCATTATACCTAATGGCATTGGCTTGTTATACCCAAGGATTCAATGAAGCCAAAATTACAAAGATTTTTCAGTGGGCTTACAAGTATGCTATTAGAGGAAAATATTGAGAAGGTGAGTTCCAATTGTGGCGGCTTTTGCAAACTAGATTTGGTTATGAATTTCTTAATGGTTTTTTAAAAACTAGATTGTTAGAATTTTACATTTTTTGATTCAATTTTCCTCAACTTGTATCTTATTATTTCAATTTGTCATGTTCTCTTTCCTCTGCACTTTTACAGGATATTGAACGTGAAAGAAAAATAAGTGAGAACCCCGAGGCAATGGATGAGGATGATAGTGATGAGGTAGTTGAAATAAAGGCTGCTCATTTTGTGGAGTCAATAAAATATGCCTGAAAAGTGTCAGTGATGTATTTGCTACTGCTGCTGCTTCTACTGCTGCTTCAGATGTATTTGCTAAGATGATTTCCCCCGCCAAGATGATGTGCATCAATTTTATGGAGATCTGCTAAATGTTTTATATGATAAAGATCACTACAAGTTGGCCCTTGGCCAGATCAATATTGCTCGCAATCTCATTGCCAAAGTGACCAAAGAATATGTTAGGCTGATAAAATATGGGGATTCTCTTTACTACTGTAAATCTTTGAAGGTTGCTACACTTGGACGGATATGTACCATTGTTAAGAGAATTGGACCGAGTTTGGCTTACCTCAAATAGGTGAGGCAGCATATGGTTATGTTCTTTTTTCTATCTATCTGGTTTTCACTACTTGTCGTTCCTTGGGATATCTTGCAAGGGTTCTATAAATTGATGGTCTATATTTTGGTGGGTGTCTTGTATGGGCCTATGAACTTTTTTATCTTGTCTTTTTTTTCAATCCTACAACTAGATTTTGATACGTGGATTGCTTGTAAGGAACTTTGATACTGCCATTTCATTAGTTCTTCATATGATAGTTTTCTATGCAGTCCCGAGTCTAGGATTTATTTGTAGATTTTTTATCTCACTATTAAAAGAATTAATTTATTTAAATAAAGATTTATGTCCCAAACACAATGACAACTAGGATGTTAATTTAATCTTTTTGACAACTAAAGAGTCAAAAAAGATAACAGATGGTTCAATATAACCTACAACTTTGTCCATGTAAGAGTTGAACTCTAA
This sequence comes from Chamaecyparis obtusa, assembly GCA_027943335.1. Classification (NCBI taxonomy): domain Eukaryota; kingdom Viridiplantae; phylum Streptophyta; class Pinopsida; order Cupressales; family Cupressaceae; genus Chamaecyparis; species Chamaecyparis obtusa. The sequence goes on along the minus strand of BSBK01001048.1, from coordinate 479,263 downwards.
AATTTATGGTATGAAGACCTGCAACTTGTAGCTAAGAATATGATACTGAATAATTATGACTTATTTTAAAAATTCAGGAAAACTTAACCATTTTTGTAGCGATTACTTAAAAAAAAGTATACCTGATTGATGACTCAATATTTGTAACCTATCAAGAACTTTTCCTTTCCACTTCAATATCTTTCCTTGATAATTCTTGATCTCCTCAAAACCACTAGAAAAAAAACAATGACAACAGAACTTACTACTTTAGAAAATTGCATCAATACTTAACTTAAACATTACAGTCATGAAGGGTGTAACAAAATCTTATATGCTAATAGACAAACTCATTTTGCACAAAATGGCATTAAGCATGGATTTTGGTTTACATGTGGTACATTAATTCCTTCATCAAAGACATTTTCTATTATATTTATAATTGTTTATTTAGGTTCCATAGCACTAGCATATACACAAAAAGAATCTGTATTAAAAAAAATGGACACTACATATATATAGAAATAACCTATTAAAAAAAAAGAGGCCACTAAGGACAATTACATAGGTCTCTAGAAACAACATTACCCAACTCTTTCTCTCAAGCCAAAGACTCAGTGTGTTCAATTGCCCAGATTAGCAGTCAATTCTATGTTGAGTATATATGTTAGGCCCTCTTGTAGTTTGAACGAATTAAGAATAGAAGATAGGAATTGATTTAACACTTCACCTACTCAAAAACAAAAACCAATGAAATAATCCACATTAGGCCAAGAGAGGTTGACACATTCAATATGAGAATACTTACACAAAATGAAGCCGAATCATGCCAGACAATGACAATGAGAAGTTGACTATTGGCCCTTCTAGTTTTTTATTTGATAGTTTCCTGACAATGACACATTCAAAATGCACTTATGAGAAAAGACCTAGAATGAATGAAATTGATTAAATAATGAAGGTATGTTAGTTTGAGCTTCACTTGGTTTCGAGAATACTTTAATATTCTATACTTAACAAGGCCAACCACGTGAAGGTGGAAGCTCATTTGGCCTCACCCCCCTTCCCCCTAACATCAATATAAATTACCCATTAACATCTAATTACACACTTCATTCATCCATTTATGAACTATAACATTCAATCAATACAATCACATAACATCCATTAATATGATATAACATTCATTAATACGGAACACTAATCAAGAATTCATTAACACATAATAATATTCATTAACATGAAATATAATTCAATATTAATACACAACATTCATAGATAATTACTTAAAACAACGTTCATAGAGTTATAATGATAGTTTTACTAATATTTTTGTCACAATTTGTAATGTTGCAATTTCAAAAAATTGAAATGCAATGGTTATTAGAAAATGGAGGGAATTGGATTTTGTTATGTTTTAGTGCAAACTAATCCATCCAACCAATTGGGATTGGTTGGGGTAGTTTCTAGGAGTCCATCAAATATGCCAAAGTTTCATTGTACGATAGAAGAGGCCTGGTGTACAGATTGTACTGAGTTTTTGATAAATAAACTTCTTTCAAATGCAATTTCTTTGAGTTCTTAGAGTGATTTTGGATTCATTTTTTCATTGTCTTACATTTCAATGCATTTGGAATAGTTAGATATTGATCCTAGACCACATCTATGCATTTGTGAGGTCTGTATTTGTATTTTTACTCAATTAATTTTGACTGGCAGAGTAGTTTCAACCATTTCTTTGATAGTTTGTGAGTTTCCAATTGGATATGGTCATTCCATGACCTCTAACCACTGTAACACATGTAATGATTGAGTATTAACATGTACTATAGCTCCCTAATCCATTAATGTAATGAGAAGGAAGAATGTTTGGGTGATCACCATAATTTATAGAGGAAACTTAATGAATTTGCTTGGTATGCTACAACAATAGCCATTTGGTCTGAAGGAGGAACCTAGATTATGATTTGGATCATCTTATAATGATCATATAATGGTGAAACAACTACCTATTGGACCTAGAAGTGATCAGAGATAGGAGATTTAAGAAGACCCTGAAGCTTCAATGGTTACAACTGAAGCTCTTGTAGGCTCAACCAATTATCACAATAGAATAATAATGTCGATTCAAACCATGGACAATGGTTCCAACCAACACTCTCAAAACTCCTTAGTCTTTGAATTTCTTTAGCCACAAGATGATTCTTCTAACTACCAATTTCCTTGAATGGGATTTTTAAAGTTCCAAGTGACACTTCATAGACATCAACTGGTTGCTGATATTTAACCTGATTCTTGATTCCCTTCAGGATCACAATCTTTCTCTATTTATAAGCCTACAACTATGTTCCTCCCTTCAATCAGTTATTGGATTTGGGTCAAGGCCGTTCTACATAGAATTTACTGTCTTCTAATGTGTCACACTAAATCTTCTAACTAACTTCAACCACTCTACTCCAGCACTATCAATTGTCACAAAGACACTCTAATCTAGTTGATCAAGTTAGATTAGGGTCATCTGGAATGGTCTAATAGTGGGTCCTTACAATGGTTATTATCATTTAGAATTCTTCAATGTTCCCGAGGCTTTCGAATTTAACTAAGCCTTGAATCCAAATTATTCCTAGGACACTGCTGCAAGCATTTTCTTACTTTGTTGGTTAAACACATAGTATATATCTAACTAGGGCATCAATATTGAAGTAGCATAGCTACTTCCCCCAAATCTGAGCACTTAGGTTATTAAAATTCATTTCCTTGGCTTTCTTATCACCCAATGACATTGGAGACCAATGGAGAAATCGCAAGTCAAGGTACACTCTCCATGACAAAGCTGACTGAGGAGTTTCTGGGCCGATCTGATAGAGAGTTTAGTAGATCATGGGCATAGCACAAAAGTTTCAATAAAATGTTTGCATAACTAAAAAATGAACTTCAAAACCATGGATGCATCGAAGGTTAAACTTGCAGAGATGTTCAATCTATCCACTCACTTTGCAAATTGACAAGGTATGATATATAAACAAAAACATACTCAAGGAAAATGAAATCTAATCAATGTAGTTACATGACCATGTTTGTGATGATAATCAACTATTTGTTCATTGCGCAACTATGTAAAATAGAGATAAAACTAATCAAGTGAACATCAAGAACCGTGAATGCATCAAATGGACTTGCAGGGGTGTTTAGTCTCTACATTCCCTTCACAACTGACAACCTAGCAAATACCCATTACATGGTGCCCTAGCACATTGCTCATAGGCCCTAAGTAGGTAACTAATAAAACAATGCCAGACAAATTCAGAGTAAGGAAATCCTTACAGGAGGTCCTCCTTTTACACCAAATCACAGTGGCAACCTTGGTAGGTAGGTGGTCCTCCTTTTACACCAAATCATAGTGGCAACCCTCGTAGGTAGGCGGTCCTCCTTTTACACCAAATCACAGTGGCAACCCTTGCAGGCAGGGGGTCCTCCTTTTACACCAAATCACAGTGGCGATCCTCGTAGGCAGGTGGTTCTCCTAAAACTCTCACCAAATAACAGTTCAAACAATCACAGGCTTTAGCTCCTTCATGCGCTCCAAGTGAAAACCAAACAATGAAATGAGATAATTGAAATCTTTTCTCTTTTTAAAGTTATGCCCGTGTTGGTTGAAATTTCAACCTACATGGTATTGATCAAAATTTCAACCAACACGGGCATGGATTTAAAAAAAAGGAAGTTTTCCTTTTATAATCTGACCAACCTAAACCTTTTTAATTGATGGTCGAAAATTTTGGTAGAAAAATGAGGTCAAATGTAGTAGTGCATGAAGTAAGTTGAGAAATAATACATGTTTAATTTATGAATTTTAACCTAAAACTATTAAAGATGCACTTGAAAATGATGAATGGATTAAGGCTATGAATGAAGAGATTGAGAAGATACATAAAAAAAAAACATAGAAATTGGTACTGAGACCAACAAACAAAAATGTGATTGGAACCAAATGGATACTTAGAAACAATTTGAATGAGAATGGAGATGTTACAAGGAACAAAGAAAGACTAGTATGCAAAGGTTATGCACAAGAAGAGGGAATTGACTATGGAGAGACTTTTGCACCCATTGCTAGACTTGAAGGAGTTAGAATATTGCTTGCATATGCTTCTTACAAAGGATTTAAAGTTTATCAAATGGATGTTAAATCTACATTTTTGAATGAGATATTTGAAGAAGAGGTATACATTTAACAACCTAAAGGTTTTATTGATCCTAATTAGAGGAATATGGTATGTAAGTGGCACAAAGCATTATATGGACTGAAACAAGCACCAAGAGCATGGTATGATAGATTGAATTCCTATCTTATTACTATTGTATTTTTTAGAATAAGTGACAACAACAATTTGTATTTGAAAGGTGAAACTGATGACAAGATTCTTATTGCTGAAATTTTTGTTGATGATATCATATTTGGAGGACATGGTAACTTATGAAAATCATTTTCTAATGAAATGAGAAAAGAATTTGGAATATTAATGTTTGGAGAGATCAAATTTTTTGTTGGCTTGCAAATTTTATAACAAAATGAAGGCATATACATCACTTAATCAAAGTATATCAAAGAAGTATTGAAGACATTCAGTATGGAGGACTCAAAACTAGTTGGTACACCTATGGTCACCAGATGCAAATTGACAAAGGATGACAAGTCAACCGAGATAAATCAGACCTTGTATAGATCTATGATTGACAAATTGATGTTTGTTGTGCATAGTAGACCAGATATTACACATGTGGTTGGAATTGTAGCATGATGTTTTACTAATCCTAAATAATCGCACTTGACTTCTATGAAAACAATTTTGAGATACTTGAAAAGCATTGAAAACTATGGTTTATGGTATAATAAGGAAGACAACTTTGAACTCAAAGTTTATACTGATGCTGATTAGGCTGGAAACATTGATGATAAAAAGAGCACTACTAGTGGAGCATTATTTTGGGGTGAAATATTGGTTACTTGGATAAGTAAGAAATAAGGATGCATTTTTTAGTCAACTAAAAAAGCAAAATATGTTGCTGTTGCTGCTAATTGTTTGAACATTGCATGGATAAAACAACTTTTGGAAGGTATGAATGAGGAGATCACTGACCCAGTAATAATATATTGTGATAACACTAGTGCAATTAATATTTATAAGAATTCAGTGATGCATGCAAAGACAAAACATATTTCTATTAAGCATCACTACTTGAGGGAACAAGTACAATAAAAGAATGTAAGATTAGAGTATCTAAAATCACAAGAGAAACTTGCTAATATATTTACTAAACCCTTACCCAAGGACACATTTGAGTACTTGAGAAGTAGACTAGGGGTCAATCCCCTATATATTAGTCACTAAGGTGATTAGGAGGTTGCATCAACCTATATTTTATTAGAATATCAAATGATGTCGATGCATGATGTTCACCCTTTGGGTTTCCTAAGGTTGTGAAAACTGGAAGACAAACTGAAACTACATATTAGTACATGCAAGGTACTTGAATCTGAAATGAACACCAGAGATATTGATTTGGCTAAATTAAAGAGCTGATTTATTTTTGGCATTGTTGTCAAAGGGAGAGATGATTCAATGAAATGTCTATCTACAAGGGAGAGATGATTAGAGAAAGGGAGAGAGAGTAACAGAGAAATATCAGTTATAAAGTGATTAAACATATTAAATGCCTAAGCTGGAGAGAGCTTACCAAGTTACAACATTTACATACAGAGTTGTAGAATAAATGTTTGGTATTCTATGACATTTTATATTGTGTTGCCATCAATGCCAAAAGGAGATATTGATAGACTACAACTGATTGAATATCTTGAAGGAGATTTTGATAGGTGATTGGATATTTGAAATACAATGATTGATGATAACTGAGCTACAAAGGTATATGTGGTACATTAAATCAGTTAATGCATTGTCATTGATGTCAACTAGTTTTGACTATACTTATCATGATGGTTACAAACATTTGAAGAAGAAAATAATGGTGAAGGAATGATATATCTACATGAAGATGAGATGGATGAGAAAGATATGGATATGGTATTAATTGGGTAACTTATTAATGAGTCTATGAGTACATAATGTTGGTGATTTGATTGTATTACATGATTCTATTATAGATTGGAGATCAAAATTGTACAAGTTTATGTGGTTGGTAAATGAAGAATTCAGTATACACCGAGTTGAAATAGTGTACACTAAGAAAGTGTATTGTACACTGAGTATAGTGTTAATCAAGCTAGTTATCACTGATGCATTGAGGTACTGACTGAGAAAAATAAATAAATGAAACTAATGACTGCCAACTAAAGATGATGAGCTGCATAATTGTTGATGATTTCAAGGTTAAAAAATAATGTTTGTTATGATGATCAAAAGAATGAAAAAATTCAAGGATGATTGGATGAAGGAGAATGAAACATGTTAATGACACAACTGCCGAGGAAGGTTAAAGTGGCAAAATCAAAGGTGAAGATTAAGAGGAAAAATATATGCCTAGAAATAAAATGGTTTATTATGTCTATAAAAGGAGACAAGAGATTTAGATTGAATTCTAGAATTCACATGAGAAGATTGCATTCATGCAAGCTGGTCAAATAGGTTGAAGATAGAACCGAATAAATCTACAGACAACATCGAGCGTCAGAGAAAAGAATTACCAAGAAGAACACAACTTGGAAACAAAGAGATTGAATTGATTATTGATCAGAGGTATTTTTGAGCTTAGCATAGATTTGAAAATTTGAAAAATAAGTTATATTTAAATTAGATCATTCCTGCAATAGTTTAACCATTGCTATAGATAAATATCTTAACTAAGTGGACTTAATAGTCTTTATATTTCAATATGACATTCAATGAATGTTGATTATTTTCTTGTTGACCCCATAGTGAATGTTTTATAAAGGGAGAATTGTTAGTGATAAATCCTATAATCAGGTCACACCTTACAATGTGTATTATAACCTTTAACAAGGTTGGCTCTTAACCGAGCTCACTTCAACAGAGTGAATTATTTTAGGTTACTAGTCCCAAGTGGGTTTTTCCCCTAATAGGGTTTCCACGTTAAAAATCAAAGTGTTAGATGTGTCTGGATGTGTTGAATTATTATTTTACTTTACATGTAGTACCCACCTGTAGGATGCCCTTAGTTTGCTTTGTGTTTCTGATGTTTGACCGAATTCTTTTAGGTCACTTTTCATGTGATCGATTATTGTTTCATTAATGATGATTATGGATTATTATTATATGTTTATCATGTGTATGTGTAGATTAGATGATGATGTTTTGTGATGATAGATTATATGTTTTATATTGATTATGAAGTACTTACCCCATACTTGCATGTGTATGGTGATTATGTGTCTGTATCTATTTGATGTGTTTGTGTGGTAGAGGATGGAGGCATAGTTACTCACATAGTTGAGATCCACATGTCTGACCGTACCCTATCATTGTCTGCTATATATTGTATGTACATGCTTCATCTTTTGATGTTAGGTTTGCAGGTACAGGGCATCATCTTCCCTGAATTAGCAGGAGTGAGCGTGCCCATAAACATTCATCTCAATGGTAAAGAGGGGAGATAATTCACAGACCCAAAACCCTAACCTAAGCCTAATTGTCCTAGGATTGGACAAGTGTCTGTTTGACTACCTTACCCGAATTCACCTGGTTGGTATGGATTCGTGGATCCCGTTCTTGAGTCTGTGCATATTTTCAGTTTGCTTGATTTATCGTGCTTGAATTTGATTGTGCTTGATTCAATGGATTTTATGATTATTCAGGTGATTTTATGTGATTATTGATGTTAGGATTATAGTTGAATTTAATGATTTAATTATGTTCCTATGTTTAATTTGGAAAATTAGCTAAGGTCAATTATTTGATTACTTTATTGAAATTGGATTTTATTATGTTCAAGTGTATAATTAAATAATTGAATATTTAAATGCATGTCATAGGATGTATTTAATATTTAATTTATTTAATATGGGTTTAATTATTAAACATGTGCTTAATTGGAAAATGAATGGAATTATGCTTGTATATTTTATTAATTGATTAAATAATTAATTGCATAGATTTGTGATGCATTAAGTATTTAATTTATTTAATAAATGAATTTAAATTAAAACATGTGCAAAATTGAAAAAGGGATTTGTATTAAAAAAGATAACAACTAGTTTTATGAAGTCAAGTTGAGTTGTGCATTTAAAAGATAATTTTAATTAATTAATTTTATTTACTTTCAATTTTTGGAGTTTGAGTTGGATTAGGAGTTGTCTTATGAGTCATTTTCTGATTTGGAGTTAACTGGGAGTTAGCTTTTGAGTTGTCTTTTGGGATTGCTTGAATTTGGGAATTGAATTCCTATTAGGAGTTTTTTGCTTTCATTTTTAGGAGAGACAGGTTTTGGAGAAGATTTTTAGGAAGCTTGTGTGTTTGTCTTTTTGAAGATTTGTGGATTGTTATGGCTGCTTGTTGAATTGAATTTCTCTGTGCTTCTGGATCAGGCACCTAGTTGCAACATAGCTTTCAGATCTGTAGGTTGGGCTTGATTTTGGAGAGAATTCTATTTTCAGATCTGCAAGGGTTTTCATTTTCAGTTTCTGGCATTGGATCTAAGGTAGGCATTGAATTTTGCATGTTATCTCTATTTCTACTTTCATTTGTATTTCTGTGTTTTTGATAGATCTGGGTATTCAGAATACCCTAGTATAGCTAATTTTTGTATTTTATTATTACTTGGCATTGTAGTGTTACTCTGGCAAAAATTCATTAATTAATTGTTCATGGTTTGCCTATAAATCGATAAATTAATCTTGTTATATAGTTTAACTATAGAGCTTGTAGAAAAATTAATCCCCATGAAGAAATAGATCATATTGGTTAAAAAACCCAATCTTGGTACAAAATATTCAATTCTGGTTAAAATGTGTGTTCGCTGGAAAAAGTACAGTCATTAAAAAAAAAGATCAATTTAGGTGCAAGAATATTCAAATATATGTATGATTAATATATGTATATTTTCTTCTTTTAAAAAAAAAAAGATTCCTATTGAAAAGAATCTCGAGTTTTGTATATTCTATAAAAAATAAAATAACCTGGGTTTAATTCAAATATATATATATATATATATATATATATATATATATATATATATATATATATATATATATATATATATATATATATATATATATATATATATATATATATATATATATATATATATATATATATATATATATAGAATAAATCTGATATTTTAAAATAATATATATATATATATATTTTCAATAATCAAATTAGAAATTATTGAAAAGCTTTATTATCATAAAAATTAGTATAAAAAAAATGATTTAAAAAAAAAAACAAAAAGACAAATTTATGAAATCGAAATTTGTTTAAATTTAAAAATTTGTATATGTTTATGGGGGCGGGGGCCACCACACTCCCCAACCCCCATACTCCCTACACAACGACAAAGAGTACTGTCGATGATAGTACTAACTCTGCCGAGGCAGAGGGTGTACTGCCGGAGGCAGTACTACGAGCGCCAGCGCGGGGAAAGTGAAGAGACATAGGTGTGGGGCCCGCAGGGTCCCCCCCCCCATATGTATATTAAATTCAATAAATTTTCTTTTTATGTTATGTAATTTTAATTTATTTTAAATTTATTATATGTTGTAAAATTTATTTATTATCATTATTTTTATTTAATTTAGTTTATAATAAATTTACTTTATTAGAAATGTTAGTTAATTTTATTTTGTTAATTTATAATATGATTAAAATTATTTTATGATTAATATAATTTATTCTTACGTTAGATTAATTTATGTTATGTTATTAAAGTTTATGTTAATTTATGTTGTAAAATTCTTATTATAATTAATAAGATTTAATTAAATTAGATTGTTTTGTTCTATTTACATTAATGAGATTTAATGTTTTAGGACAAATTTAAACTAGGTAGTGAGAGGTTGCTTTTGATATAAATGCAATTAGCTGTTAAATGCTTATGAATGTACTGAAATTGGGTGATTTTTCTGTTGAATCCTTAGAATGTTATAGGGAATATTCTCCTAATTATGGCATCATAGTAATGTTATGATAACTGTCTTTTATCGGATAATGTATTCTCATATTTGAGTTCAATTATGTTGATTATGGTTCAGTTTCAGTTCTTTAGATTATGAGTGTTGGCTTCTCATTTCTGAACTATATTCATGTGCATCTTGTGATATTGGGTATTAGATGACTTAGGGGAAATAGAGGCAGGGTTCTTTGTCAGTTGGTTTTGTTTCTCAGTATCATGTGATGTGAGTGGTTATTTTGATTATCATCTATGTTTTGAATTTTATGGCTCTTGTTGGATATTATCTATTTATGGTATTTGTGTAATCATTTGGGTTTCTATGTGTGAAACTGCATCTAGGATTACCTGATTGTATACCTGTTGGTTATTTATGTGATTATGAGCCTAGGGGAGATTGATTAAGTGCATCTTAGTGGAGTGGCTTACAATAGGGGCCGGGACCCAAAGTGGTCAGCACCTAGGAAATCTATTGTAGGTTATGTAATTTAGTGATAACTTAGTAATTAAAACTTTATAGATCATTTAAAAAGATAAGTCAGAGTATGGTTATGATTAGAATTCCTCAAATCTGAGAGAGAGCATTCTAATCCCACATGGTTCATATTGAGGTTTTGGGGCCTAGAGTGGTCAGTTCCAGGGTAACTCAATGCTTGAGAGTCCGGGGTCCTTTGTGATCAGTCTAGGGTACTCAAGTATATAGACATGCGATGAAACTCCTATAAGCATGTAGCTTAGATCATCTCCTGAGTATTTGTTTATGCCTCTGGTTTAGTGTGTTTCACCTTATTGATGTATACCTTGAGTAGAGAGCTTTCAAGATACCTTGCTCAGTGGTTTTATCCTTGTTTGGTTTTGGTCATCCGATTGGGGTTTGTGGTTATCTCCTCAGCACGGTGGGGTAGACCTTTGTGGTTCTACACGGATGGGTGGTAGTGATTCTTTACCATTTGAGATTCGATGTCTTGGTGCCGGTGCTGTTGATACTCCTGCAGTTGGATGCTTTCTTGATTCTTCATTATTGGATTCTTTCTTACCTTCATTTATGTAGTCCTATATTAGAGTATCACATGTGATACCTAATATGGACATTGTACTTTTAGTTAGATTTATTATTACATACCCTACAGCATGTGCAGTGGATGTCATTTATTAGTTATCATGGATGTCCATGAGATTTGTATTTATTGATGTAAGTTGTAATTGTATCTTTTATGTTATGGAATATTTTGTTATCTTTCTTTAGTTGTGTTTTGTCCTTAAGTAATTCTATGTCATGGAACCCTCGGGATTTGTAATCTATTTTGGTTGATTGGTTCAATGTGAGTAAATGGTAATTGCTTCCACACTGTTGTGTATCTTGTTTGTTAACTATTAAAAAAAAAATGTTCACCAAACTTAGTTTCAAGTTATAGGTTAATCTCTCCTGGGTTCCCTAGCGGGGCATTACATTACACAATACAATAACTATATTGATCAGTAAACACAATATTTAATTTACTGCTATTCGGTAGATGAATTGAAGGCATAATTGATATTTTATCGAGTTGATTAATTGATGTAAAAGATTTTTTATATACATTTGGAAGTATTTGGGACTCTACAATAACTAGACTAAACTGATTTACCCCCCCTCTCAATTATCCAACATATAAACTTTAAAGAAAATTCAAATGGAAAGTATACGACAAATTACCACAATGGTTTCCAACATCCCTCTATTTCCATCGACGTAGGATGTTTGAAATAAAAATGTATGGATGTTGATTAGCACAGACACATGATATGTAAATTGTTTGAAATGTTCCCTTAAAAATATGTCCTCTCATTTAATGAGATAATTGTGAAATATGCATAAGATGGTTTGTTAAAAAGAAGCTTAGAGCTTTAAGTGATAAAGGCTATTGAAGTCAATGGTACAAGTTAGTGATGACAAAAATCATACATTGATGTTTCTATGTAGAATATATTAGAATGAAACCCTTGACCAACTTCTTTCCCTCCAATTTTTGTGGCTCTTCAGGTTCTTTCATTGAATATTAATGTGTAATTGGAGATGTATATATATTACTACTATTGTATATTGTTATGTACTTGAAAAATTAATTAATAACATATTTCCTTACTTCTAAAGTGGATGTAGCCATCTCGGTGAACTACTATAAAATCATGCTCTCTCTCTCTCTCTCTCTCTCTCTCTCTCTTATTTATTTTCCCTTTTTCTATTTATGTTTCAGAGTTTTTATTCCCATCCTTCAAATTTACAATTGGTATGACATCTAGGAGGTATAGTTGGTTTGGAATTTGATTAAGAGTATCTAGAATTATTTAGGAGGCAAAGATAAGAGAAATTATTTGGTCAAAATTTTGGATTGTGGAAGGTGCAAATGGAATCACTTCTAATTAAGAAAGATCTTTTTCTTGATCTAGAGGAGAAATCAAAGAAACCAAATTGAATGAAGAATGAAGATTGGGAAAAGATGGACAAGAAGGAAAGGGAAAAAATATTCCTTTTGTTGTCTAGTAACTTTCTTTTCAATGCCACAACTAAAAATAAAATAAAGCAGTCATGGGATAAAATTATAACCATGTATGCAATGTCATCAAATAAAAGCAAATTGTTCATCATGAAAATATTATATAAACTAAAGATGAAGTAAGGAGGGATCATGAAAAATTACCTCAATGAATTTAATACCCTTATCAACCAAGTAATTTCCGTTGGTATGACTCAAGATGATGAGAAAAATTTGTTCTATTTCTATGTTCTTTAACAAGAAGGTGTGATGGAGCTATGACAACAATTAGTACTTCAATGTCCAAAAAGAATAAATTGGTTTTTGATGATAATGTTGTTACTCTTCTTAGTGAAGATACGAGAAGAAATAATCAAGAGCCCTCATCTAATAATGCCTTAATTGTTGTAAGCACTAAAAATAGAGGAAGGAGTTAAGATAGAGACATAAATTGTAATAGCAGGTGAGCCGAATTTTCTAAAAGATCAAAGTCCATGAACAAAAATAATGATTATTGGTTTTGTGGCAAACAAGGTCTCATAAAAATGGATCACCAAAATCTCAAAAAGACGCAGCATAAGGTGCACAAAAATGAAGCTAATACTGCCTATGACAAGGATGATAGTATTATGATATTATCAACAAGTGAAATTACTTCATATTCTTAGGTTTTAGATTTGGGAGCCTCTTTTTATACTACTTCACGTACGAAGTGTTTCAAAAACTATCATGAAGGTTAGTTTGTAAATTTATTTTTAGGTGATAATAAAGAATGTGAAATAATTAGAAATGTGATGTTTTGTTTCAACTAGAAGGTGGAAGAAAATGACTTTTAAATGATGTCCACCATGTGCCTAAGCTCAAGAGGAATTTAATATATGCAAGCCAATTCTACACTCAAGGCTACAATGTTTTCTTTACTTTAGATTCTTGGGGAGTAACCAAAGGTGCCTTGGTGGTAACAAAGGGGAAATAGAGTTGGAAATCTATATGTTTTTTAGAATCATGATGAAGTGGGATTTGTTATAATAGTTCAAGAAAATCATATGAAGCTTTGACATAAGAGGCTTAGTCCCATGAGATAAAATGGACTTGAAGTTATGCTAAAAGGTGAACAAATAATGGGTCTAAAATTAGTTTATTTAGATTTTTTCCAACATTGCCTCTATGGAAAATATTGTTAGGAATAGTCCCAAGAGATAACTAAGAGGGGGAGGGGTGAATCAATTATCTAAAAGATTCAATTATTTATCCAATTAAGTATAGAAGAAAATTAAGCACATACACAATAAGATAACACTTAACACAACACAAAAATTTTGGTTACGGGGAAACCCAAATAGGTAAAACCCCCAGTGGGAATTAGCACCCACTATAAACTGCACTAGAGTATAATGATCCCTGTAAGAAGATCTTACAACCCTGTTAGGAGTTGATCTTTATAGTGCAATAAGTATAGTGACCTGGTCAAAGGTTGGACCCTACTAGGAGTCTTTTATGATCAACCTTGTTAGAGGTGAGGATGCACTGTCTGGGAGCACACTTCTCAAATGGTGAAGGCTGCAACCTTCTGCACAACAGATACACACTATATCTAGATTTTGGTGAACTAAAAATTAGATTTTCTATCTTGATCAGTTCCAATGTATAGCACACACTTTGTTCTCACATAGACCTTCTACTGATCACTCAATACTTCACACCTTCTACTTTTCTCTTTTCTTCACTTCATTTTCTACTCTCTACCATGCTTAGCAATCACAACTGACTGGCTATAAGTATCTTTCTCCATAATCAAGTTGGCCTATTAAAACCTCCTTCAAATCATATTAGAGAAATAATAAAACTCTCCAACAACATCTCCAATAGCTAAACTAAGCACGCAAGACAAAAGAGACCGCACAACTCAATGTGAGTAGACGCGTCGCTTCACATTGTTGGCTTCACCAAATTAACCTAATCTTTAATCTCAAAATGAAATACGTTATGCACTCTTAACCAAAAATTCTAAGCTCATAACTAAGCACAAAACCAAACACACATATCATAATGATAGGTGCAACTAATGGAACAATATAAACATTGTCGGCTCCACTAAACAATCTCAAGAAATTGTAACTGGCAAATAGAAACATCAAAACTCAACTGTAACTACACAACTAACTATGTGTCCATTAACATAGCATCAAGAAAATGTCTAAAACACAAATTTAAATGCACAAGGCTCCATCATAACCATACTATGAATCACATACCCAACTTTGCAAACAACTCTATTAGGAACACTGCTGATACAAATAACTGCACAACTGTTTGTACTCAGAATCAACCTCTACACCTATGATATCATGTTGATAACATATCCATACAACATATGCTCAAGGATTTCTTCATATAACTTCAATGCACACTGCATACCATATGTTTTCATCAATGAAAAACATACAGTCAATATTTGCTTGCTGGCAAATCTCCAACAAATATAAGCGGATTATCTTCTTCAAAACTACTCATGAAAGGAAGAGCACAAGCCTTGGAGATGGTTTATTAAGATGTCTTCAGACTTACTAAGGTAATGAAGTCAAGGTTGGTGAATCCAATTAAGGACTGACCGACCTTGTAGCCAAACCAATATGCAGTGGAAATACACAACAAGAAACACAGGTCTGATATGAAATAGAAGTCTTTATTCATCAAATCACTGACTACATACAATGTGTAGGACTGTAAGGCCTTCTTGGTTACAGCCAAGTACAAAGAAAGTAACAATCTACAATATCTCGTAGGATCCAAATCTTTTCCACAACATCAACATTTAGCTAGCAACACACAATACACTAGTAGGCACTTAGGAAAAATCTAAACTTGTACTCAAACTTCCAAGAAATCTTCCTGTTCCTAAGCTCGCAAGCTACTAAATTCCAAAACTCTAACTACTCCCCTAAACAACTACCCCAACATCCTATAAATACTAATTCCTAGCCACAAGTCAGCTGATGAAATAATTAACCCATACAAATAAATATTAAATGCTAAAACATCAGTTAGCTGTCACATAGCCTTACAAAATAAATAAACTCTCAAAGATGGCCCCTACGGTCATTAGATCCATATAGAAGAATACAACATGCTAGATCTAGGTCCCCACTCATCCAATGGTCAATCCATAACACGAGGAGTGCAATCCATATTAAATGCACTAGTCCACCAAGCTGATTCATCCAACAGTCCAGTCGGTAAGCTAGAACACCGAGCAATAGAGGAAATAATCGAGCACCAGTCAACTGACCACGCGAAGCATGACCGAGCATCACAATTATCGCCGATCATTAGGAAATTGATGCCTTTAGCTACTGAGTGTTCTTCAGAGACCAAGCACCCCGGTAACCATAGAAATCGAGCAACTAGTCTCCCAAACCAAGCAAGAACTCCACCAAACCAAGATCAAAACTAAAACTCTATCATCAAAGACAAACATATTTTTGGTCGATATAGGATTGCCAAGAATCCTAGGATGCTTCTACATCAAACAACCCAGGTAAGAAAGATTTTCTCATAAGGAAATCAGGAATGTCTCAAGGGAATCAGAATAGGTATGCCAAATCTGTTCCTAACCCATATCTCCTCTTGCCCTTCATCCTAAGTAGTCTTCACTTCATTCATCTCTATCTTTCACAAAAATTTCTTCTTCTTTCCACTTCCCTTATCTTTTTGATCTGCAACTGACAACAACTGACTCTGACCACTACCGATCATGGTAGTGCCTCGGTAAGGCTCATCCTCTCTAGACTCCTCAATCAACTTAGTATCATATGCATCTCTCTGTGTTACAAATGTCACCATTTTCTGAACCATCTCTGCTAGCAAAACCATCTTCTTCTTAATCTCAACAAACTCTTTAGAGATATCATTCTCCTTCTCCTTCAAACTAGACTTAATAGGAATAGGTTCTCCCACCTTGTGCTCCTGAGGTTTGTCATAAGGACAACACTTGATAACTCCACATCCTTTAACCCCTGTCTCCTATAAAGGTATTAGCTTATGCTGGGCTCCTTCATGCCTAACCACATAAGTGTTAGCATGACCATCAAAAAACACATTTATGTCAAACTACCAAGGTCTACCGAGCAACAGATGACAGACATCCATAGGCAACACATCACATAATATCTCATCATGGTAAGATCCAATCTAGAAATTAACTAAGAATTTCTCTTCAACTCTAACCTTAGAAATATCTTGTATCCAACTAATCTATTAAGGATTAGGATGCTTCCTCCTTTCCAAATTCAATTTACTAACAATTTCTTAAACAAAGTTCTCATAACTGCCACCATCAACTAGGACATTACATACCTTATCTTTGCACTTGCATCTGGTTCTGATCAAATTTCTTCTTTGCACTAGTTCAGAGACACATGTAGCTAACCTTCTAGTGACAAGACATTCACCTTTCTCTGGAACATTCTCAATGTCTTCTTCAGCAACTAATGCAACTCTTTTCTTAGGACACTGCCAACTTCTATGACTAGCTTCACCACAGTTATAGCAAGTACTAGTGAACTCATTCTTCCACCTTCCTCTCTGTCCAACATTCTTATTAACTGACCACTACTATTTCCAATATTAGGCTTAGGATTCTCTGTCACATTACCTTTAGCAACTATCTCACCAATCTTACCTCCCTAGTTTCTATTATTCTATCTACCTTCAAACTTCTTATTTAGCTTCTCTTTAATCTTCAATGCCATCTAGTAAGCATCTCTTATTGTTGTCATCTGAACAGTAAGAAACTCTTCTTGAATACTAGGTCTCAAACCATAGACTTACCTAGCAACCTTCTCTTTATCAGCTTCAGAATGACCAGTCCTAATCAGGTATCTATAAAACTCTTCGGTATACTCTTGTACCAATTTTTTAGTCTTCTTTAAAGCTTTCATCTTCTTAAACATTTCCAATTCATAATCCATCAGAATGAATTGCTTCTTCAATTTCTCAACCATTCAGTTCCACTTAGTGATCTTTTCTTTTCCTCTTCTACCTCTTTCCAATTGAACTTCTCTCCACCAAATATTTGCATGACCTTTCAAATTAGTCTTTGTAAATCTAACCCTATCAGGATCTTCTATTTCTTCATACTCAAAGTATTCATCAATCTCATTGATCTAGTTAATCAATTCTTCAGGCCTAAGGCTTCCAGCAAATGTAGAAACTTCAATCTTAGGTCTCTTTCCAATCTGAGACTGATCTTCTTCTTTAGATTCATCATCACTATCCTCTTTCAAGGTAGGCTTCATTATCTTTCTCAATTCCTCTTGTAGGTCTTGCACTTGTTTTTGCAAAGCCCTAAAATCATCAAGACTGAACTCTCCCGTAGTCTCTTCATTTAAGGTCTCACAATTTCTCCTCGGAGGCATCTTCAAATCAAGATCTAGACACACAAGATCCACTCAGCTCCAACAGGAACAAACATTGCTCTAGCAGGATTAAACCTGGCTCTGATACCACCTTATGTAGTCAAGGTTGGTGAATCCAATTAAGGACTGAATGACCTTGTAGCCAAACCACTATGCAGTAGAAATACACAACAAGAAACATAGGTCTGATATGAAACATAAGTCTTTATTCATCAAATCACCAATTACATGCAATGTGCCAGACTGTAAGGCCTTCCCGGTTATGGCCAAGTACAAAGCAAGTAACAATCTAAAAGATCTCATAGGATCCAAATCTTTTCCACAACATCAGCATTCAGCTAGCCCAGGTCTGTAACACACAATACACTAGTAGGCACCCAGGAAAGATCTAAACTTGTACTCAAACTTCCAAGCAATCTTCCTGTTCCTAAGCTTGCAGGCTACTAACTTCCAAAATTCTAACTGCTCCCCTAAACAACTACCCCAACATCCTATAAATACTGATTCCCAGCCACAAGTCGGCTAATGAAATAATTAACCCATACAAACAAATATTAAATGCTAAAACATCAGTCGGCTCTCACATATCCTTACAAAATAAATAAACTCTCAAAGATGGCCCCAACGGTCATTAGATCCACATAGAAGAATACAACACACCAAATCTAGGTCCCACATGTCCAACGGTCAATCCATAACATGAGGAGCTTGACCCATATTAAATGCACCAGTCGGCCAAGCCGATTCATCCAACAATCCAGTTGGTAAGTAAGAACATCAAGCAACATAGGAAATAATCGAGTGCCAGTCAACCGACCATGCCAAGCATGACTGAGCAACATAGTTATCACCGAGCATTAGGAAATTGATGCCTTTAGCTACTAAGGTTCTTTAGAGATCGGGCACCCTAGTAACCATAGAAACTAAGCAACCAGTCTCCCAAACTGAGCAAGAACTCCACAAAACCAAGATAAAAAATAACAATCAATCATCAAAGACAAACATATTTTTGGTTGATACAGGATTGCCAAGAATCCTAGGATGCTCCTACATCATAAGGTAAGCTCTATTGTAGATGCTAATTACTTTTTCATTTTCTTTGGTTATTGTACTCTGAAAGTTTTTATTTTCATGCTCACTAAAAAAATAGAAGTGTTTTCTAAATTCAATTTTCTAAAGCTCTTGTTGAAAACTAGATTGAAGACAAAATCAAGTTCTTGCAAACAGATATTGGAGGAGATTTTTTTCCTCATTATTTAATATTTTTTGTTTAGATAATGAAATTAGTAGGATTAATATTGTTCCCTTCACTCCTCAAGAGAATGGTGCAACTGAAAGGATCAATATGATAATTCTTGAGAGCTCGGTGTATGCTCTCAT
The DNA here is from genome assembly GCA_027943335.1 of Chamaecyparis obtusa. Classification (NCBI taxonomy): domain Eukaryota; kingdom Viridiplantae; phylum Streptophyta; class Pinopsida; order Cupressales; family Cupressaceae; genus Chamaecyparis; species Chamaecyparis obtusa. Next base: position 459,822 of record BSBK01001048.1, on the reverse strand, counting down.
ATAATGGATTAGGAAAATAATTTTAGCCTAAATATTGTAATATAGTGGGGTATTTTATTAATAAAGCACCTTCATCTCAATTAAATTTTGATATACCAGAGGAGATTTGGTTGGGTAAACAATTTTTTTCTAGCTAACTTTATTTTTTTGGCTATAAAGCATTTGCTCTTGTTCCCAAGGAGAAGCAAGCTAAACTTGATCCTAAAAAAGTTGTTTCATATTTGGTTGTTATAGTGAAGATTAGTATGGATTTAGAATGTGGGACCTATTTATAGGAAACTAATTCATAGAAAGTATGTTGTCTTTCAAGAGAAGACATTTACAAGTTTGCAAGCACAACTAGTAGACACCAAAGAATATATTCCAACAACAACCTTCAAAAATAACAGTTCACAAGGGAAAAATATTGGCAGATTATCATAGTCTTCACAAAGTAGAGGCATTTATCACCCAATTTTAGTACCTCTTGTTAAATGGTCCCCATCCACCCCTGTTTAATTACAGTCCACAATAGAGACTAATTCTATATTCACTGGTAACCTTGGTCAAAATGTTAAACATGATCATTCTTCATAAGAAAATAAAAATTCAATGTGGTATCCACAAAATGGTTCTTCTTCAAGAAATAATGAATTTCCTTTTCATTAATCCTCCCATTTTGTGCCCTATTTTTAGATGTCACAAGGACATGTTTCCCCTGCATTAGACTATTTTTTATGGTCTCCTCTACATCCATCTTTTTCATTCCTTATCACAGACTACTTTCTGTAGTTGCCTCTACTCATGGCTCCTTTTCAATCTATAATGCATGCCCCATCGATGTTTTTTCCAATAAATTCAACACTATATGCAAGTTCATCACTTAAAATGCATATTTTGGAAGGCACAAGGGAAACATCAGACCAAAAAAATTTGACACAAGATTTAAATGATTTAGTAGAAAAAAAGTACAGGAAAATCATGGTGCTTCCTCTAGGCCATCTCCAATTTTGTTCAATTAAACATATAAAAATTCATAGAATAGTCATGATACTGTACTAGTATCATCAGGGACTAAAAAATTTAACATGCCATGATTTAGATGATACAAAACAAATTCAACATGAAAGTATAGTTTTTGAAGAGGAAAAATGGCAAGGAATTGAGAATTAGTCTTTCTCTTCCTCTAAGTATGGCCATGACATTGGTATGCATAGACATTATAGTATTATTGGTACCACTAAAAATTAAAATGTAAAACTAACACAAAGTAATGAATTGAGGAGGTCTACCAGGTAGTAAAAACCTCTATCCAAAATTGTTGATTATGAATTGTTAGTTTATAATCATCCGGAATTGCTTTTTATGGATCAAACAAAGTCAATTTCCTTCAAACAAAATTGTAATTATCAAAATGGTGAAAAATAGATGGAGGCCATCCAAGATGAAATAGATTATTTGAAGGAAAATATCATTTGGGACTTGGTAAATCTTCCACCAAATAAGATACACTTGAAAAATCGATGGGTGTATTAGTTGAAGGAAAAAACAAAATGGAAAGAAAGGTGATAGAGCCTGACTGTTGTTAAAGGTTATGCTCATGGAAAGGGGATATATTTCAATGATATTTTATCTTTTCATTTAGGATGACTTCTATCTATGTAGTCTTGGGTTTAGAAGTTGTTTTAGATCTTGTTCTTAACAACTTGATGTTAAAATTGTATTTCTTCATGGATGTGTTGAAGAGGAATTATATATTGAGTAGCCTAAAGGCTTTATAAAAAAGGATAGGAATACTTATATTGAAAATTGAAATGGTATTTGTATTGGCTCAAAGAAGTACTAAGATAATGGTATACAAATTCATTCACTTCATGAATAAGCATTAGTTCCTCCATTGTGAATCTGACCCTTTTTTTTATTACAAGAAGCTTGCTACTAGTGAGTTTGTTTTACTATTACTTTATGTTGATGACATGCTAGTTACCAACTCTAGCATGAAAGTAGTTCACGATTTAAAAAAAAAAATATTAGCGTTTTTACTATAAGCACATATAGGAAAAAGAGAGAAATCAAATTGTCTCAAGAAAAGTATATTGCCAAAAATTTGGACAATTTTAGTGTGATGGATGCTAAGGAAGTTTCCACTCCTCTAGTTGATCAATTTGATTTATCTACTAACATGTTTCCCAAGACAAAAGAAGAAAAACACTTCATGAAATGTATTCTATGTTCATTGGCGACTGACATCCTCGAGTATTCCATGACTTGTACTTGCCCTAACATCTCTTATGCAGTGGGAGTTGTTAGTACATTTTTTAGTAATCCTAGTAATTCTCAATGGGATGTAGTTAAATAGATCTTGAAGTATTTGAAAGTTACTTCCAATTATTCCTTATGTTTTTGATAAAGAGAGCTTCAACTACAAGGTTATGTCAATTCTGATTTGGGTGGTGACAAGAACAAAATATGATCAACATCAACATATGTCTTTATATTTATGGGGATAGAAATTAGTTAGATCTCTATATTGTAATAATCAATTTTTCTTTCTTCTACAGAGGCTAAATATATGGTTCTATCTAAAGTGGCCAAATAAATGATATGGTTATAACTTTGTTGTTGAGAGAGTTGTGATGTAAATAGAATGACATTGCTATTTTTTGTGCTAGTAGAAGTTCCATTTTTATGGCTAATAAACACACCTCTCATTTTCACTCTAAGCATATTGACTTGTGTCATCATGTGATTCAAGAGGCAAAGTTATGGGTTTCAAAGATAAATACAAATGTGACTCTAGTTGACGTATTGACAAAGATATTGAAAAGACACTACAAAAAATTCCTATGATTTTCTTCCCTTTTTCTCTATTTTTCTCTTCCACCTATTTTTTTAATGTATTTCTCATCCATCTTTCTCAAATTTTGGTGCTATTTATCAGGTTGATGCTAAGTCTAGCATCACTTGAACTGAGAAGAAGAGACCGATGCAAATATAGGTACTATGTATTATAGTCATTTACATCAAGTCATTTACATCAGAAATGGAACCCAATTTAGCACCTAAATGGGATCCTATTAAATGATTAGGCATATAGTTAGGTGCCATTTTAAAGTGTCTATTTGTTGGCTCCTCATATTTGATTTTATTCATGTGTTTGATGTTAGGATATCTTTTGAATTAATGTCCTATCTTAACACTTTATTATTTTCCCCTTGTTTTATCCACGTTCTTCAAAGATGTTTATCAAACCCTCATGGAGGTTAAGTTATTTTAGAAAAATATATTTGGAGGATACGTGGTGGTCTATGGCAGTGACACAAGTGTTGTCACCTCCTCGTGACTTAATGAGACAATTAATACCGTTAGCTTCCAAGGAAGTGACGGTGGGCCATGTGTCAATAATCAAAGGTGAAAAAAGTTTACTTTATAAATATTTTTAAGACCAACATTTGGACTTGCAACCCCACGAGAAATAAATAAAAAAATTAGTTTTAACGTATGGTAGTCCCTTGTCGCAAAATTGCAATTTATTATGCTAGACTCAATTTTAGCCCATGAGAAAATGAGGATGTCACACATGGAACTCTGATGACTAATGGATGCACTTGATGGATTTTATTCACCGCATGACCGCAGGGTTAACAAGTTGGTATTGTTGCATGTGCTACGGTTGAGTGAGGTCTCGCATCCTCGCAAGCCTAAATTGTAGTTAAGGAAAGTGGTTTGGAGCTTGCAAGGAAATGAATAGAAATAAATAAATAAATAAATAAAGAGATTATTTTTAACATTCATGAGGCTAAATATAGCTTATGGCATAGTTGTGAAATAGTGTTAATGCACCAAATCGTAGGATGTGAAGAAATTATAATAATTTTCATTGTGAATTGGAAAAATGATAATAAAATAGTGGTATTAGCCAGTTGAGCTCGAATTTTGAGAAATAGGGAGAGTAAAAAAAGAGCTTTGCGATTATATGTCAAAGAAAAACAAAATTTTGCAAGCGAAGATTAAATATAATTACTTAATTTTGAGCTAAATATTAGTTTCTTAAAGATGCTTATGTAAAAAAAATAGCAGAAATATCTCAAAGGAAAGTTAGGGAACCAAAATATGTCAAAATACCATTACAAAAGCTCATGCTAGATGCATTACTAGGTTCTAAGGACACATGTGCAAAGAATGTTTTAACTGATAAATTTGGTGCTTGTAGAGATGCTAAAATTCCCATAACTGGAAAAAAATTGTTATGGTTCTTCTATAATAATAAAGGTAAGAAAGTGACTGTGTATAACTCATGGAAAATAGACTTGGCCAAATTCATTCTTCCTAATGTCTTTGTAGATATAGAATTGATCCCAGCACTACCAGATAATTATTATTGTGAAACTAGGACAGTTAGAGCTATAAATGGATTACCGATATAGGTTGTGACCAGGTCTATTATCATTGACTGTTTAATGCTGAATAAACAAGCTATCACTAGTTCTATTAATAGGGAATATTTCTAAATGAAGTATTCAAGACTTTAAAATAAATTTAAGGTGGATGAGGTGGCTTATTATAAATAGAGAGAAGACAAAAATAAACCCATGCCAATCAGAGAAAGAGAACCATTGTGGGTGAGAGATTTCATTTGGTTTTCTCAATATACATACTATGGTTGGTGTCAATTGTTGAGAGAATACTCAAAAGAGAAGATGCCCTTGGACCTAGTATTCATGTCTATGAGGATACAAAACCTTGAAATAAATATGGAATTTTACATTGCTTGAGAGGCTAATTCATAACTAGTTATCGTATTGAAGCGAGACAAGCAAATTCAAACATTACTCTTTGCTATGTTATTTGATGCTTTTTCAAAATAGGGAATTTTTTAGGAACAACTTGTTGTTGACAATAGTAGATGATAAAGGAAGTATAGTTCTAGTGCAAAATTAGTGTGTCCTATGAGACAAAGATGCTAAAAAGTGTAATTACCAGATTATCAGAGATTGTTTTTTTGTCTCAATTCTTAGAGGCTTGGGGTATACTATTGATTGTCTTCCACTGTCAATAAGAAAAGTAATAAGATCATTAGATTTTAATCTAGAAAAGGGACATACACACAATTTCACTGATTTTTTTTGTAAAGTTCCAAATACTATTATCATTAAAGAGTATGGATTCCCACAAGCCCCTTACAAAATGCCATTATTTATGCCTAAGAGAATTGTATTTTTAGAGTTCATGTGGTAGATGCTTTGGATTGAGAAGGAAGTGATAGGACCAAGAAAGTAGGGGACATTTCTAACCCATGTTTCTAAATTTAGAGGTTACTCAATTGGATCTAATATGTTAGAAACACTCCAAAATTTAATGAAGGGAATTTATCTTTTTCCATCAGATGAGGAATGGTGCTATGACCTTGAGGATCACATTAATTATTTGGTTAAATGATGCTCACACCAATGGTTGTCTCAAGAAGATGTAACTATAGTTTGACTCACATTTTAGGAGGCCATGCTTGAAGGAAAAAAGTGTAATACTATTTGTAAGCTTGAGAAGGATAAGAGGAATAAAGGAATTCCTATGTTCTTTGATGAACAATCCAATCTAGTACAAATGATTGAGTTGTGCTTGGCCAACTTTGACAAGTTGTATGGGAACTCTATAGAAAAGAAATCTAAAGAAGTTAAAGTTAAATTAGAAAGGCCCGAGGGAATTGTTATCCATGATGCTGATGAATCAAAACCAACTCCTCCTCCACAAAAGAGGTAGAAAAATGATACCCTCATGGTAAATAATTAATCAAAAGGCAAAGTTGATGCCGATGAGGCTAGAAGTGCACTCAATGCACTAAGAGAATTAGAAGAATTGGATAGACCCCAATCTTCACCTCATGTGTATCAAAACAAAATTCATGGGCTACAATGCCCAACTCCCTAAAGATTTAAAACCAATAAAGTTTCTTGGTGAAGGAGAGATTATATCTTAAAGATTTATTGAGGAAGAGGATTTCATGAAAGTATACTTCTTGAAGAGAAAAAATGGCCACAAATTGGGAGTCAATCTTTCTCTTCTTATAAGTATGCTCATGACATTGGTATCCATAGACATAGTATTATTGGTACCTTTGAAAAGTCAAATGTAAAATTACAATAATGTAATGAATTGAGAAGGTGTACCAGGTAGTAAAAACCTCTAGCCAAACTTGTTCATTATAAATTATTGGTTTCTGATCATCCTAAATTGCTTTCTAGGGATAAAATAGAGCCAATTTCCTTCAAAGGAAATTATAATTATCAAAATAATGACAAACGGATGGAAGTCATGCAAGAAGAAATAGATTATTTAAAGGAAAATCTCACTAGGGACTTGGAAAATCTTCCACCAAATAAGATATCCTTGAAAAATTGATGGGTGTATTAGTTGAAGGAAAAACAAAATGGTAAGAAACATTCCAGAGCCTGACTGGTTGTTAAAGGTTATGCTCAGAATAAGGGGATATATTTCAATAAGATTTTCTCTTTGGTGTTTAGGATGACTTCTATTTGTGTAGTCTTGGATATAGTAGTTGTTTGAGATCTTTAGCTTAAACAACTTGATGTTAAAAGAACATTTCTTCATGGATATGTTGAAGACAAACTATATATGGAACTTAGCTTAAAGGATTTATAAAAAAAGGATAGGAACACTTATATTGAAAATTGAAATGGACTTTGCATTGGCTCAAGAAAGCACTAAGATAATGGTATCACAAATTTGACCACTTCATGACTAAGCATAACTTCATTTGTTGTGAATATGTCCCTTTGTTTATTACAAGAAGATTTCTACTAGTGAGTGTTTCTTATTATTACTTTATGTTAATGACATGCCAGTTACCAACTTTGGCATGAAAGTAGTTAATGATTTGAAAAAAAAAATATATCAGTATTTTTCCATGAAATATTTAGGGGCTACAAAATGGATACTTGTCATGAACATAATAAGGGATAGGAAAAAGAGAGAAATCATATTGTCTCAAGAAAAGTATATTGCTAATTTTTTTTTAAAAATTGGCATGATGGATGCTAATGAAGTTTCCACTCCTCTAGTTGATCACTTTCATTTATCTAACAAAATGTGTCCCAAGACACAAGAAGAAAAAGAATTCATGAAATGTATTATATATTCATTTGTGATTGACATCCTCATGTATACCATGATTTGTACTCACCCTAACATCTCTCCTATAGTGAGAGTTTTTAGTACATTTATGAGTAATCCGAGTAAGGCTTAATGGGATGTAGTTAAATGGATCTTGAGGTATTTGAAAGGTAATTTTAATTATTCTTTATGTTTTGAAAGATGAGAGCTTCAACTACAAGGTTATGTTGATTCTAATTTAGGTGGTGACTTGGACAAAAGATGATCAACATTATTATATGTCTTCATATTTACGAGGGTAGAAATTAGTTGGATCTCTATATTGCAATAATCAATTTCTCTTTCTTTTACAAAGGATAAATATATGGTTCTATATAAAGTGGCCAAATAAATGATATGGTTACCATGGTTGTTGAGTGAGTTGGGATGCAAATATAATGAATTTTCTAATTTTTGTGTAAGCAACAATGCCATTTTTATGGTTAATAAAAAAACATCTCATTGTTGCTCTAAGAATATTGAATTACATCATCATATGATTCAAGAGGTAAATTTATAGGTTGTAGAGATCAATACAAATGTGAATCTAGTTGATGCATTGACAAAGATAGTGACAAGACACTCCAACAAATCCCTACATTTTTTTCTTCCACTCGTTTTAATGTATCTATCATCCATATTTATCAAATTTCAGTGCTATTTATCAAGTAGATGCTAAGTCTAGCATCACTTGCACCGAGCAGAAGAGACCAACGGAAATTTAGGCACTATGTAATATAGACATTTGTACTAGAAATGTCACCCACTTTAACCCCTGAATGGACACCTATTGAATAATTAGGCATATATGTAGGTGCCATTTTAAATTTTCCATTTGTTGGCCCCTCATATTCAATTTTCTTCATGTGTTCGTGGTTAGGATATATTTTGAACTAATGTTCTATCCTAATACTTTATTGTTTCCCCCCCCTTTTTTGAGTGTGCTTTAAAGATGTTTATCACACCCTCGTGGAGGTTAAGTTCTTTTACCGGAAACAATGTTGCAAGGCTGTGTAGCAGTTTGTGGGTGGTTATACAAGTGTTTTTGCATCCTCTTGACTTCATCAGACAATTAATACCTTTAGCTCACGAGGAAGTGATGGAGGGTCAAGTGTCAATAATCGAAGCTGAAAAAAAATTATTTACAAAATTTTTATGATTTTGAGATTATCGAATCAAGGAAGAAAAGAGTGGAGGGGATGCACTAAAATTGTTTCTTGATCCGATGCAAGTAGAAGAAGAATTGGAAGAATTAAATACTAGTGCAAGGCTCGTTGAAGGTTAGGGCAGGGCTTGCAGGGTTCTAAGGAGGAGGTCACTAAGGTTAAGGTACAAGGTTAGCAGAGTTCATTGGGCATGATCTTGTAAATGGGAAGATGGACAACCAATATTTTGAAGATAATCTCATTGATACTATAATCTAGGTGACAAGTTTCAGTGATGTTTTTGTAAATTTTGAAAAGTTTGTCAATATTAGGTGGTTTTGTGTGCGCAGTGTTTCAAGGGGGAGCTATAGTAGGGATTATTATTTTGAAGTGATGAATTTTGATAGCTAATGAAATATTGTAAATAGATCTTTTGGACAATTTGGGGTAGGGTGAAAAAACTTCTTTTAGGTGGTAATTAGAAGTAACTTTAGTGTCTACTGTAAATGTTTTATGTTCATTTCTAGATAATTAATAAGATAAATCATTATTACTGATAAAATAAAAAAAACTACTGAATATAACTAACATGAGTTGGTTGTTTCCTAACTCTTGGTAGAACTTTGTAACTCAATGGAGATGCCCTTTTGCTAATGAGTTGGCTACAGAATTTTGGAATCTTATCCTGCCTCATCTGTGTTGGTGTATATGGAAGGAAAGAAATAATAGAATATTCAAAGAGAAATATGCTAAACCCGAGGTCATTGGAAACAACTATTGCAGAGCTCTGGAGGAAAAATTAACTAATGCAATAAAAAATAGTAAGAAGAAGTTCAAGGATAGACTCTCAGATGATGATTTGAAAAATTGGAATTTTCCTTTTCCCAATTTTCAGTCTAATCCTTCTAGAGATAACTCGGTGTGGATCGCTCCCCCAAGAGGTTAGGTTAAAGAGAATTTTGATGGTTCTTCCAAAGGAAATTTGGGAGCCTTAGGGGGTGGTGGTATTATCAGAGATAGTAATGGTAATTGTTTGGGAGCCATAGCTACTCCTTTGGGCTTTTAGTCGAACCATAAAGCTAAGGCCATGGCAGCTCTCAAAACTATTATGCTGGTGGAAGAATTAGGACTCAAAAGAGTTTGGCTAGAAGGTGATTCTTTAAATATTATCAATAATATAAAAGGTATCAACTCTCCCTCTTGGAAAATAGAGAACATTATCTCTAAAATTATCAATATTTCTCAATCCTTTGATTCGTTCCACATTTCTCATAGTTTTTGAGAAACTAATCAGCTTGTTGACGGTCTAGCTAATATTGGAGCCAAAAGTGATAGAATTCAAAAATGGTATGGCACTACAAAAATTAATGATGAGTTAAACTCAAGCATTAATTACGATAAGCTCAGAAAAAAGGAAGGGGTCATATGTAGCATTAACAATGAGAATACATCATAAATCAAATCAATCCTTGGTTAATCCGAAGGTGATGTGGAAAATTGTAAAGTACACATCTACGATTCATAAATCTTTTTCTATAATGATAGCTCTTAATTTGATGTGCCTTGTCATTATTACTAGTTATGGTTGCCATTTTTTGCATGGGATCAAGGTTAATAATCAAATATTTTGTATCCAAACTCCTAAGCATGATCACAACAATTGCATTGTTTCTTTGATGCATAGAAAGGATAACTCTCATCTTGTGAAAAAAGAGCTGGGTGATTTTTTGACCATGGGAGGTGATCTTAGAAGAGAAGAACCAGAAGAGTGTAAATGGAAGCACAATAAGAAAGTTTGGAATGTGCTGAAAAAAGGTCAAGTTCATAAGTATTTCAAGAGACTTCATGGGTACGACAATGATGTCTCCAAAACCTTTGCTGATGGTTAGGATAAGGGCATGGTGAATCTAGCTGGAAAATCCTTCAACCCCAGTCTCGAGCTCCTTGCAGATATCACTGGTCTTCCCTTGGATGGATTGTAGTAGTCTAAGGAGATTAAAATTGTCAACAAAGATTATAAGACGTTTCCTGATACAAATGAAGAACGTGCTCTTCTAGTTAAAGGTAAGAAGGATTATGTGGAAATGGATAATATTGATAATATGTGGGGTTCTGTTATCAAGTTAATGATGGAGCATTTTACCCTTGAAGGTCGGTACTCAAGGGTTTACAATTACCATTTTGTTTTAGCGAACCATTTTAGACATGAGAAAAAGGTTTCTTCCCCCTTCTTCCTTCTGATTTCTCTCAATCAAAGTATTATTTAATACAGGGTGTAGAATTTCCCTATTCTTCATGTTGGGCTTATCCTCCTTATTGCTGATTATGCTAGGGATCATATTCCTGACCCCATCCCCCATAGGTCAGTAACAAAAAAAGGAAGAATCCTGGCTCTTCTTCTAGGATGAAAAACCCTCCCTATAAAAAAGCCCTTCTTTCCATTGTGTTTGATGTTGTGTCTTCGGGGCTAAAGGAAGGTTTAGAGACTGTAAAGGATTCCTTAGGAAAAATTACTTCTGAGGTTATTAAGGATAATGTGGCTACAAATGAAGATTCTGGGTTGAAATCCAACAAGGAGAAGGTGAATGATGATATTATAGAGCCTATGAATAAGGAAACTGAGAATAGGGCTTCTTCTAAAAATTAAGCTAAGGCTACTGACAATTTTAGTGAGGGTCACACTGAAAAGACTAACCCTTGTACTCATGTCTTTGAGGAGGATGAAATGGTTAATCCTGAGGTTGTCATTAAAAGGGTTATTTTTGGACTAAGCAAGACAATCTCAACATTGGGGAGAAGATCAACCCTGAGATCTCAGCTATTGGTGATGATATAATTCAAGAGGTTTAGGGAAAGGTTAACCAAGAAGGTGAGGCTGAAGAGGAGGGTAAAAAAATTGATAAGGAAATTAAAAATGTTGTGGATAAAATTTTTTATGACTCTAGTAAAGAGAGCCTCAGGGCTACGGATGAGGATAAGTTGGACTCTATAGATTCCCCCAGCTTTGGTAATGAGAAAAAGAAGGATGACAGTGAGAGAAGTTCTGAAAGTAAAAGGTTCCACCCTTTACAGGAAGATCTCAGAGAGATGGATTCTCATGTAAAATGATCCATTGCTATGACTCCTTTTCAAATTGCTAATAATAAGCCCATTTACAGTTATAATCTAGATAAATGGGTGCAGAATGACCTCGTTGAATTGAAGAATAGGTGTATCAAGCTGGAAACAAAGAATATCACGCCGGAGGAAACTGTTGACAACCTTAGGAAGGAGGTTGCTTCTAAAGCTAAAGTTGATGTTTTTGATTATGGTTCAGATTATTCTACCAAGTTGGAGGATAAAATTAATAAAGTTGTAGAGATAGCCATGGTTCCCATTAATGATAAGACAAACAAGAATGAAGCTATGCTAAAGAATCTGCTCATTATGTCTAATGCTGGTATGAAGTCTACTTTGGAGAATCTGAAAAACTTTGAGCAGTGTGTTGGAAGGTAACAAAGATGGGTCTATGATTGAAAAAATTGACCTGACTGTTTACAGTCAGCAAATGGGTTCGGGAACTAGAACTAGGTTGAATACTAAGAAGAAGGTCAAGGTTGAGGATCAGGATATCATGAAGTTGAAAGATTCAATCAAGACTATGCAGAGTCAACAAGAGGACTCAGAGTGCTTCTTGAAGACTCTGACCTGATCACGGTGCTGAAGGACTTTTTAGATTTGTCTTGCTAGTGGTTTTTTGTTGCTCTATCTAGCATATTGCTCTATTTTTTCTTTTTGGTATACGCTTTTATTAAAAATCTGGGAAGTGTCCCTCATGTAGATTGTACCTTTTTGGGATAGTTCATTGTATTTTTGGTTTATCATGCCTATCTTTCTATATCTTTGTTAAAGGGTATCGGGGCCCCTTCGAAACCTATTTTTACTGTAATAAAAAACTAACATGAAATGTATCAATATAACTTCTACAGTCTTGTATTAAATGAAATGTATGCATACTTCTAAAGAAATTAATTGAAAATATCAATTGCAGATTGAATTAAGGATTTATGATTTCTCTAAAATCTGTATTAGCAATTATGTGATTAATACTAGAGGTCTCTAAAGTAGATATTTAAACATTTCTTGAATCACTTATATGAATTTGGTAATTATTTATGATTGTTGTAGAGAATATCATTTCATTGTTACAGTTGACTAGTACAAGGTATTAAATTAGGGAAAAGATTAAATTCATGTTTATATGTTTCAACAGTTTGAATGATGCATGGTTAGATGCAATTGAATGGTTGTGTAAGGAACTAACATTTAGAAGGGTACACACAATCAATTTTTCATTTATTTGATATTTTTCTCTGTTACCATGGATATGTGGCACTGGTCCTTACGATTCAAAATTTCAATAAGAAAAAGCTTATGAAAACCATGACATTTTCTACTTGTGAATGTATAAACATAGTTAAGTCCTACCTCTCAACTGAATTCATCAACATGTTCAGAATAGAACCAATTCATATATGAGTTAGGTTCTAATCTTGTATTTACCATTTTACCTTGTTTAAGCTCTTGAAGTGTAAATTTTCAAGGGTTAACATCCATTGGTTGACCAACCCCCCTTTTTATAATTGATATCATCCACTGGTTGCCCTTGTTATGGTTGATTATTTTATTTGTTATACCTTGCAGCCATGTATTTCCTAAGTCCTTGGACATAACTATTTCTCACTCGCATGACAACTTAACCCATTAATAAATAAATGTACATAATTAATTGGTTAAGAGGTTGTGTATCTTGTGTGGTGGCATGGTCTAATGTTTCTACTGCCTCCCCATGTTACTAAGCTACATTGTATCATCTGACTTGGCACACAGTGGTACATTGAGAGCTTCCTTCGGTCTCACTACATTACAAAGAGATTTATTTGTCCTTACAAGTTTTTTATGATGTGGAAAATGATGGCACTATGGGTATTCATTTCTCCTTCACTGCATTAGTGAGAAGTGACATGGACATTGAGTAAGATGAAAGGTGGATGACTAGTTAGCTAAGATGAAGGGTATTTTTATCATTCAATCGGTGGCAACATAAAAATAAAATAAAAAAGTGATACAAATTTATTAATCTCGGTGGAAGGATTTAAAATCTTCTTGAGTATCATTGATTTATTTGTATCGACAATTTTGATTTAAACTTGAGTCACTTCTCATTCTAGCTTTGATTACTTACACATGTCAATTTATTGATGCAAAAATCATTCTAGAGAGGCTACATGGGATGTGTTTTATCTTCATTTAAAAAGTCCAAGAATAATTATAGAATATATAAATACTTGTGTAAGTACAAGCAACCATTTTTTGCATCTAGCACACAGGTCTAACCTAGAAAATTGGTAAATAATGAATTCAACACCTTGCCTTCTCTACAAATCTATTAAAGAAGTGTGAATTCTTAGAAGAAATTTTAGTGTAATTAAATTGTTAAAACTAGGTTTCTCTTGTAAAATAATATTTCTATGGCTTCATATTCTTCTAGAACCCTACTCCATAAGGTCCTACATCCAAGAAGGAAAATTAGATACACCTCTCTAATGACTTAATTGTGCAATGCTATGGCTCCTCACGAAGATAAAAAATGACTCCAAATTTCCTGAACTTAAGTGACAAATAGATAGAGGCTAGTGAAGTACACATGAGAGTGAGAGAGAACAATATTTTTAGTTATTTCTTTACTAAATTAGAGATCCCTCGACTAGACTCTAACCCCTGGAAGATGGGGTTAGTAAAGTTGGTAGTCCCTAATGTTTTCATCAATGTAGACTTGATTAGGAATTTAGCTAGATGTTATAACACTACAACCAGACAAATTAAATCTCCACACAGAGCTTTGCTAACTATCAATAAGGATGAAATTTTTAATATCTTCAACATAAAGGACAGTTCTAATTACAATATGAAGATTAACTTATCTTCCCACAAGAAAGAATATAAAAGTGTGAAGGAATGTATAGGAGGTTATGGCTACCATTTTATAGGCCTAGGGTTACTAGTGAGTTGAAAAAGTTCACAAAATATGAGGCACCATCCTACATTGCACAATTATTTCACTGATACTATAGGATGACCTATTACATTGAGTATCAGTTATCTGGATACAAGCGAGATGATGAAATGCTAGTGGAACTTACTGTTTTCTCTTGTGATAACCAAAATATAAATAATAAAAGGCCATTTGATTACCCACAATATGTGACTGAACAAATGCATCGGTCATTATGTGTAATTAAACAGAATGATTCGGTGGTTATATTTAAATGGTATTCATTTTTTATGCATATGCTTCTATCTAAAGGAAAATAGTTTAAAGTATGGAGCAGTGAATTCCATATCAACACTGTAGATAACTTTGGAAATGAGAAGCCATTTCAATTGCAAACCAATGTCTGGGACCATGAGTAAAAAAATACTCAATACATACACTTTGAAAAGTACTTTGTTTAGATACTATATTCAAGATCATAGGCCCCAAAGCTCCCCCTAGGATGTCCCCCCAAATAATTAATTTTTTAAGGCCAAAAGAAAAGGATGATGCACAAAAAGTAAAACACAATTGGGTAGATTGGTACCTAATGAGGAGATATTCATACATGAGGGTTTATAGATTTGTGGGTAGGGTAAAAGCACAAAACTGTGTCACGTTTTAGGCTAACTTATCAGTACAACTGAATTTGAGTGTTTCTAACTAAGGTAAAAGCACAAAGTTGTGTCACATTTTAAGCTAACTTATTAGTACAATTGAATTTGAGTGTTTCTAACTAAAAATTAATTTTTGTCAAACATACACTAGTACATTTGGCCTAGTTTTTCTACCAAAATTTTTGACCAAAAAATAAGAAGGTTTTTCTTGGTTGGATTATAGAAGGAAAACTTTGTTTTTTTTAATTTATGCCCGTGTTTGTCGAAATAGCAACAAATTCCATGGTGGTTGAAATTTCAACAAACACGAGCATAACTTTAAAAAAAAAAAGGGAATTTCATTTCTCATTATTCCTAGTGGGTGAATTAGAAGTGCAGTGCGCACACACGAAGGAGATACCCAACTATTTAATTTATTAGATACCCAATCAGCTAAAGGTTTCTCTTCTGAGACTTTTGCGAAGGTTAAATCTACTTGACATCGTGGGGTAGCAGCAGGAGCTTGAGCTCAATCTTTACATAAGGTATGTGGCAGACAACAAGAATATTAATTTTTGGTTTCATGAATCATTTTTGTGATTTATGGACTCCAATGATCATGAGGTATTCAGAAAATGGATTTGTTGAAAAGGCTCTAGAAAATTTCAAGCAAATGCAATTGGCAGGTGTAAATCCTGACTCAAAAACTTTTTCCAACATCCTCCATGCCTGCATCAATATAGGATCTGTGGAATTGGGCATGGACATGGATCAAAGCATAAAGGAAGGAGGATTTTTTCTAGAAGTTATAGTTACAACTATCTTAATAGACATGTATGAAAAATGTGGAAGCATATATAAGGAATGATAACTATTTAAACTTTAAACCCATAGATAACCATATCATATCTCGCAAAAAACTAATACTATTAGTGTTTGATTGATTTCTAGAAAAAATGATGAGCATAGAATAATAGAGACACCTCCTAAAACAAATAAAAAAAAGTATTTTAATGATGCAAAATTATACAATGAAGAAATTTCTATGGAACAAATAGATCATCCAACACAACAAAAGAGTGATCAATATGAACACAAATAGAGTCATAAGGATGTCAAAAAAATTGACAAGGAAAATAAATGAGGTATATATATAAGTACGGGGATATTGAAAGTATGAAAACATAATAATTGATAGTAGAGAAAGAAGTGATTATGTTCATTAAAGATAAGAGAAGTCATCTGAGATCATGTTACAGTCATTTATGTTGGTCACAAATACCTAATTCTAGTCAAAGGACAGCCCTACAAGGAAAATGTAGAAAATGGTTGTGTTAAGATCCTTCTTATAGTTAAAATATAGCTGTCAACATAGAAAAAAAACTCTTGATAAAGATAGTGAATAAGTCACAAAACCAGTCCCAAGTATGAATGATAATGGAAGACTTGACAACAAAAAATTGAAGATATTAGGATACACAAAAAATGAAGTGGTATTGATTGTGACAAGAAAGTAATGAGAGTAATTTTAACTAAATCAATAGTATCACTGGGAAAAAAATAAACATAATCTCGAAGAAGTGGGTGATATCAAGAGATGCTCCAATTCACCCAACTTCAAATCTCCAACTGAAACTACAAAATGACATGCCTACCTCAAAGAATACAATCACATGTGTAGTTAAAATCCAACCAAGCATCATCACTCTTATACATCTAAGCTTATAAATAGCTTAAAAGAATTTATAAATATTATCTCCACTCGCTTTCCCTCTTTCACCTCTAAAAATTAATCCTTCCTAGAGTAATGATATTGAAAATCTCTTTAACTTAATATCAATTTCTTGCATTTATGTAGAAGTTAAATTTGGTGGTAAATCATTTGAGCTTGAAAAATTATGTTTCAAATTATTCATCAATTCTCAACTGATTATCTATTTTGTTATTTGAAAATGGTTACTATCAAATAACCATCAATTTTATGAGTGTTGATAAGCTCTTATTTTCTCTTTTTTATAGATAGTCAATGATATGATCATAGTGATTCTTTGAGATCTTCCTATCATTTAAAAAAAATTAGTACATCTAAATCAAATTTGTAGACTTCTCCAATATTTTCACAAGCCCTTCTTGTATACAAGTTTGAGAAGAAATCTAATTACGTGGTAAAATAATCGTGGTAAAACAACTTCTGAAAAAAGAGATGAATCTTTTGACCATGATCAATAGAGTTCATCACATCTATTTTTTATCATCCATACCATGTTCCAAAGCTCCCATTTTGGCACACACTGGAAGTATGCTGACAAAGGTTATGGAATTTGGCTTTACATTTGGCAATTGCATTTGCTTAAAAGTTTTAAAAGCCTTTTCAAAAAATCTAGTTTGAATATATCCTGAAATCATGGCATTCCATGAGACCTCATTTCTTTGAGGCATTTTGTGAAACAGTTCACATGCCTTGTCTATGCTTCCACTTTTGGCGTACATGTCCACCAGAGCAGTTGCAACCACAACATTTGTAGAAAATCCTCTATCCTTCATGCTTTGATGGATATCTATGTCCTGTTGTATAGCTCCCATTTCAACACAGGCTGTAATCATGTTGGCATAGGTGAATTGATAGGGTTCAAAACCTTTTCGTTGCATTTGGTGAAACTGTGCGACTATCTCATGAGGATGCCCATGTCTTTGGTATGCATTAGAAACAATTGCCATTTCAGACTTATAGGTCTCTTCGTTTACTCCAACCACAAACACAAGGGCATCTACTAACATTGCAAAAATTATGACCTTTTTAGCACCACCTTGTTACAAAAGAAAATAGTAAACATTATTATTATTTTCCACATAAGCCAAGATAAGTGCCTAGGTTGTTCCTTAATCAGTTAAGGTTTTTTAAGGAAAAGAACATTATTCAAAACATCAAATATATTTTCCAACTATCAAATGAGTTCTCATAAACCCCAAAATATATACCTTAAGATGTGAAGATGCCTTTTTAGTTGTGGTAAATACACCAAATGACTCTACAACATAGCCAGCTCCAAAATTGCCTCATGGAATCTCTACAGGGTCCCTGCACAAATAATTAGGACCATACTTTAGCATCATCTTTTGAGGATTGCAAATGCTAACATTATTTTCAATTTTTCATTGTCCATAGTAATCTCACACCTCTTGGAAGTAACTATAATTTTGTGGCCATCAATTTCAAGTGTCTTATCATCCACAACAACAATGCTCCCCTTGTATATACCATGTGTTGAATCATACTTGAACATGTAAGCTTGCCACCAAAGCCCAAATTACAGACAAGTCAACAAGCATTCAATATTTATTATTTAATAAATAGTCAACAACAACAAAGAGGTGCAACATGTGTACAGTGGATACAAAGAAAAGTCAAGAGGAAAAACTAAAAAGCCTAAGCATGCAATAAAAAAGACCTTTGAAGACATCACACGTAGGAGAACACTTGAAAAATACACAGCGAAAGACCATAATAATTAATTTTCTATCTTTTAAGTTCATCTACAAAGAAATTGGCATGCAACCTATACAGAAATGTGTCATCCTTGAGTAGAGACTTTACTATCTAATTCAAAACAAACAAGACAAAAAGAAGAAATCGCTAAGCAGTAGCATTTAAACTTGATGGTGAATTTCTCAAATTGTCGTTATCTTTTTTTTACTTGTAGACTCGCAAACAGGTTAAGAGTGCAAGTAATCCATACACAAACAAGTCATATAAAGTTGAAAATTTACCATTTAATTCAAAACAAATAAATCAATAAGAAAGATCACCAAGCTGTAGCATTTAGACTTCTTGTTGAACTTCTCAATTTAAGTTTCTTACTTCTTCTCACAATAATACCTTCTAAATAGAAGAAAAAATTTCTACTTGTAGGTACTATTATCTAGAAAAATATTATTTTAATACACTTGATATAGAATAGAAACCTCACATGCCTTGTCTATGCTTCCACTTTTGGCGTACATGTCCACCAGGGTAGTTGCAACCACAACATTTGGAGAAAATCCTCTATCCTTCATGCTTTGATGGATATCTATGCCCTGTTATAGAGCTCCCATTTCAACACAGATTGTAATCATCATGTTGGCATGTGTGAGCTGATTGGGTTCGAAACCTGTTCGTTGCAATTGGTGAAATAGTGCAACTGTCTCGTGAGGATACCCATGTCTTCGGATTGCATGTTTATATAATTTTTGGTTGGATCCTTCTATCATGATTACATCAAAAAATGACTACTCATCATAACAATGATAATTACATTGTGAATAATGAAACCTATCAATCAAATCAAGAATGTTGATGGACACCTTAGAATGTTAAACGAGTAATTGTGAAATCTTAACATGCTTGTAATGGCTTTGATAAACAATGTGTGAATTATGCAACTTCTACCACCTTGACCTTCTATTTTATTTGCCTCTTTGTTCTAGCCAATTTACAATGTATATGGCATGAATAGTCTCAGCTAGCAGTCCTTAAACAACACATATAAACAATACACATTAAGGAGAAAATTAAGCCTAAAAAAAAGTTAGTTAATTCATGGGATTATAAGCAACAACTTGTCAGAAATCTGAATATTTCATGAAGGAAATTACATCATATCAAGAAAGAATAGATTAAATCATCGATTGTCTCAAGTTAGAAGCCAATTGTCTTCATTTCTTTGCAAACTTTGAACATGGAATTTTCCTATGTATGTGCTTGGTGACAACATTTTGAACATTGTTGACATACTTAAATGGAATACACAATACCAAATGATGAATTCTCAATTTTTGTAATGCCAAAGCATCAGAACCATCCATTTCTAAACTTTGATTTGGTATGATAAATGTCCCTTTGCATTGAGAAAATTATAGTTGAGAAAATGGTTGTTCAGTGACAATTTGTATTTGTAGGTTGCAAACAAATCATCCTTCTTCCACCAATGAGTCATTCTATTCAAGAAAGACCATGTTTGACGATATCAATGCACAACAAAATAGGGAGACAATTGCTAGACTGTGGTCTAACTTTAAAAGAAAAGGTGATGGAAAATGTTATTGTCCTTGCAAAATTTGTAAGGGCTTAAAGACTCGAAGATATCTAATCAAAACAGCCAAGGAACATTTTAGGCAGCATGGTCACATTGAAGGGGGAAACAAATTTTGTCAATTGGTATGTATTTTAATAATTTATAAAATACATAAGACATGATTTGATGATGACATCATGGTCATGGTTAATATAAGGTCATCATTTTGATATAGGTCAACCACCCTGGGTTTCATGTTATGGACCATGATAATCTAGAGAATGTGGATTTCCAAATGAGGGAACATGGAGGTGTGAATATAGAAGTAGAGGGTAATGATCCCATGGAAGAAGATCACGATGATCACGATGATCAAGATGCTAATGATGATGATGATGTTGATGCAGACCTTGATGTACCTATACTTGAGAAGGCACATGAGCCCCTATACGAAGGCTCTCAAACAAATCTTCTTGCCATTGTATTGTTGTTGGTGAACTTGAAGGTTATGAATGGTTTATCCAATGTAGCAATGACACGTATGTTAAGGTATGCCATCTTTTTTTATTTTTTAGTTGTAATTCCCTTACAATTAACAAAGGGTGAATCATGTAGAAATTAATATTCTTTATATTAAAAAATTATATTTTTGGTTGTAGGTTGATAGGTGAGTGTTTTTTACCACCATCAAACATTCTACCTCGCTCGTACCGAGAATTATTTTCCATTATGAAAGATATTGGAATGGAGTATCAAACAATACATGCATGTTTGAATGATCACATTATATATCATAAACAACATGAATTTACAATAGAATGCCCTATTTGTCATATTAGTAGATATCAATTAGATCGAATAAAAAAAAAGGTGCCTTGCAAGGTTCTTTGGGTTATTTCCATTATTCCACATCTACAACAATTATTCAGGTGCAATAGCTTGGCACAATTTATGGATTACCATTCACACAATAGAAGTTGAGATGACGTTATGTGAATGCCTATGGATGGTTTGGTATTTAAGGAAATAGAATAAAAATGGCCACATTTTAAAGAAGAACCTCGTAATCTGAAGATTTCATTGGCAGTGGATGGTGTCAATCCGTTTGGAGGGATGAGATCCACTTACTCGGTGTGCCCTATTTTTGTTATCAACAATAACATTCCTCCTTGTATGTCCATAAAGAGGGAGCACATAATGTTGGCACTGATTGTTCTAGGTATTTTTTCATTTAATAGTCATCTAAATTAATTTATTATAAATAATCCATCAAGATAGTCATAATAATTATGTAATGTTTTTGTTCATTCAACTAGGTAAGTACCAAGTTAAAGATATCAATGTATATATTGAGCCCCTTATCGACGAGTTGATGGTGTTAAGGAATGGGGTCACTATGTATGACATCTCTAGACCAATAGGATAAAGATAATTTAAATTCCATGCAATGCTTGTATGGACAATACATGATGCCCTTGGGCTAACACATTTTTGTGGTATGTTCTCTTCTTAACACCTCTTTTTTGGTATGTTATAGTGATAACACAAAATTAACATATTTAATCCAATTAAACATGATCTTGTAGGTCTTCAGACAAAGGGAAAATTTGCATGTCCAGTTTGTGGTCCAAAGATGAAATCTTGTCATTTAAAATTTTTAGGAAAGTAGGTGTTCGATGAGCATAGACACTTTCTCCACAGAAATCATAAGTACCAAATTACTGAAAAAAATCTTTTCAATGGGAAAGAAGAGACTACATCAAAGCCACAGAGAATGACACCTCACCTATGGAAGGTGGAATACAATAAAATAAATCATTGAGGTAATGTCATTCCATCTGATGGTTTTTGTTTTAAATTTACATTTTGATATTGTGTTTTGTTTACTGATTATGTAATTGATACTCGTGAAGGTCATCAAGGAATTAATGACCAACTTCTAAATGGACTAAATAGTTATCCTACACAATTTAGTAGGTTTTCGTACACGAGCAACTCCCAATCATGCATTTGTTTGATGCTATGCATATTGAAAATAATGTAACATAGACATTATGGAAAATGTTGGATGGAAGGCGTGACAATGACAAAATTATCAAAATTTGTAGTGACATTGAAGAATCCAACCATGCAATGAAAAATGTCATTCGATCAAATAACAATGGAGACCAGATTGATACAAGTGCCCTTACTTGGTTATTGTCGGAGTAGCAGAGCAATGCTATAAAAGAAGTCATAAAAAAATATGATTTCTCACAGGATTTTCTATGAACATAAACAATCTCATATCAAAGAAAAGTGAATTTGGGCCAGGGATGAAAACACACAATTGACATACATTTATTAAGGTAATTCATGTTATTTTTTATTCACTATATATTTGTATACTACATGTAGGTTTCATTGCATTCTTTTATAAAATATTGATAAGATCATTTTACAAATATTGCAGTACGTTCTACCTCTATCTCTCCCACACCACTTCGACAATAGTGTCAAACAAGTTATATATGATCTTGGAAACTACATGAGGTGGTTGTCATCAAAAGAAATCAATAAAGAAGATATAAAATATTGGAAGAGAAAAATTTATCATCTTATGTGTGAAATGCAAAAGTGTCTACCTTCAACTTTTTCAATGCACAAGAACACTACCTCATACATCAAGTTGAGGAGATTGAATTGTGTGGACCTATACCAATTAGGTCAATGTGGATGGTTGAGAGGCACTTGAAATTTTTGAAAGGCTTGGTTCAACAAAGAGCACATCATGAGGGTTCTATGGTGGAGGGATATATGGTATATCAGACCATGGTGTACATTAGTGAATATCTTCTTAAGTTTGCAAAAAAGATCCATGTAGATCATATTTGGGATCCCAACTCCATTAAAAAATTTGAAGGGGAGTACTTGATGGGCAAAGGTAGATTGAGGAAAGTGAGAGGTAAATATAAGATGTTATTGTAGTTAATTAATTCTTATAAATCTTCAATATAAGTTATTTATAATTGGTGTATTTTTTTTTATATAGTTGGTCGAGAGTGGGATGTAATACATTTGTATATTGCAAATAATCTTGAATGGATGACAGTATGGATTGAACGATGTCAACAAAATAGTTTCTCATAAACATGGGAAGGTGTTGCTTCATTGGTTAGAGAAGCTCATCGTAATGGAGATTCCAATGTTACACCAATAGTAATTGATCTAGTCGATGGTTTAAGAGGTAGAGAGGTACGTACAAATTTATTAATGATCATGACTCATATGTTTCATATCAAATCATGATGCAAATAATTTTTACATACTTGAAAAATTTCAGGTCAAGCACCACAAAGCTATGTACTATCATGGCCATAAATTTTGCATAAAAAATTTGGATGACACGAAGAAAACTTATGATTTTGGGATAACTGTAGTTTTTAAGGTCTCTAATATATCATCTAGAAATGACATACATCCTCAAAAATCTCAAAATAGATACTATGGCATCTTGGATGATATAATTGAGTGCGACTTTAACTCTTTCAAAGTAGTTCTATTCATCGTCAAATGGTATAGGCTACGACTAAATCAAAATGATCCTGATAGAACTGTTATTCAACATGATAATGGATTTACAATGATTAATACAAGGTCGTTTAAGCCAGTTGGAGATGAGCCCTGTGTTCTTCCAAGCCAATGTGAGCAATTGTTTTACTTAGAGGTTCCACATAAACAGGGTTGATCATTTTTTGTTAGACATGATCCAAGAGGAAGACCGATAAATTATAATGTTATGGAAGAAGATATTGAAGATGATGAAGAAGCTAATGATGATGATGATGATGATGATGATGGTGATGATGATAGAGGTGGTGATGATGATGATGATGATGATGATGATGATAATGGCGATGATGATGAGATGGATGAAGAAGATGATCAATGACATGATTGAAATGTACAAGGTATGTGATTTAATTATTTATATATATTTATATTGATTAGTATATATTTAATATTGATGTATTGATTTCAATTCTAATGATTACATATTTATTGTGTTCAATTCTAATGATTACAACATATGTGATTTATAATTACCAATGTTTTTCTTACGATGCTCAATTAATTACTGCTGATACATGTATATATTTTGTTTGATTGTCACCCTTTTTGCAAACAGGCAATTGACTACAGACATTGTCACCCCTTCTATTGACGATCTTGCATTCCATGTTTAAGGTAAATTTGTTCATGTTTATGATGTTGCATATTGTTCATGTTGTCTTCTAAGTTATTTATAGCATACATATTATGTAATTTTTAGCTAAATTATGATAAATGATTAACATATGCAAAAAATCTATCTCTTTGGCAAGGATCCTATAGAGTGACATGGATTAGCAGGTATAAGTCAATAAATAGACATAATTTTATTATATTCTTCTTGTTTATCACTGAGCATGTATGTTATAAATAGACATATTGTATAATCATATAATGTATAGACAAAGAAGAACCATATAGACATATAATTATATAATCACTTTCAACTTACATTTTATATCTCCCATGTATAGACAAAGAAGAACCGTACGTATGGGTCACAACTTGATTATTCTATATATATTATTTAATTATTATCAAAATTCTATTTGAAGTGGGGATGTGACAATATCTCATTTGATGGATTGCAAGACCCACCAAATAGGTAATTGTCAGATCTATCTACATCGAATGAGGGAAATGAAGGAATGGTAGATGAATGTTCTACATGTAGTATGGCTAAAATGGGAAGATCAACTAGAGGTCAAAAGATTAGAAAAAAATTCAATAAATGCATGCAATTTTTCCTTGCTAAAGGGGGGTCATGTTCTTATGATGATGAGACCAAAGGCGACATCAAGGTGCCATTTCGGTACACACATCTTAAGGGTAAAAGCACAATCAAGTGTCACCTTTTAGGCTAACTCATTAGCATAGCCAAATTTTAGTATTTCTAACTAAAAATTAATTTGGTCAAACCATATGGTCTAGCTAGATTCATTCTAGCTAAGTTAGATAAGTTCTTTAACTTTTCCAATTGGAAATATGTATTAAATGTGTGTTTTATACCACTTTGGTTCCAATTACCATAAAAAATAAAATTATTTCATAAAAGTGACATTTCAATAACTCCTAATATTTTTAATGATAATTTTTTAAAAATAAAAAAATACCTTTTGTAGAGATCAGAGTCAAGAATATCCTCATATAGATTTTATACTGTTTTAATTAGACATATTAGTTTATTGTAATTAAAAAATATTGCAAGTAAGTATTTTAACACACAAGGAGATGTTGATTCAGAGAAAGAAAAAAATAGTAAATCATATTAAATAAATTTGAAAAACATATGGTACACTAGAGAAGAGAGTCCTCTTTAAGAAGATATATTTCTTTTTTTATTGTGATAGATTTGTTATGAAAAATATGTTGTGAGATGAAAACTATCGATTTTAGTGAGTTCAAATTTGAATTGTTATAAAAGAGAAAATATAGGTTACAATCCAATTTTTATTTCTTCATGCACTAGCTATATATGTCATCTACGACATATTTTGAAATTAGGAGAAAAAATATTTATTTACATATAATTTTTTGGTGGGAACTAGACCCCTAATTTTCAGAAACTAAAAATCATCTTTAAAAATTTAAAAAATATGTCAATTCTTATTCAAAAAAAATATTAAAAATATTAATCATAAAATTCATCCATTTTATCACATTTAATTAGTTTACATCATCTTCAAATTCCAAACATAAATGTCATTTTTATACTATTGAAGTTGAACAACTTTGATTTTGCTAGCCTTTTCCTTTGTAAAAGGGTGACAACTTATTGTGCTTTTACCTTTAAGAAAGAATGGGTACCCAATGAGCTACCTTCAATTAACACTGATTTTTGTGTTAATGAGAGGATATATCACATAGCTCCATCCTCATTACATGGTTTGGGCTTATTTTCCATGGTTGGGATAAAGGTATGTTACAAAAAAGTTGTTGAATTGATGAAGTATGTTGGTCCTTGTTACAATTACAATGATTGGATGCAGATTGTTCAATATAAAAAAAGTATTCATAGGTATGCAATATCGAAAAATTATATACAATGAAAAGAAAATGATCAAAGTAAAAGATTTTCTATGTACATTGATGGGAGACCAAAAGAAACAAGGAATACTGCAGGTTTTATAAATAGTATGCGACCTTCCTCAACTAATAAGCAACCCAATTGCATATTTGAGATGCGTGAGGGGAATCAAGTTTTTGTATGTGCAATAAAATCAATAAGTGCAGGGGAAGAATTGCTAATAGATTATCACTTAAATCACATAGATACAAATAAAGTTACTATCATGAGGGTGGTAAGTACTATATCTCATTTTATTAATAAGTTTTTTTTGCTAAGTCTATTGCTTTCAGTTCGCTGAAGTTTTTATATTTAATTTTTGTCACAGGACAATATGGATCCCCCACATGATAGAGGCCATGGGGATGCTCCTCCCATCCATTCTTCAGCAACGGTAAACCTTATTGAAATTGTACAAATTAGATAGTTGAAAAATATTATATTATTATATTATTTTATTTAGGGTTTTGGAGTTATTATGATAGTTTTACTGATATTCCTGTCACAATTTGATGTTCAGGATAGGGGAAAAGCACCTGCAACAACAGAGGCAATAGCTACCACTTCTGATGATGATATCCCAAGAATCCCTAATTTTTTAAAATATGTTGAAGAAAAAACTAAAAATAGTCAATTTAGAAATTATTAGCATTTTGGGAGAAGCAAATCCAACTGAGGAGATGTTGAAGAGGCAACATAAATTGATGGCAGAAGCATGTCATTATGAAGTAGGCAATAGTGAATCTTTAGTTATAACAAAAGTTCAATAAAGGTTTATATTTAATACTCTTTTATGTTGTGAATTAAAATATGTATGTGTTCTTGTTACAAGATTTTTTGCAAACTCAAGTACCTGGTCAAGGACATTGCGGTGAGGCTGGTACTAGCAAAGCTTCGACCACCTCAGGTAAAATAATCCTTAAGTTGACAAGTTACAAGGAATTTTTTCTTTGGAACATTCAAAAACTTCTTAAGTTAACTCTTACTTTTATTATTTCAGAATGTCTTTGCTAACAATGTATTGTTTAGGTGATCGAGTGCAACTGACTCCTCCTAGGAGGTCAACTGACGTCCATTCAAGATTTTCAAGTGCAATGTCAAAGATAAGGGGCATACAAACATCAACACCTTCACAGTCTATGCCTGGTAAATCTTTATTTTGCTATATTTGTTTTTGTGTTAATTATGATTTGATAATTTGTACTTTAATCTTGGGTGCATCGCATAGTGGATTAATTTTGTGGAGTAGGAGATACACCGGCCCCATCTGCTATGCCAGATACAGATCATAATACATGTATTGGTGATAATTCACCATCATTTCCTAGATCTACCCGTGTTTCTAGCACGGGAGTTATGCGGACGTCATTATTGATTGACGATAAAGAAGTGATGGCTTTAAAATGTCCTAAGCTTCTAGGTACTTTAAAATTATTATTTTTTATATTGTAATATGCATTTACCTATTCATAACAAGTTTTGGATTGACAATCTCATGACATTTTTTTGTAGGAAATGATTCTTTTTATAAGATGCTTTATGACCTCACATTGAAGATATTCGAGCCCACCATACGTACAAGGTGGAACATCATAAGTGAACTAACCCTATCCCACTATTTTTATTTCATATCATTAATTGGTACAATATTTTTCCTTTCGTTCAAGCCTTTTCTTTTACTATATTCAAGGTACACAACTTTAGTTAATTTTTCTATTTAACAATTTTGTGTTTTTTCTTAAAAGGTGGAACTTGCAAGACACAAAATTAAAAGATCAACTCATTAAAGATTTAGAGCATGAGTTTGGTAATAATATTTTTGAGGAGAAGAAAATTTTAGAAAAAGCTGCCAAAAATCTTAAGACTGTGAGGGACTCATATAGAAGGAGTCTCGTACAGAACCCAAAGTATGAGCATCCTCCCTTTATTCCAGCGAGGGATTGGAATGAGTTCATTTTGGATGCAAAGGAGAAAGGGGATTCTCAAAGAGGAATTACACTAGCAAATGAGAGAAGGTATGCAATACTATTAACTACTAGTACAATGTAATAATGCACTAATTAGTGATCTTTATATCTATATCATCTAACATATTTCAAACTTTTCATAGGTTGTAGGACACATCAAAGGCAACAAAGGCCAAGCTACAAAAGATTGGGCAGCACAAACTTGGCTTTGGTGGATATTCCAAAATTAAAGCATGAATTGTAAGTAGCAGTAAATGAATTCAAGAGAAAAAATATTTATAAAATGTAAATAATTTTGTTTAATCAAAAAATGTAGGGCTCTGAATTTAATTTAGAGGCCACAACAGAACACAAAAAAATTGCCTTCAAGTAAGGCTATCAAGACGTGGCTGAATGCCTATGCCAAGCTTCCACTGGCCCAACCCAAGAGTCTCCTGCATCATGTGAATAGGTAAATATGCCAAAATAATAATAATTGAAATTGAATACTTGAGCAACAATCTATTTAATAATAATGTGCATGACATTTCAATCCAGACTCCTAATTGTAACACAGATCCTACGCCACATGATGAAGCCCCTGATGTGCATCGTAGTGTCGATGGAGGTGTTCATTTGCTATTTAAAATTAATTATGTAATTATTAATACAAGTTAACATCTTAAATTGAAATTGGTGTAACCTTTTTTGTGTATATTTTAGAGCATACAAAATGTCATGCTGAATGAGTGGAGGATGTTCAGAGTGATCACCATGTAGATCATGTGGCACATTTAGGTAAAGAAAATCTATGTTTTGTTATTTTAAATTTCTTTTTTGATTTATAGTTCTTTTACTTAATTAAATACTTGTAACACTAATATAAAATGGTGTGAATTTAACTCATGACGTAGTTGTTATTGTAGTGGATCCCCCTTTAGCGCAACAGCCTCCTGTTCCTGAGAAGATGAGGAGGAGACATGCGTTGGCACTAGAATCAGTAGAGGATGGGAATGACAAGGACATTGATGTTCCTCTTAGCCGTTACCTTAAAAAAAATAACAAGAAACCCAAAAAGAAATGATTATAATTAACATTTTTTGCTAATGAAAGAACATTGTCTTCATGGATGTAATTTTGTACAAGTAATGTTGATGAATGACTTGTTAATGAATTATTCATGAATGTTGTGTGTTAATAAATTTTATGTGTTAATGAATTCTTCATGAATGTTGTGTATTAATGAATTTTATGTGTTAATGAATGTTATCATGTGATTATAATGATTGAATGTTATATTTCAAAAATGGATGAATGGATGAATGGATGAATGAATGAATGTTATTAGATGTTAATGGGGAACTTAGAGTGATGTTTTGGGGGGGGGGTGGGCGGGGGTGGGAAAATGAGCTTCCACCTTCATGTGGTTGGTCTTGTTAAGTAGAGAATATTAAACTATTCTCAAAACCAAGTGAAGCTAAAACTAATCCAATGATGTAGATTCAATGGTAAAAAACACCTACTTCTTATTCCATATTATTTCTCATTCACTTTAAGAAATATTTTACTTCTTAAACATGTTCATCAACCAATCTGCATCACCATGTTCATCAAATTAAATTTATAGATTTATGTTCATCAATATTTAATGAATTCTCTAGTTGTATTTTCTACTCATTGTGCATTTTGCAGATCACATGATTCAGAGGTGAGAGTTTGGTGAAGGTTTTGTAAAACCCTTTTAATTTATGACACTCCCTCATGTCCATCTTCTTCAATCTAACTAGCTTGTGAAAGTTATCAGCAAACCCTTTCAAACTCCCACACAATGAGATGTCAAGGATTTCTATTTTTGTTAACTCTTGCTCTTAGATGTAGGTTAAATAGAATTTAGCATGGATTTCAATTAGATATATGACCTTTTGGTTATCGTTCATAGTCTAATAATTTTTTTATTCCTTCTAGTATTTCAAGGTCCTCAAAACATTGCAAATGCAATCCACTCAGGAGATTCTAGAATGGCCACAGGACCATAAAATCTCCAACAGGAGAAAACTCAACTATTATCACAAGATGAGCATGCAAATTGAGTCTTGATCTTCCAACGAGGCTGCCATGATTACTCATAATGATCCTAGTAAGTTGGGGATTTTCTTTATTCTTTTTAATTATTTAGATTAAGGTTTTCTGCGTAGGTTTTAAGATTCTTGTGTTAGAAAAATGAGCTGAATGGGCTTACTTTGTTTTCTTCTTTTCCAAGTCACGATTCTTGTAATTTCACCAGTAGGTAATTTTCTGATGTCACTTAACTCTTATGGCATCAAAATTTTCTATATTAATATGATTGAAAAAATTAAAAATTGATTACATTAGATCCAATGGGTATTTAGTGATTTTCTAGAATGTTGATTTGTAGGCCATTTACACTCTATTGCAGTCTGCTTAACTGTAGTTTCTTGTAGTTACCTATAGATATTTTTTAAAGCTCAGCTGAAACTTCTTATTTCTTTCGTCACCCATTACCCCCTGAAAGAATATTAGTGACTTTAGGGGGTTTCTACTACTTCTTGTGACACATACATTTCAGAGCATGCTACTTCAATTTTTAACTTTTTATCTCTTTTTTTCAAAAATTATTAGACATTAAAATTTTTAGATTTTTCTTCACCTAAAAAGTTTTATGTCACTGGGCTTTGGGATTTGATAATTTATTAAACACATTTAACTAATTCAAATATTGTCATTTGTTACTTTAAGATTATTTGTACATAACCGTATTAATGAAATAAGGAATAAGACACCCTGGCACGTGGGAAGAATATATTAGGGCTCGAAGACAATAAGGACCACCCCCTTATTAAGCAGGTTTTGTTAAGGGATTTACATAGTATTTAAAAGCTTGTTGAATATATTTTAGATTTTTGTGAAAGATGACAATTTTTTAGTAATTTAATATTGTTGTTATACAAATATCATGCATTATATATTAGGCATACCAATTGGTCCAACACAAGGTGACAAATAAGATCCTCAAATTTTGTTTTGGAAGCATAATAGAGAAGGGACCATGAATCACCACAAGATGACATATGTGAACCTTTACAACTCCTTGCAGAGGTGAGAAAGTAGAAAGATTTTTTATCATACAAAATTGTTTTCATCTTGCTCTTTTTTTCCCTTTCCAAATATTATATAAATTATTCAACAATTAGATCATGAACTATTTTTTTCTTTCTTTGTTTGTAGGGAATCTTAGGAAACCAAATTGGGAACATTTTAACAACTTTAACATGACTCTAAATCTCTCTCAGCCTTCTTTACTTTGACTGGTTTGCTACTTCATACCTTGCTTTAGATTAAACTCTCATTTGAAAAAGGAAAAAGTAGATTCAGGTACTCAAGCCTTTTCAGATTAAACAAGCAGATTCAGGTACTCAAGCCTCCTTTTCATTTTATCATAGCTATGAATATTGTTTATTTTGAGAATATAGTTTCTTCATTTCTCTTGCTATCGAAATGGTATCTATCTCCTCGATCAAACAATAAAGTTGTACATGTTTCCCTATATGTAACTATCCTAGATTCATGACAACAATAGACTGAAACAATTTCATTTTAAGACTAGATCATTCTCATATTGAAGGCACTAAAACATTCTGATTTCTATCAATTGAGGATTCCACATTCCAGGCAATAATTCTGCATAAACTATATGATTTCTTCGTAGAGCTTGAATACTTTTGATGATGAACATTCTTATTAGCAGGCTTCCTGAATTACACACACTTTGATTTCTACCTATTGCAATTTTGAAAACCAACACTTTTTTAGAGAGTGAGAAAAACTAGTATTCATCGATGCTGATTGCTAACATTGTAGGAGAAATAACACAAAAGATCCTTCCATAAATGTTAGTTTTTCTCTATGTCAGTGTCACTCCAATTTGATGTACAGTAACTATCTCTTTGCAATTGCAAGTAACATGCAGTGTTATGAATTTACACATGATGTTTAAGAATCAATGTTTAATTGTAGGCTTTCACATGACTTGCTGAACTTATTGAGAAATGAGGTGCAACATATGGCAATTCTAATGCAAACTTAGCACTACGAAGTATATTCCCATGCCTTTAAAGTATTTTTGTTACAAATTTTTAAAAATACTTACATATTTTGAAGTCCTAAAATTCATATTGCCACTTCAAGATGAAGATTCTTGCAAGTAACTAAATTGATTACTTTCATTGTAGAAACTACAGTAGAACTCTCTATATGCATGTCTCTCATCTTACTCCCACAACCATTGCAATTGAGGTATGCTTTTTTATTTCACAATTTATGATTACTATGCTAGCTTATGCTTGAAAACACCTATCTTCATTATACATGCTAATATTTTCTAAAATCCTATAGCTTTTGTGCCCTTATGTTTCTTCTACATTTCAAAACTTTGGTCTTGTCCTTTTCTCTTCGTTGTTCCATAAAAGGCAAATAGGATGCGGTAATGATGCCTTGAAGCTTTTTGTAGTTCTATTTACTTGATTAGTATAATCTAAGATTTTTGTTGGCAATGTTGAATGTCAGTGCCATTTTCTATTGTTTATAAATGACTTTATTTGTAGCTTTCTATAATAAAGGATCTCAAAACCAATTCATCTATGAAAGGGGCACTAGTCCTTTTTGCTCGATCTGGGCAACACTTGATCTTACAGTCTCACTGATTGATGTATTTGATGATATAGATAGTACTTGGAAAGATGTTTCTAATAATGTGCATGACAACTTGGATACAAATTCTTACTAGTTCATGGGGGTTTGCCTTGCCCTCATGATGTTGGCGCTTTTTGTTTCATTGTGGTTATTATTAGTTCTCTTTATACTTACATGCATCTACTATGGCTTTTCATCCATGTTTATGTACTGTTGTTTTTAAATTATCACTTGAGGACCCCCTTAGATATCCCCAACTAATTATTCTAAAAAAATATGTATATGGTATTGTGAATACAATCTTAATAGTGTTACTCTTAACAGTGCTAGTGGTTGGAAACATTTTTCTCAAATGGGTTTTCTAAGTTAAATTTTGTGTTATTCATTATTATTCGGCTAAATGATTTAAGGGTTTCTAACTTTATGATAACTCTTGAGTTACAATTGACCAGGATTGTTCTCATCATTCCCTTCAATTCTATTGGGAATCATAATTACTTTACATATTCAATCTTATTTCCTTTGGACTATCAAGTGGAAGATATATCAATGCTTAAATATTGTATACACATGTATTTATATTTGTCTACAAATGTGGGTCTGTCTATTTATAAAGCACTCAATGCACTAAAAGTTTTGATCCTTCTTATTAAACAATAGTCAAAATTTCTCACCCTACCAAAAGACATCTTCATAAAATCTATGCTACTTAATCTATGCTTGTTAAGGGATTTACATAGCATTTAAAAGCTTGTTGAATATATTTCACCATAGCTTACCCCAAACACATTATATAAGGTAGGAACTTTGACGCTTGTGTCCCTTGTTCTATTGGCCCTAATTAAATTATCCCATTGGACATGATTACTATGTAAACAATTAAAGCATAATATTGCTATGCTTAATTTGATAATATATTTTATTTTAATTTTTTGTCTCTTTTTCGACGCATCGATAATAGACCTTTTGACGATAGTGCTATATATTCGATGACTATTCTGACCAAATTTTGTCAAAAGAGAGATGAATATTCTTTGGCATTTCGATGAGAATGCTATACACTTGACAACAATTTCAACCCTAAGTCGTTGCAATTTCAACAAACATTGGTCATAGAGATGGAAGGTATGATTGATAATTCTTCCAGGTTGCAGTGATTATTTCGATAGCGGGTCCATCGATAATTCAACCACTCTCGAAGTCAGAATTTCGACGATGGTTTAGTGTGTCATATAATCGATGAAAAAACTTTGACAATAGTTATGGTCATTTGGTCGACCAATTGGTATAAAAAATTTGACTAATCCTTGTCGAAAAATAAGCTAAAATTTACCTGTGATATGGTCTAGCTAGATTCATTCTAGCTAAGTTAGATAAGTGTTTTTTAACTTTTCCAATTGGAAATATCTATTAAATGCATGTTTTATACCAATTTGGGTCCAATTAACAAAAAATTAAAATTATATCAGAAAAGCTATGTTTCAATAACTCCTACTCTTTTTAGTGATATTTAAAAATAAAAATAAAAATACCCTTTTGTAGAAATTAGAGTCATAAATTTTATAGTATTTTGATTAGATCTAATATATTATAATTTCAAAATACTGGAAGTAGGTATTTTAACATTTGGGAAGACACTGCTTAAAAAAAAAGAAAATAAATAGTAAATCATATTAGAAAAATTTAAAATTTATATTTAACACTAGAGGAGAGAGTTCTCGTCAAGAATATGCAATTTTTTTTCTTGAATGGTGTAGATTTGATAGGGTAAATTTGGCGGTAGATGAAAACTATCAATTTTAGATCAGTTCAACTTTGAGTAGTTATATCAGAGAAAATATACATCAAAAACAAATATTTCTTCTTTTTTGCACTAGCTATACATGTCATCTATAACATATTTTGAAATCAGAGGAAAAAAATATTATTTGCATATACTTTTTTGGTGGGAACTAGACCCCATATTTTTAGCATTTTTACAGAAATTAAAAAATGACCTTCAAAAATTAAAAAGTTGTGTCAATTCTTGTTCAATTTTTTTCAAAAATTATAGGCATAAATTTCATCCCATTTTACTCATTTCATCAATTTATATCATCTTCAAATTCTAAATACAGATACTACTTTTATGTCATTAAAGTTGAACAATTTGTGTGTTGTTGACCTTTTCCTTTATAAAAGTGTGACACAAGTTTATACTTTTACCGTTAAGGTTCATGTCCTAGCTCACACTATTCTAGATAGATTAGTAATTTTAGAATTCATTTATAAAATGTTTAAGGCCATTGACATTTTCAGTAAAAACAACAAAGCTTCAATCCTCCCTTCACATCTCAATATTGGAGATTTTGAGATTAATGGTTTGGAGTGAAATGAAGAGGCTATCAAATTTCTCGATTAATATAATATGCTTAAAGGGATAGAGGCTAGACCATTTGATCCTAAGAGATACCATGACTCTGTAAAGATAGAAGATACCTTAGGATCATATAACCACTCTTTTCTACAAAAAGGAGGAACTCTAGAGGAATTTCTCATCCTATGACAAGGGTTGCAATAGGGTTGTAGTATACAACAGGGTGTAGGAAGTTAAGCAGAGGACATCAAGGGAAATTTGCAATTACCCAAGGGCATTCCCTAATGAGTTTGATAGGATAAAGATAATGGATTTTTTTATCGAACATACAAATTTGTTACTAAACAAGGGTAAACTTGCTACTGTATTTAGCCAAGTTCCTGCAACTAGTGGAATTGGAGGTTGAGTCCTTGTTATGCCTCTTGATTGGAAGTCCCCTGCACCATCATCCACCTTGGTTGTTTAGGGAATGAAGATGAGGAAGTGTTACAAGATGTTCAACTTGAGCCATACAAGACCATGAATGGTGACAATGATGACATCTTTGAGATTACAAAATACTTAATTAAAGATGTGAGGAAAAAAGATGCTGATAAATTCATGGGTGACAATGAATTTGTGAAATTTGAGGAATTTAAAAATTTTGTTTATGAAAGAAAAAGAAAGGAATTGGAAGAAAAACTAGATTTTATCTAATAAAATAAATAAATCTAAACAGGATTTTAATTTGAGCTATTTAAAATTACCCAAGCTAGACAATATAATTTAAACATTATAGAATCATCTTAAATGAATATTTTTGACATTAACATATAAGAAAACTAAATTCAAATATACCAATCATAAAATGATTTGATCAATTTACCTAATCAATAACCAATTTAAATGTTTTTAGAAATAAATCTATTTTAGATTTAACACTTAATTATTTAATCTCTTAATAAACAAAATAAAATTTGTTTAAACCAAAAATGCTTCTTACTTAACCAATAAAACTTATTATATTTATTATTGTAATCAAATACTATTATTAACCACAAAACCATACTATATTATAAATCAAAGATTACAAATTTAAAATTGAATAAATCCCTCTTTTTAGATATTTTAACATCTATGTTTAATGCATCCGAAATAACCAAGAAAGCATTCGATGAGACTTTTTTTAAACAACCCCCATTTTAATACTATTTAACAAACTATTTTAAAACATTTTATAAAATAAAATAAATGAAAACGTTTTCATTTAATACTAACTAACCTTTTTATTTTTTTATTTTTTTTCATACTCCAAACCCCTGTGCATGGCCGAATGGAGGAAGCGGAGGAAAACAAAACACCACCGCGCGCGCACGTGCTAAGCACGACGACGGTGACTCTAAGCGAAAGAGCGGGGAGGCAGAGGTTTATCGCAGAGGGCGGGGAGTGGCGGCTAAAAGAGTAACCGCGCGCGCGTGTGAGTAGAACACGTCGGCATTGTATTTTTCACAGGGGTGGAGGGAGAGCGATGGCATGAGTGGCAGTGGGTGAAGGGAGAAGTGGAGAGGGGAGGGAGGACAGGCTGGCAAGCGCCATTCCGTCCACCATTGCAGTGGTGGGGCAGGAGGTGGTGCCCCCAACCAGCACCACCACTGACGTGGTAAAGGGGAAACGGGTGAGGGTTAGGGCTTTGGTCCGCCCCTACACCAATCTCTCTTTTTTGTTTAAAGTGCTTTGTGCTCAATCCCATAATCGAGATTTAAAAAAAAAACAACTTATTAAATTACTATGATGATTTAAAAGCGCCCAGCGCTATATGAAAGAATTTAATTAGCTTAATACATTTTTATTTTAAAATTAAATAATGTAAATTTAAAGATTATAAACTAATCTTATATTATTACTTTATATATTGATGAAATAATTGACAGTACCCCCCAAACAGGGGGTATATAGGAATTTTTTTAAAAAAAAAATTGCATTCACGGTGCACAAATGAAGCCAAGTAGAAGCATGAAATAAAATATTAATTTTGAGCACTCTAATTTTTATTTTTATTTTTAAATTTCTCAAAAAAAAACTCTAACTTGTGCTAACATCAAATAAAAATTATTTTCCATACATGTCCAATTTAATTTTTTAAAATTTTAAATTTCAATATACATAATTTAATCATAAAACCAAAATAGGATTTTACTTTAAACTAGCCAAAGTTACATTTAAAATAGTTTCCTTTTTTTTTGAGAATTATAATTGTATTTTAACGACAAAATGGATAAGTAAATTTCATTTAACTATGCAACCATATATTTTTTTGTGTTCCAAATTTCAAATAACTCTCAAATTTAATTTAATAATGGTATGCTAAGATTTATTCATCCAATGAACCTTTTTTTCAAATATAGTCAAAATCGATTATTGGGTCCATAATCCCTTAATTTCAATTAAACAATCTCTCAAATATAACAACAAAATCCATGTTTAATATACAAAGGAATCCTTGATTTCATTACGATCATAAAACTTTAAACTTATCTTTACAACATTCAAATAAAGTTTACTGAATCCACAAATTGCCAGGTCCTGCAACAACTGGGTATCTAATAATGTGACGTTGACCACATAGGCTCACCTCCCAACCTAGGCCATTTCATGGCCACCCCCAAGCTATGGGATCCATTTTGGAATGGGGTACAACCAGATTTCAAAGAAGTAAAAACATCCATACATAAGCTAAAACATCCAAGTCAAAATACCAACTGAGTTTTACAAGAGGATGGCCTCTAAGAGACCTTCCTGAAAATGGGGTAGAGGTGGACTACCAGGAGGAGAAGCCACAACATGATACAAATATCCCAAGCCACACATGAACTTGGGAAGACCATCTCCAAGAGATACGGTCTAACTCTCCTTATGCCCCCCAGGTTCCTGTAGGTCATGCTTGGCATCATGGGTATCGTGGAACCCCATGTTTTATCCCTCCACACATGGGAGACTTTGCACATCTTGGGTCTACTTCCTTCTACCCCCTTTAGAGTTACTCCACCCTCCCTAAGGTGAGTAAACCTTGAAGAAACCCATCCCAAAATGAAATCACAAAAATAAAAAATAACATTTATAAAACTTAAATTTTTAACTCAAAACCTTAAAAAGCCATGGACTCCATTAATGGAGCTCCAAGCTCAAACATATGCAAGAACTAACAAAAATAGCGCAAGGCCTACCTTGATCCAAGAAAATGTTGAAATTCTGAAAACTTTGAATCTCCTTCCAAATTTCCTCTTTCCTAAGTTTTTTCCAAAATGAGTGGTCTCCAAATCTAGAGAGTGGGTGATCAACTAAACCTTACTCCAAGCTTCCCCTAAATAGGAAAACTTCCTAAAATCTAGGAGCCAATCAGAAGAGGGGAAGAAACTTCCATTCCCTTCTTCCCACTTTCCTTCCTTCACCATAAATGGAGTTGAATACAATTTTGGGAAGAAGAGAGAGGTTAACCAAAACTTCACAACTCTTCAATTTCGACCAAAATGAAAACCTTGACTTTAGTGGGGTCATAAATGAGTTTTAATGCTCTTAATGGGCTAAAAATGACCCCTAACCCCTAAGGTATCAACTTGGGTAGCTAAAATTGACCCCAGTTAATCTATGGGAGCTCAAATGGCCCTCCTAAACTCCACCTAAAGTTTACACACGGATTTTTGGTCTTGGTTGACTTCTAGAAACTTCCCAACCCAAAGTTAGTTGATCCTACCCTAAGACTACACCCTAGTCAAGCCGTTGACCCAATCAAATATAAAATACTAGCCATGCCAACACTTAAGCCACAATTTGCCAAATTTGGCATATTTAATAAAACAATGACTTGGCTAATTCACATAGACATTAACTAAATAAATTACACTCATGCAAACCACATTTACAAATAAAAGAATATACAACGAGGTCCACATTTCTTTATACAAAGAGGACCTTATAATCCATGGTATAAACATAGGTTCCAATATTGGACCCCCGCATTTAGATCCATTGTCAACTTATCTTGCACACTCATTACACACATCATGAGGTCCAATCAACATGATATCAATACATCATCAATACTGCATGGTTTAAAACTATGTCTGTGAATCAATCAACTAAGCATAACTTCAGTTTCCTAAATCAACTTTTCATCACAATAGTTTTAAACATCATATAACATCATATGTGACATCATAACTGAAACTTAATCAAAACATATAGTATCTCGAGTGTACTCTGATTACATAATCAGGTACCGAACATATAGCATAGGATTCAACATATCCTTAAATATATAAGCATCTCAAATAGTCAAGTATGTATGTGAAATAAGTACTGAAAGTATGGAAAATAAAATAGAATGAATATGACTATCTA
This sequence comes from Chamaecyparis obtusa, assembly GCA_027943335.1. NCBI lineage: Eukaryota > Viridiplantae > Streptophyta > Pinopsida > Cupressales > Cupressaceae > Chamaecyparis > Chamaecyparis obtusa. Next base: position 420,259 of record BSBK01001048.1, on the reverse strand, counting down.
GTAGGTCTCACATCGACCCCCTCTAGGCATGAACCTCCTCCTAGAGTTCATCAAAGAGGTGAGGGTATTGTGATCTCATCTGTGCTACATCTTCCCATGAAGCTGTGACCTTGTCATAACTATCCAACTGGACCCTAACCCGGTCTAGTGCCCTGCCTCAAAGTGTCAGGGTTCATTAGGCTAAAATACGAATGGGATCCAACACTAGCTTTCCGTCTGACTCTACATGCAAAGAATCCCAATCTATCACATGGGACTCATCATAAACATACTTTTGTAAAACTGAAACATGGAACACATCATAGATGCGTGACAGGCTAGGTGGAAAAGCTAAATGGTAAGCAATTGGTCCTATCCTCTCAAGGATCTCAAAAGGTCCAACAAAATGAGGTGCTAGCTTAGAGCCCTTTCCAAAGTGGATTGGACTCTTGTGCAGTTGCACCCTCAAAAGACCCTGTCTCCCACTAGGTAAGCTCAATTGATCCTCTTCACATCAACATACTTCTTCTATCTATCCTGAGACTCTCTGAGATGCTACCTAATCAAGGTCGCCTATTGCTCCATATCTCTGACTAACTCAGGACGAATAGAAAATTTGTCCTCAATCCTATCCCAACTAAGTGGTGTCCTCCAAGGTCTACCATAAAGAGCCTAGTACAAAGGCATACCCAAGGATGTATGATGTCCATTGTTATAGGCAAACTCCACTAAGTGTAGGTATTCCTCCCATTGGGTCTGATGGTCTATAACATACATGTGAAACATGTTCTCTAACACTTGATTGACCCTCTTGGTCTGTCCATTTGTCTTAGGATGATAGACTATACTGAAGTTGAGCCTAGTGCCCAATGGTGCCTGTAGTTCTCTCCAAAAGGATGAAGTGAAGAGATAATCTCTATTTGAGATGATCTTACTAGGTACACCATGCAATCTGATAGTATCTCACAAGAACACCTGTGCCACTGAAGGTGCAGTAAAGGTAGTACACACTGGTGAAAAATGATCCACCTTGGTCAACTTGTCAACTGTCACCATGATGGCATCATGATGGTGAGAAGACATAGGTAGACCAACAATGAAGTCCATAGATATGGTGTCCCATTTCCACACTGGTATCTCATGAGATTGAAGTAGACCACCTAGATGTTGGTGTTCCGCCTTCACCATCTAGCATTCTAGGCACCTAGCTACCAACTCACCAATTTGCATTCTCATGCCTGGCCAATGATATAACTGTCTCAAATCGGCATGCATCTTCTTCACTCCAGGATGCACTGCATAAGGGGCTCTATGGGCCTCTAGTATGACAAACTCTTACAATCCTCTGAAAGAAGGTATGTAGATGCATCCTCTATGATGTAAGAGTCCATCTGAATCCAAGGAATAATCTGCATACTTCCCCTCAAGGGGTCTCTGAGACCGAATAAACTCACTCACTTCTACATATAACTCATCATCATGCAGGTGATGAAGAATGTGATCTCTCAAATCTGCACCTATAGACATAGAAGAAAGCTTGTACCATCTCCTACTCAAAGCATCTACAACAACATTCTCTTTCCCCTTTATGTAGTGAACATACAAATCATATTCACACAAGAACTCCATCCATCTTCGTTGCCTAGCATTAAGGTTCAGCTGAGTGAAGATATATTGTAGACTCTGATGGTCCGAATGAAGTTCAAATCAATTTCCTAAGAGGAAGTGTCACCATCTCACTAAAGCATGCACCACTGCTACAAGTTTGAGATCATGGGTAGGATAGTTGATCTCGTGAGTCTTTAGTTTCCTAGATTCATAGGCTATAGCTCACCCATCCTTCATAAGAACTACCCCTAAACCATTTAAGGATGCATCTGTGCAAACTACAAACTCTGTTGAAGGCTCTGGCACAACAAGAATGGGTACACTAGTCAATACTCTCTTGAGCTCCTAAAAAGCTCGATCACACTTCTTAGTCCACTCAAACTTCTTTCCCTTTCATTGAAGAGAAGTAATAGGATGTGCTACTTGAGAGAACCCTTCAACAAATCATCTGTAATAACCGACCAAACCTATGAAACTTCTCACTTCTATCACTAAGGTAGGTGCTAGCCAATTCATAATGGCTTCAATCTTCGATGGGTCTACTGAGATCCCATCGCCAGATATCACATGGCCCAAAAACTTGATCTCTAATATGAAGAAGACACATTTAGACAAGCTGCCATAAAGTTGATTATCTCTAAGGCATTGCAAAACTTATCTCAAGTGCTCTTCATGTTCTCTCTCATCCTTCAAATAGTACAAGATATCATCAAGGAACACCACCAAAAACTTGTCAAGGAAGGTACGAAATACTCCATTCATAAGACTCATGAATATAGTTGGAGCATTTGTAAGACCAAATGGAACCACAGTGAACTCATAGTGGCCATATCTGGTGCAGAATATGGTCTTGTGGATATCACTATCCACTATCCTCAACTGGTGATACCTTGACTTAAGGTAAATCTTAGAGAACACTCTGGCACCCTGAAGTTGATCAAATAGTTCATCAATCCTAGGAAGTAGATACCGATTCTTGATGGTAACCTTGTTCAATTGACGGTAATCCATACACAACCTAAGAGATCCATCCTCCTTCTTCATGAAGATCACAGGTGCACCCCAAGGAGAAACACTAGGACAAGTTTGTCCTTTCTCTAACAGTTCCTCAAGCTATAACTTGAGCTCATTAAGCTCATTGATGGTCATATTGTAAGGTGATCTAGAAACTAGTTCCACTCCCGATACCAGATCTATGTGAAAGTCCACTGCCCTATGAGGAGGCATACTAGGTACCTCCAAAGGAAACACATCTGCATACTCTTGTAGTATGGGATGGTCATCCAATGAGGTTTCCTATTCTATTTCATCTTCCCTATTATTGATGGTGATAGAAAACATCTAACATCCCTTTTTCATGCTTTGCTTAAGCTACATAGCGAAGATCATACAAAGGGATACCAGCCTCTGGACTCCAGATATCATAGTAGCATTTCCATCATCATCTAAAAATTTGATCAACTTCTTACGACAATCTAGTTTGGCCTTGTGAGCATATAGAAAATCCATGCCAAGAACTAGTTTGTAAGATCCAATAGGTGTAACACTGAGGTCTGCTAAGGTGGTTAAACCACCAATCTTAATCGGGCACTCCCTAACCAAAGAGGTAACTGATACTCTAGCTCCTGAAGCTAACTCAAATTCCCATCTAACATCTTGCCTAGCTACCACTAGGCCGCCACAATCCATGACCAATGGAGAAATAAAGGATTTAGTAGCTCCAGTATCAAAAAGGATAGAAACTGCACTACCTCCAATCATACCCGATGCCTCAATGATTGTAGCCTGATGCTCAGCCTAGCGGTTATCAACCGCTGCAAACACTCTATGGGACTAGCCCATGTCCCCAACTGTAGGCTCAAACATTTCTACCCATTGATTTCCCTTCTGAGGACATTCCTTGGATATGTGCCCCATGGCACCACAATTATAACACGGTCCTTGATTCTAAACCTGAATGCCCAGAGGCTTGGACTGTTGTGATCGTCCTATCTAAGTGGACCCACTATAACCCCCCTTATAGGGCTGCTATGATTGTGTTGGGGGTGTATAAGGGGCCTGTGATTTTTTTCCCTTCTTCAAACCTTGAGAGTTCCACTGCTTGGGCTTCGAACCCTGCTATCCCTATGGTGGCTTCGATTCCTGACTCTGCTGGCACTGCTATTGCTAAGGCTGTGGGGCTTTGAAATTCCCTGAATTGTTCCTGTGATTACCCTTCCAAGGGGGTTTCTGATAACCAAAATTTTGAGGTGTGGAGTTATGATTCTAAGATCCTCTACTAATATCCTTAGCTATGATTGCTCTCTCAATTGTGTAATGTAAGTCTCATGTTAGAGTCATCCATACCATGCCGGATAAGGTGTGGTTCAATCCCTTGGTAAAGCAATTAACCTAAAGTTTCTCATCCTTCATGTACTCTACATAAGGGAGGAGATTGAGGAATTTTCTCTCATATTGAGCCACTAAAAGTCCTTGGTGCTATAGATCATGAAATTTTTCTATACGACACTAACAGAACTGCTCTGACAAGTATCGAGCCCTAAACCTTTCCAAGAAGATTTCCCAAGTGAGTGTGTCCATAACAATGTGGCCCTTGAACTCTTCCTGTCTCCACCATGTGGAGGCTGTCCCTCTCAGCAGATGAATTGCCATATGTGCCTTAAGATTACTCTAATAAGGGCATAATCCAAAGCACCTTCCAAGACTTATAAGCCAAGATTCAGCCTCTATACCCTCGATAGATCCTAAAAAAGGTGGAGGGTTGAGTCGACGCAACTCTCTAATCTGATCACTTGCATCATGAGGTGGTCTCTCATATATGAAAACCTCATCTCTAGGTGGAGGCTTTGGTCCCTTGATGGAACCAACCTCTGGCTTGACTTGAACCTCTAAAAACCTAGAAGGACTCCTACTATGTTCCCTAGCTAAGGACCCACGTCCTTCTATACCCTATTGCACATTCTGTGGGTACAACTGGAGGCCTACAATTGAGAATATGTCTTGTAAGGTTCTGGAAGGCCTGAAGTAATTCTACATTCGCATTGGGAGGTGGTTCGGGAGGTGGAGCCTAGTTCTCCTCTTGAACCTCTACCTTTGGCTGTACCTCTTCTTAGAATAAAGAGACATGCCTACGTCCACACCCACACCTATGAGCTAATCAGGTAAGTGGAGGCATCCTACACACATAACAAGACAAAAGTTTAGCAACTATGAAGTGGGTTAGGTTCCCAAAGTTAACTAAACTTGGCTCTGATACCAAAATGTCATGCCCAAAAGTTGGGAAAAACACAACTACAATTTTTTTAAAAAACCTACTAACCAACTACGACAAACACACTTACGCAATGAAGAAGTGAAATACAAGCTGACACAAGTCTCTACATGCATGCAAAATAGTGCAGAGAGAAAATAGATGGCTGGGAACACTAAAGTGTCTAGCAACACCCCAAAGGTCAAACCATAGAAGGTTGACCAAGCTTGACCAATAGTCAAACTTCATCAAACAACCCCTAAACAAAACTACAAGGTTCCCTAGACTTCTAGCACTGATCGACATGTAAATCGAGATAGTTGACTGAAAGTCAACCTAAATTGACCAAAAGTCAACCATGCATCGAAGTATGTGTGACTAAGCTAAAAGGGTATAAAAAGCAACCAAAAATATGTGGGCAGGCAAACCAAGGCATCTTACCAAGGTTTGATCGAGAGTTGACTAGAAAGTCAACTAAGCCCAAATATGCCTACAAAGTTCTACTAAGACAAATACAAGCAAGGGTAAGAAACATGCATGTAGGTCAAGTCAATGTCCAGGGTTTGACTAAGTTTGACTGAAAAAGTCAACTGTGCAATAAAGGCTTCCTAAAAACACAACTAAGGTCTAAGACCCAACTAGAAGGGTTGTGCACACAAACAAAGATGCTTGTCTTAGGTTTCACTAAAGTTGACCAAGAGTCAACCGTGCATGAACGTCAACCTTCAAGTCTAAAGAGGTCATTGAGACTCTAGACGAGGCCAAGGACGATTAAAGATACATTGATAACATCGGGTTAGATTAATTAATAAACTATTAAATAAACCTTAATAAAATAATCCTTTCTTATAAAACGAATAAATCTAAACATGATTTTAATTTGAGCTATTTAAAATTACCCAAGCTAGATTGTATAATTTAAACATTATAGAATCATCTTAAATGAATATTTTTTACATTAACATATAAGAAAACTAAATTCAAATATACCAATCATAAAATGATTTGATCAATTTACCTAATCAATAACCAATTTAAATGTTTTTAGAAATAAATCTATTTTAGATTTAACACTTAATTATTTAATATCTTAATAAACAAAATAAAATATGTTTAAACCAAAAATGATTCTTACTTAAACACTAAAACTTATTATATTTATTATTGTAATCAAATACTATTATTAACCACAAAACCATACTATATTATAAATCAAAGATTACAAACTTAAAATTTAATAAATCCTTCTTTTTAGATATTTTAACATCTATGTTTAATGCATCTGAAATAACCAAGAAAGCATTCGGTGAGACTTTTTCTAAACAACCCCCATTTTAATACTATTTAACAAACTATTTTAAAACATTTTATAAAATGAAATGAAATGAAAACGTTTTCATTTAATACTAACTAACCTTTTTATTTTTTTCATCCTCCAAACCCCTATGCAGGGCCGAATGGAGGAGGTGGTGGAAAATAAAACCCCACCGTGCGCGCATGTGCTGAACACGATGGTGGTGGCTCTGAGCAAAAGAGCGGGGAGGCAGAGGTTTATTGCAAAGGGCGGAGAGTGGCGGCTGAAAGAGTAACCATAGGCGTGCATGCGAGAAGAGCATGGCGGCAGTGGATTTTTACAAGCGATGAAGGGAGAGCGGTGGTGGGTGAAGGGAAAAGCGGAGAGGGGAGAGAGGACAAGCTGGCACGAGCACCATTCCACCCACCATTGCAACAATAGTGGTGGGGCGGGAGGTGGCGCCACCCAACTAGCACCACCTTCGACGTGGTAAAGGGGAAACAGATAGGGATTGGGGCTTCGTGCCACCCCCACACCAATCTCTCTTTTTTGTTTAAAGCACTCTGCGCTCAATCCCATAATCGGGATTTAAAAAAAAAAGAAACTTTATTAAATTACTATGATGATTTAAAAGCATCTAGCACTATATGGAAGAATTTAATTAGCTTAATACAGTTTTATTTTAAAAGTAAATAGAGTAAATTTAAAGATTATAAACTAATCTTATATTATTACTTAATATACTGATGAAATAATTGACTGTACCCCCCTAACAGGGGGTATATAGGGTATTATAAAAAAAAATCACATTGACCGTGCACAAATGAAGCCAAGTAGATGCATGAAATAAAATATTAATTTTGAGCATTCTAAATTTTATTTTTTTAAAAAAAAATTCTCAAAAAAAAAACTCTAAGTGCTAACATCAAATAAACTTTATTTTGCATACATGTCTAATTTAATTTTAAAAAATTTTAAATTTCAAGATACATAATTTAATCATAAAACCAAAATAGGATTTTACTTTAAACTAGCCAAAGCTACATTTAAAATAGTTTCCTTTTTTTTTATAGAATTATAATTATATTTTAATGACAAAATGGATAAGTAAATTTCATTTAACTATGCAACCATATTGTTTTTTGTCTTCTAAATTTCAAATAACTCTCAAATTTAATTTAATAATGGTATGCTGAGATTTAATCATCCAATGAACCTTTTTTTCAAATATAGTCAAAATCGATTATTGAGTCCATAATCCCTTAATTTCAATTAAACAATCTCTCAAATATAACAACAAAATCCATGTTTAATATACAAAGGAATCCTTGATTTCATTACGATCATAAAACTTTAAACTTATCTTTACAACATTCAAATAAAGTTTACTAAATCCACAATCTATCAGGTCCTGCAACAACTGGGTACCTGATAATGTGAGGTTGACCACGGAGGCTCACCTCCCAACCTAGGCCATTTCATGGCCACCCTTGAGCTAGGGGATCCATTTTGGAATGGGGTACAACCAGATTTCAAACAATAAGTAAAAACATCCATACATAAGCTAAAACATCCAATACAAAATACCAACTGAGTTTTACAAGAGGATGGCCTCCAAGAGACCTTCCTGAAAATGGGGTAGAGGTGGACTACTAGGAGGAGAAGCCACAACAGAATACAAATATCCCAAACCACACATAGACTTGGGAAGACCATCTCCAAGAGATACGGTCTAACTCTCCTTATGCCCCCCAAGTGCCTGTAGGTCATGCTTGGCATCATGGGTATCGTGGAACCCCATGGTTTATCCCTCCACAAATGGGAGACTCTACACATCTTGGGTCTACTTCCTTCTACCCCCTTTAGAGTTACTCCACCCTCCCTAAGGTGAGTAAACCTTGAAGAAACCCATCCCAAAATGAAATCACAAAAATAAAAAACAACATTTACAAAACTTAAATTTTCAACTCAAAACCTTAAAAAGCAATGGACTCCATTAATGGAGCTCCAAGCTCAAACATAGCAAGAACTAACAAAAATAGCACAAGGCCTACCTTGATCCAAGCAAATGTTGAAATTTTGAAAGCCTTGAATCTCCTTCCAACTTGCCTCTTTTCTAAGCTTTTTCCAAAATGAGTGGTCTCCAAATCTAGAGAGTGGGTGATCAACTAAACCTTACTCCAAGCTTTCTCTAAATAGGCAAACCTCCTAAAATCTAGGAGCCAATCAGAAGAGGAGAAGAAACTTCCATTCCCTTCTTCCCACTTGCCTTCCTTCACCATAAATGGAGTTGGATGCAAGTTTGGGAAGAAGAGAGAGGTTAACCAAAACCTCACAACTCTTCAATTTCAACCAAAATGAAAACCTTGACTTTAGGGGGGTCATAAATAAGTTTTAATGCTCTTAATGGGCTTAAAATGACCCCTAACTTCTAGAAACTTCCCAACCCAAGGTTAGTTGATCCTACCCTAAGGCTACACCCTAGTCAAGCCCTTGACCCAATCAAATACAAAATACTAACCATGCCAACACTTCAGCCACAATTTGTGAAATTTGGCATATTTAATAAAACAATGACATGGCTAATTCACATAGACATTAACTAAATAAATTACACTCATGCAAACCACATTTACGAATAAAAGACTATACAATGAGGTCCATGTTTCTTTATACAAATGGAACCTTGGAACACACAGTATAAATAGAGGTTCTAATACTGGACCCCCGCATTTAGATCCATGGCCAACTTATCCTACACACTCATTACACACATCACTAGGTCCAATCAACATGATATCAATACATGATCAATAATGAATGGTTTAAAACTATGTCTATGAATCAATCAACTAAGCATGACTTTGGTTTCCTAAACCAACTTTTCATCGTAATAATTTTAAACATCATATAACATCATATTTGACATCATCATAAGTGAAACTGAATCAAAACATATAGTATCTTGAGTGTACCTTGATTACATAATTAGGTACCAAACATATAGCATAGGATTCAATAGATCCTTAAATACATAAGCGTCACAAATAGTCAAGTATGTCTGTGAAATAAGTATTGAAAGCATGAAAAATAAAATAGAATGAATATGACTATCTGGTAGGTCTCATAATGTTGATAACATGAAAAGTTCTATAGATAATGTAATCGAACAATAGTTGAAAATTTGCATGATGAATTAACCAACATTAAGAACACAACTCGAGGAGAAGATTTAAGTGTTGCAGGTAGAGGATTGATAACTACAATATCTAGTAGGAAGTTGACATAGAGAAAACAAGTTTATATAATTTTTTATTTAATGCAAGTATCTAGAAGAACTGTTCAAAGATACACCAGGAGGAGAAATATGTTAGATGAAAACATTGAAAAGAATTGGGTAAATATTTGTAGACTTCCTCGAAAAGACAAATTTTTTTAAGATGTAAAAAGATAAGTCGTTGAATATTGGACTACTTGCTCTCATGTTTCTTCCAATAGAGGAGATACTATACAAATGAAAGATGAAGAGATGGGTTTGAAATATGAACATCCAAAATATTTTATAGATATAACACAAAGTGAATTATTTCAAGCATTTAAGAAAGATTTTTTAGATGTGAAAATATGTCAAAGAAGGTTTGAGAGGTTGCATCCTTGATTTGTACTCATAAATAAGGTACACAAAACTTGTTGTTGTCAAAATCATGTTGAATTTCATCTATAATTGCAATTATATAAAAAAGATATGGCAACACTTAATACAAATATGATTATCCCTAAAAGTATGAAACAATTTGTGAAGTCTATTTTATGTGATAAATCAGAAGATTTAGATGAGCTCAAAGTACAATGTATAAAAAATACATGCAATGATTATGGAGATTTGCATGAATTACCATTGTAAATAGAGAATATTGATATTTCAACACCAGTTTTGTGGAAGAAATTTGAATATGAGACATACCAAACTAAGACATGAGATGAATCCAAAACAATTGCATTGAAGGAGGGTGAATTTCCCTACCTTGAGTTTATGACTAGATTTTGTACTATGATATATCCACATATCCAATATTGTAATGGTGCACAATGGCAAGCTAAATAGTTTTGTGATTCCAAAAATTATTT